>CM077033.1:13245618-13770145 GCA_039090855.1 Macrothele yani | reverse complement strand
ACTTGCTGAAATGTTTGAAAAGGGCATGTTTTTACACTTGCTTCATGTAAGGCTGTTGAACTCCTTTTAGGCGGATAGGGGTGTGGCGGAAAACCTAGTGCTCTACGGTCATGGGATTTTTTTTGACTTCAGGGATTAGATTCTTAGAACCTCCACACTATACTATCCTTCAAGAGCCAAACACAAGAGCGCGAGCTAACAACCAACGCTTTGCCATAAATACAGTGACAGAATAAAGCAGAAATTGTGAGGATCTCTCAAAAGCCTATGGAAAATAAATGCAATTATTCTAAAAGACACACGTTGCATAACAGCAGTTACTTAAATAAATAAAGCGATAATATCCACTATGAAAAAATGTCCTCACACAGTAAAATGTATTTTTATATAAATAATACCTTCGATAATTTCATTTTTGATTTCGTCCGTTTCCTTAAATAATTATTTAAATTCTCTTTCACCCCTTGTTACATTGATTTGCAGAAGTAGTTGATAAGTATTGTGAGAGACTCTCATACTAAAGAACTAATAATCTACAGATGGTGTGACCATGACAAAAAGAACCCGCTGAACGACATGGTGCTGTGCACCCATTATTAATCACTAGGGCAGCAGTCAGACATCACTGAGTGGCGTGTATTTTGCTGTTTTTCACGTAACATTAATCGCATAAGAAAACTGGATAATGACATCACCCTGGAGTAAAAATAGCAAATTCAGCATCGCACGATTTTCGTTCAAGAATTCTAACGTTATACCACACAGGACGATAAAGTTCCGAGGATCTGAATAGTAGGAACCACAACAGTCTCTTGACCTTCGCCAGTCTAAGCAAATTCCGCTTCATCGTTGCCCAGTTTAGTCCAGTTCCCAGGTGAATAGTGTGGAGGAAATATTCTTCACATAATACACAGAAATACGTTTGAAGTATTTCCATATATTACGTGAAAAAATATTTCTTCCACACTATTTTCCTGGGATCAAATTTGTATCCTATTTGTTATCTGGTAAAATGTGCTAAGCGAATAAACTGAAGGAATTTTGAAGATGATCGAATTGATATGCAAAATCTGAAGAATTAACGCATTTTATCTGAATTATATGGAAGTAAGGCTCTCCCTTGAAATTTTATCAAGTTTTAAAATATCTGTTTAAAACATATCGATCTCCGTTCGGCATCACTGTGCTTGAACGAAAAAGAAATATTCTTACGAAAACTTTTAATGCATACATATTTAGAAAAATTCCGTCATTGAATATGTGTTGTGTATGTGAGATTTCACTAAATATTGTAAAAGTACATTATTTTCTCAGAATCAGCAAGTATTATTCGATTAATGCTTCTCCAATACCTACTCATCAAAATAATTCATTCCGGAACTTGCGTTACATTGTGACATTACTGATTGTCTGACACCAGAAAAGAACTTCGTTTCTTGTAGTGTCAACATTATCGCATATTATTTATTCATGAAGGTTTGATATTTGCGACTATTCTTGACGACTCATGATGGACAGAACAAACAACATATTGCAGGAAATTACTCAAGCAATACATCTTCATGTTACTGCCATGGCATCTGTTCAATTTGTCGAAAAATTTGCAAAAACACGTAGTCAGGCCCCGGTGGAGTCCAATCCAAATTTAGGCCTCACTAATTCCGAACCTCTCAAACGGGCTCTGATCTAGTGCCAGCTAGTTGGACTCGATCGCTGAAATACTGGTACGTGTAGTCGGCTATTACCTTATATCTGAACAACGAATAAATCTAATAAAAAGTCCTGTGTTAGAGGTAGCAAAAATTTAATAGATGAAGAAAATAGACTCCGTTTGATTAGCTATAATCCATGTGCCAATAGGTTGTCCAGATGGCAAACACTTCACTATCTGGGCAATATCCCGGCAGACACTCCACTACGTTTAACTTGAGTCTTTCCGTCCAAAATCCCCGTTCGGTCACTAATCGACGAAAACACTTATTATTCCGCCAGCCAAAACTTAAATCCCTGAGAAAACTTGCCGACGCACTCTCTGCTCAGAACCACCATCAGACCATGCTCGAAAGGCAAAATATTCAAAGCGTCTTGAGCCAACGTGTCACACTTTTTTACATGCTTATCCTCCCCCTTTCTGGTATCCCGTGTTTGTGGTGTTCGCCTCTTGTTTGGGAGTTGGGACTTTTTGACCGATACATGAGACCCAGACATCCTTGTCAAGGTCAATGGATGCCGCTAGGGCTCACGCCTGGCTCGGCACTCCCAAATACGGCGTACAAAAAAGAAATGCACCACGTGCGTTGGAATTTGCATTACATTACACTTAAAATGATAAATATTTACAGAAACGTTGCTACATGAAAATAATTATTGAGGGCTTGACTCCGTTACCTTATAACACGCTTAAACGACTTTAAAAACCACTAAAACGTTGCATTTTGTACAAAAGCATTTAAAAATAGCTGATTACTGTGCAAATACCTTGTTGTTTCTTTGGGAGAAATACAAAATCTCTGACATTTGAACTGATGATTTCGCTGATTCCTTTAAAAAATTATAACACACATTATTAATGCAGATATTCAAAATATATATGCGTGTCAGCCATACATTCGCACAGAGAATATGTACATAAAATTATGTTTTCGTACCTTGAAAAGTCCTTCCCGAATTCCGAGGAAGTGCCTATACTTCTGGCTTGTTGTTGTACTGCTACGCGGAAAGTATACTTAAAATCAGATTAAGATTTTATTTCTTTTAACGGTACTTAAGACAGAGAAAATTTTAATGTTCTTATAATGCTTAAAGAATTGGGAAACGAAACGATTGACACAACGTGCGTATTCCCATGATTAATACTGCTTATATAACGGCTTTGTAAAAGTGAATTATGAGATGTAGGGAAAACGGCATCTATCACCAGCATTTTTCTGAAAATAGTATAAATGCTTATTATTATTTTTTTTTAATTGTGCCAGTATTTTTGTTTTCGTCACTAAACCCAATGTATATTTCTCTCTTTCAAAGTTTAACAAAACTGTTTTCACTAATTTACTATAGAAAAAAGTATATATAGAAACTGTTTTTTTGCCTAAAAAAAATTTAAGAGAGAACGTTGAGATAAACTATTCTATTCGATGTAACCTTATACATTGTTATTAGAGGTTACGGTAGACTAAAGATAAGGATTGGAAATAACATTTGTGAATACTGCGTATATGTAAGTACCGTACAAGATTACCACCTGAGAGATAAGCAGAAAGTAAAGCAATAACTTCTTGATCATGCTATTTATGGTTATATTTTAGGGACATTAGAACTTCCTAATCTTGAACAAAACACTTGTGTTCAAGCTACGTATAAGATATTCAGTGTTTCAAAGCTTATAGTCTTTCGAGGTAATGCAGTTATGCTGGAAAGCAATCATTTAAATTCTGCTTATGTTATTTTACTTTTTTATTTTTACAAATTTTTGAATCGATCATCTTCCCATGACAAATTGTATGAAAGGTAAGAATCAGGCGGCTTGCGATAAGTGTTCTAATTAGATGTCTAGGGGGCGAGAGCTTCTCATAAGGGTATCACAGATAAAAAAAAAAGCATTTGAGGATATATATATGCTGGTATCAGAACGCATGGAACGGGAAAAAGTAACCTTGCTGTTAGATCCCGTTATATCATTTCTTGCCTTTTTTTGCCTTTCTTTTCAAGATGTACAAGCAGATATGTCTATTGTTGACACTGATAACGGAGAGATGTTGGCAAGCAGCACTGCCTTTGCCTTAACCTAACCGGAATATTTGTTCGAATCAGCTTATACGATCAACTAGATGAATCTTGATTGAGCTTTAACGGAATGACCTAACCAGGAGTCCAGCTGGGGCCCAGGAGTTAGAAGAAGCGCGCGAATCCCTCAGAGGTGATGCCAATTAGCTAACGGTTGCCTCCCACGTAATGTGTTAAAATGAGCTGTATACGTGCAGCAATTTCGAAACACGATATTTTGAACTTCAAAATTGAAAAGTTTTAATTCTTATTGATAACGTATGACAACAAACTTTAAATACATAACCAACGCAGTACGCAATACGTAAAATAATAAATATTTTTTATTTAGTTTTTCTCTTTTTCTCTTCTAATTTCATGGAAGTTTGATGCGCCGATTATTTGCCACATACACTGTATCAGCACGTTCGAAAATTCTAGTCATACCCTAACTATGTTGCACCGTTATTCCGCTAATATAAGAACGCCATTTTTGGCTTTTTAGTTCATGCGTTTTCTATCCACATTAGCAAAGCCAATAATTAATAATATTTATTTCAACTAAAAGAAAACAATGAATTTAAAACCACTGTGAAACGACATTAAAGATTACAAAATCATTTACTACAAAAACTAGACAAGGCGTAAGTTTTTCGATCGTGACCTATGCTATATAGACTGTCAGTGACATCGATTGGCGACAGCACCATTAGGTACTTTTAAAGGAAATTTGAAGTTCATCTGGAGGAGTAGCGACGTGTTGCGACAAAGATTGCAGTCAGACACGGCAGCTTTGTTTGCTGACCGTCGGCGACTCTTGGACCTCTTAGGCGCCGGTCTGCAATTCGCGTTTTTAACCGTAACCTGTGAACCACAGAAAGGATTGGACAATTTTTTCTCTTTTAAGCATTGCCCAAATAGATATACGACACCAATATCAAAGGCACAGCGTTTACCATAAAATGCATGCATGCTGATTCTGAAAACCGTAAGTTGAAAAGTAGCTTTATTTTCCCTAGTTGTCTCACTATTTTACCAACAGTCAGAGTTATAACATTTATTACCTTTTTTCGTTATAACCCAGGGTCCACTCCTACATTGTTGACCAGCTAGCACTTGTTCAAAATTTTAAAATAAATGATGTTTGATTTCTGTATCTCCCTTATGTTCGGAGGATAAACTTTGGTGTCAGCTCATTTGCATACACTGGCCCCTTTTGGTTCTTATTCGGGCTGTCACTGATTTCTCTGCTATATAACTCCTTGAAACAAATCAGATCAATGTTACAAACGAAATTTGCATATGGGTACCTTAGAGGTACAAGAGTCGACGGTCGTCAGCGAAAAGCTGCCGTGTCTGACTGCAATCTTCGCTGCTGCGGTTTCCTGCATCTCTCAGTGGAATATAAAGTTGTGTGCATTAGGATGTTAGCCGAACGTGGCGTTTTATCAACTGATTATATATACCATGATTCATTACTTTTACAGAAAGTAAAAAATAGACTCAGATGTATTTGTGGATAAACTTCAATTAAATATACTTTCCAATGTACTGTATTTTGTTGCAATCTTACCATCTACTGCCTAACTTAAAAAATGAAAAAAAAAATGTTAATCCTAAAGTTAACTTACCTTTTTGATAACTTTGTTTTGACTGTTTTTTGTTGGAAATCATTTGAACCTTTGGTTGCAACATGGAGGTCCACCCTTTTAGCTGATCCATTAGACTATCCGTATTTGTGACCTTTAGGGCGTCTTGATTTGGGTTAGGTAAAAGAAGATAGATTCGTAGGAATAAGAGGTTGAAAAGCGAGAAAGTATTTTTCGTTTATGTGGCCGAAAGCGTGGGTATTTCAATCGGATCGTTCTTAACGTCAAATAAGGACTTTAAAACTTGAGATCTCAATCAGTTTTAAGCAGCCATAGAAAGAAATCATGCGCGTAGCATGTGGTAAAATATAACCCTTATTACTTACCAATTTTTTTTACTGTAGTCGTCAGTCGCTGAGTATTACTTCGTTAAATTTTCTTTTACTCTTTTGTTTTTTAAATACGATAATTTTAAGATTAAAATAAATATAATAAAAGACGAACTAAACATAATAAAATTTAAAGGATTGGTGCTGCAATATTTGGATTCACCTGAAAGGCTGCACTTAATGGCCTAGAAGGCCACAGATTCCCCTGTTATATCACATTCTAACATACGTATGTACGTCAAGCAGTTTAAACTAAATTTCTTTTCTCTAAACTGCTGTTGCATTGTGGGCTTACTTGAAGACACTTCCTTCCATATTATGTAATACTTTCCAACTGCCGTTGTCCGCTAGCAGCAGCCAATTGCTTCATTCCACAGAAAGACCGCGATCTACTTCTGTTGTCGCTTATCATCACACACTTTACAACCTGAACGTACTGTTGTTTTTGTACATCCAAAAATGTTCTGTACTTTTAAGATGATTGAGTGTTCCCGACTAACGCCGACTATCAAAAAGCTTTCTGAGTCAGTTAAACCACTATTCCTTCTCATATTGACACTCTTCACGCTTCTGAATTCCTTTCAGTGAGCTGTCTGTACAGATATTGGAACGTGATAATTACTTTCATAAGTGAGGATGGCGCATTCTAATCACCACTGGTGGTCACAGTGATGCATTATGAGTCTTTATCAATGGCAAATCAGGAATGTGATCCACAGAATAAAATATTTGAATAGAAAATTATCAGTAATTGAATGTATATATATGTCATTCATGTAATAGGCACGACATTTATTTGATGCTATCACAGAAGACTTTTATGCAATACATTTAAAGCACTCCTGGTACGCTATTTTTAAATGCAGCTGACGCTGCATTCTGGATTATTAATGAATTGGAGAATAACACAAATAGGTTAGAATTTATAGTACATATTCAGACTTTATTCAGTATATTACTGTGCACAATATTTTGTTATTTTTTTGCCAGCAGCATTTGCTCACGAGAAAATGAATTATTGCATGATAAATTTAGGTAACGTTAATAATGTGATGGTTTGTGAAAAAAATAAAAAAAATATTTAAAACTTTCATAATTAATTTTAGCAAAATAGGAATTGATGGGCATTTTCTTATTATACATTTTCGTACAGTTACTTAGATGCATAATATTGGTTTTTCTGCAGAAGAAAATTTCCTTCAAACATTTTTGGTGAACTATATTTGAAATGTAATCAGTCAAACACTTTTTTTGAATGCGATGATCATGATCACGAGTACCCATTGGGAAATGAATGAGATTTAAATTATTCATAATATACTTTAATTTGATACTCGACTAGATAGTTTTTATTGAAGACCGAATTTTAGATGATTTATTTGCGGTAATGACGTATAAACGTCCTGTTAACAAATGTTCGGAACAACCATTTTCTCTATTATGTTTCCAAAGGCATTGGTGCAAGGAGGACCGATCCCATTTTTTGGACTAGATCATTCCTTGCGGACAATCCTTAAATTTATCTCATCGAATATGACAGACACTGAAAAAAATATAAATTGCAGTGCTGCAGAGTATCATTCGTTTTCTACAAATAGTCATAAATATGTGCATAAAGTTGGGAATTTAGCCCGAACAATGGAGGGACAAAGGAATCCAAGGTCTTTGGTATTGGTGCAATATCACTTGAATCTTGTCTACAGACGAGCGGGACCCTAAACGTATAAGAGGATCATGTCTTTAGAATTCACCCTCATCTTTCGGGATAAAAGGCCGGCTTTCTTCCATTATGTTTAATACCGTCCACTCGCATGTCGAAATCTACGTTTTGAGGTAAATGTAGAAGATCTTTGTAACTGTGAACCGCAATTTAAAAAAATAAAAATAATGAACAGAGTTTTCCTTGTCTGAATGCCCTGAGCGACCATGTGTTGTTTATGTAATTCTTGTATCACTTTCCTGGATTAGCGTGCACAAGGTACAGCCGAAGGTGTCCTGTTGCATCAAAATTTTGATGACTGATTTATTACAAATCACGTTACCCTCGAACTTTTCAAGTGGGATTTTTACACTACATGATTTTTTTTAATTCCAATTTGTTGCTATAAGCGCTGACGTCGGGATAATGAGACTGACTTTGTGACACTCAATGAAATCGACTTTTCTCTCCTAAGTAACTAGCCTCCGTTCGCTTGTGGTGAGGCTAGTTCGTGATTTTATCATAATCACAAAATATCATTGTAGGGAACCGTTTTCGGCCGTATGTTTGTGTGTCTTTTTTTGTTTTTAATCTTCGGTATATCAAGCTCTACATGTCTGGTCAAACATAATTGTAAGATCCTGTACAATATCCATCTTAGACGCATCGAAACCGACTTGCAGCTAAAGCAATACCGAATCCCAATTTACGATATTTTTAAATCTTGTTGGCATTTGTGGCAAGTAAACGAATATTGAACGTCTTAAAAAAAGCTTGAACTCAAATGCCACTTCTCCTTAATGTTTTCTTTGTGCGGTATGTGACACAATTAGGCGAAAATCTTGGGAGTACCTATTCACGTGTGCAGCCGTTTGCTGTCTTCCATTCACGAACCCACATGTTTGAAGAGAGTGAGCTTGCAGATCTCTACGCCGGTCCTTAAAATGTGTGTTTTAAACAATAAAATACCACGTGACACAGCAGAACGTAGTTTTAGATTTCAGTCTAAAGGTTAGGAAGCAAGAAATACAGTTCATTGGATTAAAGCACTTTTTCTTTTATGCTTTTCGACAAATCTGGGTAAAAGGCGTTTCTGACAGAGTTCCTGGCACGCTTCTTCACTATGCAAGTATTACGATAAAAGAAAATCTTAAATAAACAATACTTAATATCATTATCGGCTAGTCTTCAATAGCTGGATCTGACATACTTTAGATCGTATTATTTTTAATGGTAGGAGTTCCACAAAAACTTTGCTTTTTGTGGTTTTCCTAATATATTTCCTCCCGGTATTTACTGATTTTAGAGTTCCTTAAATTATCCTTAAATTTTGAGGCTTACCCTGAATACCAATTGTAAAGATGCACTATTAGTTGTAAAATTCCAAACGATACATTCATAGAATTTAAACATGCAGAAATTTCTGAAGGAATTCTGTAATCAGGTCCCAAATCGACTGTGAAAATTACGCTGAAATTTGAGGAGGATTTACTTAACGTATCTGAATATATCCTACTATTCCTTTGAGTGCCGACCTTGGACATGAAATATGATGTTCACGAAGAAACTGAGGTTACCTGTAACCATAAATAGAGGATCATTCATTTGAATTATACACTATCTTTAATTCAGTATTCCTTGCATTTTTTGGCTTGTATGAAAACAGCTAATGTTGTTATGGTGTTACCACACTAAGCATTTATCCTTAATCTCCAGAGTTAATGAACTCAGTGTTAAAGAAAATCAGATGGATATAGTCTTTTCGGCTCTAGCCCTATCGTATAAATATCCTCTACTAATCTTCAAAACTTTTTGCGAGACAAACTCCCTGTTGAGGATACTTGGCTGGTACTTCATAAATACAGTTCCATTGAATTTATTTCAAATGTGTGTTTACAAAAAATTGTACTGCCAATTGAAATAAGTTCAGTATGTACCCTTATTTCTTAATGATTGCTATTTAAAAACACATTACATAAGATCTAAATAGGATTTAAGTATTGTTAGCAATATAACAAAATAAAGCACTGTTGACTCTAATATTCGACCCGATTTCAGTGAACGAACATAGCAATTGTTTGAGAATTCCTCTTTATAATGTGACCGCACAGGAAATTACTCCGGACTTTTGTAATACTGTGGTTTAAAATTCTATCTCGGACATATTCGTTTTAATCAACATGAATTAAAACATACAGTTTATAAATATTTACACATGAATCTTTGTAGCACTTTAGCTAGTGCAATCTGTGTGCATACTCCATAAGAGTTGCTACACAGGATCTTTTCACAAATTTTATGATTTACACAAAAGGGTGATTCTTAAATTACATACTTTTCTATAAATTTAGGATAAATTATATGCTGGAATGAATTGTATTTCGACTGACAGTTCCAACGGAATGCGAATAGAATATCTGGTGACATTTTTGAAATACCGGTATCCAGTATTTCTGGGATTCAATGTTTGAAATAGTGACAAACTGCCTGAGAATAATAGCATTAATGAATTCCCGGCAGACCCAAATTATTAGCTGTTTCTCATTATTTATTTAAAATGTATTTATCTGAGCACATCTTTCTCTATCTCCTGTTTCTAGGCTTCATGAGTTATATAAAGGGTATACTCAAACTTCAAAATGGCATTCTTGTGTACAATGATTCCTGATGTTTTACTTTATTTGGAATTAGAGCGATAGAATTTTAATTTACTTTATGCATTTCGTTTTGATCCATCCGTTGCTACATGAAGTCGTCGTTTCAAAATATTCGAGGGTCGGAAATGTTATTAATTCTGAAATGTCCTGTGCAGATGATTATATGCATGTCAGACTTGGAACTTATCTGATTTTCGGAACTAAAAAAGTGAGAAAGAAAATTATGATACATTGTAAAATAAATATTTGGATTGATTTTGAATTGTCCTTCAAAATATACGCCCCTTGCGACGATCCAACCTGCCTAACTCTTCCACCCAGCCCAATTAGCTCACCTCCGCAGGAACGATGTCTAAAGATAAGTTGACATGTAAAAACTTCAGTTGCTGGTAGTGCACAAAAATTTAACAAGCAAACATTTTGAACTGAACTGTTTAATATATTTCTAAGACGTTAGCACGTACTCCAAAAAACAAAATTGTTGAACAATGTCATCAGAACTTACTCAGAGAACCATCCTATACCTCATAAAAAAGTCTCTTATTCGTCTTGTCAATACAAAGCCTGGCACAGAAGATTTAAAAAAGATAAACACAAAACAAGTAACATTCGTTTCCATCAAAGCGAATCGACCAAAACACTGCAGAAATGAGTTGTCATCTAACCACCCTCAGCAGGTAGGTAGTCACACAAAACCACATTGAGCTGTATTTCTCTACTTGACAGACACGACGTCAGTAGAAACGAGTGACAGCTGCAGTTCAGCGAACATTCAGCTCGGCTTGTAAGTCCTTCCTCGACAAACACTACTTTAGCAGAAACGATGAGAAAAACAACCCTGACTTCAGCATCGCGCTCTACACATAGTCACGTTAAAGTTGGCCAGCAAGGACGGTTGACCCCCAGCGTCACTATTCAATGGCCCATTTTTCGCCGTGAACGGAAAGCCAAAGCACAATCGGCAAATAGCGATAAAACTTCGGTACATGCTCTTTTATCTCATTTCGAACAATCGCCAAGTAACTTGTATCCAAGGTTAGGCAAACGGCTTGCTTTGTCGGTGCAAGTCAAAGCTTCCCAAGAAGAAGTGTTCCTCTATGTCTCAGGAATACATCTCCCTGATAATATTATTTCTCTCCTGCCCCCGTAGCGTAGCACCTTACCTGTGATAGTAAAAGAACAATGGAACACTAAGTTTTTTCTGAGTTTTTCGATCAACACAACATAGGGCAACACAAAATGTTTCTATGAACTGCTAATATATCATAACTCGCAGGTATTTTTTATTCATTTGTGTTAAGAAGTTCAAAAAACTATTTCTCACGACAGTAGCGCATCATTATCACGAAAGGTTACTCCATATTTACAAATTTAAGAAAAAAGTCTCATCAAATATCATTGCAATATAACGTGTTTATCTTTCACATTTTTCGCGCAATTTCAGGATGAGATATGTGGTAATGCTAAGAAGATCTTAAAATGCAGTACAAAAACGATGACTGCACGTTTAACGAAAGTTTCAAGACATTCTGCTGGCATTCTATAAGTGTGGAACCTTTATTTGGATGCTGATGTAAGAGTATGATATCCATACACCCACATCCATTCGAACACAGCAATATAAATCTTTCTCCCTACTGCACCGCCAGAACTGAAAACTTACTACTTATCTCTTGAAATTCGAAGCACTATGCTATTACACAGTGTATTAATTTTTTGTTAAGTGATAGCAATCCGTTAATGAACCCAATAGACTAAAATCTTTATATTTGTGAATATTATAAACGACAATACTATAAAAAAATGCATCACTGAGACGAGAAAGCGAAATTAATTGCGCCCAATATCATAATTTTGGTCCAAAAATCATTGGACTTCTTTGAAAGATTTACTGGTCCCTACCTACATTTCAAATTCCTAAAAAAGAGTTATATATATTCTATGAGTTACGATATTTTACTGAAATTTGTTAAAGAAAAATAAATTGGAAGTTAAGATTGTCCACCGTGTTCCATATACACTGACGGAAAAAAAAATCCGAACACCACGAAAAAATAGTTGTAGAGGAATGAATTGGCGGCAATACATTTGTACAGGTAACATATTTAATCGATCAAGATTTCAAGATCACCGCTTAATGTAAGCGCGAGAAGAGCCATTTTAAATGTGAAATGCTGGTACATTAATAACCGGTTTAACCGCCAGAATGTTGAATGCAAGCATGCAAACGTTCATGCATTGTGTCGTACATGTGCTGGATGTCAGTTTGTGGGATGGAGTCTCATACCTGTTGAACTTGGTCGGTCAACACAGGGACGGTTAATGCTGGTTGGAGGTGACGCTGGAATTGTCGTCCAATGATGTCACATACGTGCTGGATTGTTGAAAGATCTGGTGATCTAGCAGGCCACGGCATCATGTCGACACTCTGTAGAGCATGTTGGGTTACAACAGCGGTATGCGGGCGAGCGTTATCCTGTTGGAAAACATCCCCTGGAATGCTGTTCATGAATGGCAGCACCACAGGTTGAATCACCAGACTGATGTACAACTGTTCTGTCAGGGTGCGTGGGATAACCACGAGAGTGCTCCTGCTGTCATAGGAAATTGCTCCCCAGACCATAACTCCAGGTGTAGGTCCAGTGTGTCTCGGACGCAGACAGGTTGGTTGCAGATGCTCACCTGGCCTCCTTCTAACCAACACACGGTTTTCACTGGCACCCAGGCAGAACCGGATTTCATCAGTAAACACAACAGATCTTCACTCCGTCCTCCAATGAGCTCTAGCTTGACACCACTGACGTCGCAAACGGCAGTGGTTTGGAGTAAGTGGAATGCACGCTACAGGTCGTCTGGCTCGGAGCTGTCCTTCAAGTAACCGATTTGTAACAGTTGGTTGTGTCACTGTGGTGGCAACTGCAAATCGAATTTCTGCCGCAGACGCAGTACGATGCGCCACGGCCATACGCCGTACACGGCCGTCTTCCTCTCAGTAGTACCACGTGGCCGGCCGGAACTCGGTCTTCCAGAGGCAGTACCTTCCCTTGACCACCGCTGCGAACAATCATGCACAGTGTCTACATTCCTGCCAAGTAGTTCTGCAATATTGCGGAAAGAATATACACCTTCTCGTAGCCCTATTACACGACCTCGTTCAAACTCCGTGAGCTGTTGATAATGGCTTCTTCGTCTTCTTAAAGGCATTCTTGACTAACATCAACACACTACGTCGAACCTCAACGATAACTAACGCTCACGAACGTTACAGCGCTTATTTACAGCAACCCTACTTTGCATGTTCCGGCGGGCGCTACTAGCGCCACTGGTATGCGCCGAGCCCGAAATTGGCATAGACGTCATCTTACAGATGTACTCGCACCGCCTACCAACTGTCGTTTATCTAACACAACCCCTTCTTGGTGTTGGGATTTTTTTCCGTCAGTGTAGAAATCAACATCAAATTTCATGAGTTTAGAGCACAATATTACATTAAACTTGACAACAATCTAATATGATATTACGTGTTACCGTTTAAAAATCACAAAAGACAAGAAAGAAACCGAGAAGAAACATCCGCTGCAGTTCGGTATAATTCTGCGCTTCCGAAACTGCAAAAAATGTGCGTATTTCAACAACTTTGCTCACGTTATGGATGTTAATATGTCATGCACAGCAGAACTTCTCACCTGCACTACGTAGAAGAATTTAGTAGATACCTTTATTCTATTCCCGTAGGAACTCTCATGAATCACTGTCAGCGAAAATAAATTTCGTCTTCTGCCTATTAAACTAAGTTATGTTAGGTGAATGAACGTCAAACTTGTGGACATCATATATAGATATCTGGTTAACCCAAATATAAATTTTCGCTATTATACACTCAATCGTGAAAACAAATGACCCGTTATTTTTCACACAATTGTTTTTTTTTTCTTGTTTTTTTAAACCACTTTTTTGTTTTTCATATTCATTTAATAGCATTAGAAATCTGAGTTAAGCACGATCAGTAGTCATGAAATGAGAGAAAAAGCAAAGGTTAAAACGACAAATTTCTAAGTCAGAGAGAACAAAAAATCCTCGAGGGATTGACGTCGGATTCTTGACGATGGGTAGCTACTTGATAATTTTTTCATGCCAAAGTTCATCATATTGCAGTTAAGTGGTATGTCAGCTAAAGTATCTGCTCTTGTCTTTGAAACGATATTAATGGACATTAGTTTCTGGGAATTAAATTCCGTTGTATGATTATTTTTTAGTTGGTCGGATAATAACCACCGTAAGAAACGCCATTGTCCGTAAGCAGTCATTCGTCAGTAATTTAAAAGGCTGGTTGTTTCCCGGAAAGGAAGACAGATAAGGTGCCATGCGACAAACACCGCATCCAGGCTTTACCGTGATGCGAAAACAGATACAATGCTCTAAGCTTTGGCTTGTGAATGGCCATAAGCCAACGCTTAGAGCATTGCATACCATCAGCGGCTTTACTCTTATGGAAGGACTTACCAATGATATTTAAGGATTACCTCTAATATGGAAATAAGTACACTGTTCGAAAATAAATAAATAATTACCAAAGCACCAAGAAATTTTAATCCAATCGATGTGGAAATTGTTTTTGCATTGTGTATGTATTAAAAAGGAAATGATTTCAATTACAGAGCAATTTATACATATCAAACTTATCATGAGTGGAACAAGTCAGTACGTGGGAACGCCACCTCGGGCTCGGATACAAGCAGTTAAACTGCGTGACATAAACGAATGCAGTTCACGGGTATTCCGCTGAGAAGTCGGGCTGGTAGTGAAATGGTTTCGACATTACGATGGCAGGTCTGGGAGATCTGTACCGTAAGCGATTATCCTGTTGAAAAGTTGCTCCGTGATGCTGCAACAGGAATGGCAATCCAATAGCTCGTTGAATGTCGTCGACATACCGTTGAGCTGTGAATGTTGTACGGTAGACTACCAAAGGTATCCGCTGTCGTCCGAAACTTACTAAATCTTTGCAAAGGTTTCAGAAAAGCAGTTTAGGTTTATTACAATCTTCCGGGCACGTTGATTTAGTCATTACTATTATACAAAATATGCTGCCAAAAATTGAAAACATAATGATCACATGCAGAAAAGTTGGGCGATAATTTGAGCGTGTAAAGGTTTTTCTCTCTCAAAGAGCCTTATTGAATTTTTCTACGAGATTTGCTGCTTATTGCTGACACAGACATTTTACTAGGCAAGCTAAGGATGAAAGAATTAAAAAGTAATTCTTTTATCCTTAGCTATATTGTAAACTATAGTTGATATTTTATATAAATGTAGCATAAGTAAGTGCATCCGAAATTACAGAATAGAGGTTAAAAAGGGCATGCCGAATGCAGTATGGGATAATGAAAAATGTTTGTGGTTTGTAGGGCGCCGCAGTTTAAATACGATAATGAAAAGTGGGGTGCGTACGGCAGTTTATTGTTTTACAATCAACAAATATGCGGCGACGGGTCAACGGTTTATGTCAACTTCGGAAGTTGTGGTTTACGCTCAGATATCCTACTGAATTGTCATTCTAGCATCATACCCAAAAACAGTTCAAGTTGGTGAGAGTTATTTTTTCCTTTGAGATACTCATGCAGCTTTCGAAAAGAAACTAGGTATCTTCCAGTTCCATATCTTTTTCATTTGCAGTGTATGTTACTGAGCAACTGAAAAGGAAAATCTCAAATAAAATTACATCACACTTTCGCAAGAAAAATGCTTCCACGTAAGCTCTTTCCAGTAACTTTTGTGACACAGTACGTAACAAAAGTGAATACGGTGTTCTATGATGTAAACAGCTTGATACCACACGTCGTGTAGCATTGGAAGTTCAGCAAATATTTACAGTAAATAATGCAAATTTTACTTCCGTGGGATTTCTCGTATGAATTAACCGTGAAAATATCACCAACGTACAAGATACAACATTTTGAAACATCGATGAAAAAAGTTTTTTTGTTCATATGTAGAGGATTTTAGGAAGGGAGTGTCTGACCCCATATCTTAAGCAATTCTTAGAAATAGGAAGCTAGGAGTTTTGGGCAAGAGTGTCCGACTGAAAAGTGACACGGAAGCAAAGTAGAAAGGGGAAGGAAGACGCCCTTATTTATTACTGGGGGGCCAGTACCAGGGGTCCGACGGCTTAACGTGCGCATTGGAAGTTCAGCAAACATTTACAATAAATATTACAAATTTTACTTTCGTGGGCTTTCTCGTATGAATTAACCTTGGAAATATCACCTACGTACAAGATACAACATTTTGAAACATCGATGAAAAAAAAAAAATATATATATTTTTATTATATGTAGAGGTTTTTAGGAAGGGAGTGTGTGACCCAAGGAGGTAGGAATAAGAGGAGGCGCTGTCGCCAACTCTTCCCATGCTAGCAAAGTGAAGCCGGGTTTGTACGCTTCCGCGGTGAAAGTAGTACCGCCAGCTACCCTGAAGATGCAAAAGCAGACGATTACCCTCAAGATGCAAAATCAGACGATTTTCCGTAGGAAAGCATTAGTGAGACCCTGTTCGTTTTCTGAAGATTTTACATTGTCTTAAATTACAAGCGAAATGGAAAAGCAGTGGAATAGGTTTATGAGACTCTTAGGTTTACATGAAAGGAATTTCAGTACAAAAACTTAGATTTTCATGGATCAAAAAAGATCTAAAAAAGCTTCTTCGTAAAGTCTGAGACATATATGAAATAACGATTTAAACTGTGTTTACACCAAACATAATTTTGTAAAGCGTTTAAAATCTTTCTCTGTCTTAGCGGACTATCATAAAATATTGTTTATCATAGAAATTGTAATGGTCGAGTTTCAGAGAATTTGTATTATGAGTGAAATTTTCAGAAGATTGAACTTTAAAGGGGGGACAGTTCTGCCATGTTGTCAGGTGGAAAATTAAAGTAAGCAACAACATTCCACGTATTCTTTACTTGAAGAACTGTCATGATTGTTCTTAAGCAAATAAACAAGGGGAGGGGGAACAATATTCCCATTGAACATTATTATTTAAAAAAACAAACTTCATGAAATATCTAGATTTTATTTCCAAGCGTTTATAGTAAAAATGGGGAATCTGTGAGCTTGTTCAAAGAAATGTAAAAAAGCATACTCAAAATATGACGTCCCTGTGTCTTCATTTTATTTTTTATAATTGCTTTAGGTACTTGACTGATTTTTGTTCCTTCTAATGCAGGTAGGAAATTCCAACTGGCTTGGTTAGAACTGTGGTGGGCTTCAAAAGTATGAATGTAAATAATTTTAAAACTACAGGCCTGAATAGGATGGGAACTTTTTCGGGGGGTGGGGTACCTTTTTAAAGGGTGCAGTTTCAAAATATAGCAAGAAAATATACAAAATATTCGTTTGTAGAAATCGGATTTACAAATCCTGCTGATAGAAAAGGACATTTGACTTGATAAAATCAGATTTACATAAGCAACAGAAATAATTCCTACTGTAAGACCTCTTGAAAATGAATTCAACTGCATTGAAAATATTATGCTTCTAATTTTCTGCCATACGCTACTATTAACAGAGGCACATTCATAATGTAATAAGTTAATAGCTTTTATTTAGTAAATGAAACAGACGTGTGTATATAATAAGGATTTTTAATTTGGTATTTGAAATATACGTATACCATTTATGAGCAAGGTTATATTTATTAATAAAGAATTCATTGAGGATAAATCTTGCAGTTTGTTGCTAGCACAACATATGTTCAAGAATAGGAAAATCTGATCACATAAGGCGTGGTTAATCAACACAACAAGGAGATTAATTTTAGCTCTAATGACAGAGAGCGTTGTTAACAGCAGCCCATATGCTAATACACATTTAACCTACATTTTATGGCCACAAAAATTAATGGATAACTAATCAGAAGTGCATGGGAAATATAGAAGTGCAAATTTTCTGCCATCAGATACTAAATCATCTTTAGTTCACTGTTATCCATGTAACATCTCCAGTACCAAAATCTGATTTCCAAAAATAATGCTGACCTTTTAAGCTAGAACTTCTTACGACAGCCTATTTCATCTGATTAGTTAAGTAAAGTTTTCACTCAAGTAATTTGTTTACCATAACTATATATTTTCATATATTGCAGTTAATATCTTTATAATTTTATGCTGTTATATTTTTACTTCAGCTGAATTCAAGATTTCCCCACATTTCTGTCATCAAAAAGTCTAGCTGTGAGCTGCATTTCACACTCATTATGTACATTGTAAGCTGTAGAAAATATGTCAGTACTGTCATTTCCTAATGGGCGTTCAATATACCTGTAATTACACAAGACAAAGAGAAGGAGCTAGTTAGAACATGAAGAAATATTATTATGAGTTGATGCCCACATACATATTAAACCTTCTTGAAGTCATTTGTATATATGTGAGAAAATAAAAGCTTACCCAACAGTATTTGTTGCTGGAACTTAGCTTACTGCTGCAATTCTTACCATTAAAGACAAATATCTGTATTGAAATTATGTGTAAATCCAATACAAAACACTTATCTCAAATAGTTAAATCGCATCTTCATGAACCTTCACTAGCTGCAGCAAAATGCTTTCTTTTACATACATGGGTTCCACACCAGGAATGAGTATCTTTTCTCTTAAAAGGCTTAGTCCTTCTGTCGTAATGGGAAAACAAAAAATGAAGGGTGGGGGATGCATGGATACACAACAAGAATACCAAAGAATATAAAAAAATATATACAATACAGGAAATCTGTATCAATTATCAAAATATTGGGTACAAGAGATTTACACTGATATACAGTACAAAACAGTACAGGCTAATTACACTGAGCTAATCAGAACGTAAACTGTGAGCAAATAAACCACAATAAATATTTGAATGTTTCAGCTACCACAAATACCTCGGCTTTGAAGAAATTACAAACTGTTGATAAAACAGAGACAGGTAAGCTTGATAAACAAAACACACATGCCATACCCGCTGTGCAAGGAATGACCTTTTTGCTATATTTTCCTGATTTTTCCAAAAAAAAAAAAGTAACATACGATGTAGAGGAAGAAAAGGCAACAAGAAGGACTTTAAATATCAACAGAGAACCAAAAGGGGAAAGTTTAATTAGAGCATATATGCTGTAATTAATATTAGACAGAAAAGCAGATTATTCATGAGAGAGTTAAAATGCATAAAAACAATGTTTAATCTCAGAAAATATACATGCATTACAGAATAGCAACTAAATCACGTAAAGAAAATATTTGGTACCAGAAGTGAATGAAATATATGACTGATAGCTTTTTTATGGAATATCAAAGTAACTGATGCTCCTAAAATGTTTACTACTCTCTAAAATGAATAAGAGAACATGACGATTTAGAATATCAAAAATGTGCAGTGACTAGAAATCTAGAAATGGGGTGGCCGAAGAGAATTAAATTTATTTTTGGAATGAAAAGGAAATACAGACAATTTAGAGATGCATGATTGCTGTGTTAATAAATATAATGTATTTCCATGTATTATGAGAATATTTCTTCAAAAATAAAAATGTGCATACATATGTTTACAGGGTCATAGCTTGAGAGGAGCCAGAAACACAAATCTTCACTGTAAGGTACTCATGTTCAGTCACTTTCAAATGTTTCCTTGTTCATTTGTCTCTTACTTCTATTCTTTTTTTTTCATTCTTTTAAATATCTGTGCACCCTTTGTGTTTCAACTTTCACTTTTCTCATCTACTGTGTTTAGTATCACCATCATTTTATGTTTCACATACAAAGTGGTTGTGTTGTGAATCAGGAGATATTAACAGTGATGTTTTGCATTGTCATATAATTCCAAGAAATGGTTAGTGCAGTGTCTCACATGCAAAAGTTGCTGTTTTAATGTCCTCTGCTAATCCAGAG
Source organism: Macrothele yani (assembly GCA_039090855.1). Classification (NCBI taxonomy): domain Eukaryota; kingdom Metazoa; phylum Arthropoda; class Arachnida; order Araneae; family Macrothelidae; genus Macrothele; species Macrothele yani. The sequence goes on along the minus strand of CM077033.1, from coordinate 13,750,125 downwards.
AATCTGTATTCGTACTGTGAAGTTCAGTTTTAAATAAAGGAGCTCCAGTTCTATTAACTGATCTTGTAGCACACTATTTAAAACACCTTGTCTATTAGTTTAAAATGAGTATTTACTAGCAATGGTTAAATCTGCAATTTGGTATACTGGTCAAGCCCCAAAACAGGAGAAAAGAAATAGATGAACTTTTGGTAAATGTAGCTAATTCCTAACCCCTATCGTTGTTGTTTATAGTGCAAAGTTTTTGGATATGAACACTGTCATAATTATAGGTGGGTTATTAATAATTCAAAGACGATTATCTTAATAATGTAGTTATATTGAACATCCTTTTAAACGTGGTTCAGTTATGAATACCCCTCCGATTACATAACGGCTCCGATTACATAACCTGCACTATTACAGAAAAATTTGCTACGACTTTCGTAAACAGATCTGTATAACCTACGTAAACCTAGCGACTTCTTTAATTTTGCTACAAATTTAGAACAGTACATAATATGCTAAAAGCAAGCAAATCACAGCAAAATATACAGTTGTCATTCACAGTAAATTGCAATCGACGATTGAATCCCAAAGAACTTAATTAAACCTAGTAAACGGAAAATAAAGTGAGTCTAACAGGTGGAGTGACATACCTGGTATTTTCTTTTTAAATTTATTTGCACAGCTGAATGCCACGCATGATCCCATGGAAACTAAATATGAACAAGCTAAAGTATGTTGTCAAACACAGAAAAAAATCTGCACTGACAAACCAGTTTAACAAAAAATATGAGTTTCCAAAAATCACAAATTTTCAATGCTTTCCTATGGCAGACACGACCAACAGAGTAACCAAGCACTCGGAGGGATATCATAGCAGTTAACAGGTCGACTTCAGAAATATGCGGTTACAGCGTCTCCTATACTTCTTACCTTAATGGTGTGACCCCAAATCTTAAACAATTCTTAGAAATAAGAAACTAGGAGATTTGGGCAACACTGGCCGACTGAAAAGTGACACCGAAGCGAAGTAGAAACGGGGGCCATTACCAGGGAACCGACGCACGACGGATATTTAGTGGATCGAACCTGAGGCCCTTTCCGTGGCAGTCACAAAAGTTGCCCACTAGGCCAACCGCGGAGGATGGAAAAACAAAGCTGAGATATATATATTTAACTCAATTTTTAAGTTAAATACTGAACGTCTTTTGAAAATCATGTGACATTATACGAAGTTTCGAATTTACTGGCACATTTCATTAACAATAACAGAAAAATGAGCTAAAAACAAGAAACCACATCTCGTGGGCATCAAAATTCATTGATTCCTTAAAACAGAATTTCGTGTTACTCCGATAAATTCATGTGGGGTATCCTAAACACTCGATATATAAAGATCAGTATTTTTAGTATAGAAGTGTCTAACCCAAGTTTAAATATGTCCTTAAAAATTTAGAGGATAAAAGATGTAAGTTAGATCGTTAGGATATAAAAGCACATGTGAGGGAAAAAGAGGTAAAGCAACTAGTCATTTGAAGCAACCGTGGAGCCAGGTCGGCAGGAATGGAAGCAAATCAAAATCCTAATGGGAAGCCACCACATTCGGGGTACAGCAAGGAAAATTCAGAATCCCCTTAGGCGTGTGAATCTGCAGAAAATCCATCCGGTTTTCATTATCATCATCTATGTGAAGAAAATAGGTTTTTCTAGTCAAAACTCGATAGTCTGTCTAACACCCGAAATACATCTTCCCATGACTTATCACTATTCCCAAAAAGTTCTCCATCTGATCCATGTATATTTAAGCATGAGAACTAGTAGTCAACAGTGTTGAAATCGTTTTGTTCGTTTTGGGGTAGGGCTAGAAAAATGACAGCAGACTTAATTTTCGGAAACCTAAGGACAAAGATGGGGTCATAATCAACCGCATTCCTAAGACGTTCATCGGGATGAGCTCCGCTTTCCTGAAGAACTTTTAGGGAGTGTGATGGCAAACTCATGTACCTTCTAAACACCAAATATTTGTTTCACCTTCCAAAGTAGAGACCACGAAGGAGCCCCAGTTATCATTCGGAGAGATTGGCTGTGCATCCTCTCGAACCTGCCCCGCTGCAACTTACTTGTACCTACTCAAATCGAAGGAGCCTAACTGTGAACTGGCATGATGCCATCTTTTACACTAGAATTTGTGCCGTATTGTAAAGGTTAGCCTCCGGTGGAGTATTCAAGCTAGCTCACCAAGGCATTGCCTATCTTTTTCCGTGGGGCAGCTGGTGTTGGCAACCCACAAAAGTCTTCAATCTGTTTGCAGCCCAGATACTTAGAAGTGGTAACCGAGAGGACTGTTTCACAGAGCAATAGTACTTATACGCCGTAATTTCATTATTACATTAAAACAGCGTGATATTATATCAGATTTCGCTCCAGTGGCGGAATCCTACGAGAAGTAGGATACTCATCACCGTCTGAAACTCCTCCGTGTTCAAAATTCGAGATCTCGATGGATGTTGCCGTTGCATAACATACGCATATATATTTTCGGTTTATTCTCAGTTCAAACTCAAAAACGAGCTTTTGCTAAGAACTGTATTTTTGAGAGGAAGTGCATACTCTGTGCCGTATATAACGTTTGGTGAATTGAATTGCTTGCTTTTTATTTGTGTTTATTTTAACATTCCGTTGTTGAGATAATTCTGAAATAAAGGTAGGACATTTTGTATCTTATGTATGACTAAATTTCTATTCTAGGATGTGTTGTGTTGCGCTGTGTTATCAACATGCAGTTCCACCACATCTGTATTGCTTTCATCTTCTATGAAGTCAGCAGCAATGATATTTTCGATATTTAGTCCAATTACTGATCCTTCAGGGACTCCTATTTGTATGTGTTTAGTGTTTGGAAAAACGTCTCTAATTTCGACTTTGAAGTTCTTTTTTGCTAAGTAAAACTGAATAATGGTGATGGGTGAGGTAGGGAATTTCATTTCAATTAATTTATAGGAAAGTGATTCGTAGCATACACCATCAAATGCTTTGGGGACATCCAGAAAAAGTGAAGATTATTGCTCCTACGATTTCATTCTGGAACTCTGATAGGTGCATGGTCGAGTGTGCTTCCATGAAGCCACGCTGAGTTTCTGTTATTATGTTGTATCTTATACAGTTTTGCACACTATATGGATGTTTAGTAATCTGTCAAATAGTTTTCCAAGTGCTGGCAGAAGGTAGCATACTGATACTTCTTTTACTCCATGGAGAAGCGGATGGCTTAGTAATTAACGAAAGTGAGTACTAAAGGAAAGGACCTTAGTTAAAGATTATTATTGGTGACAAATGTTAAACATCATCAGAAAATCGACCGAGCACCTGACGAGAAAGTCAAGCTGACGGACCCCAGGAAATCTTCTGTCAGGTATACACACTAGACCCCAGTGACCTATCTCCATTTGTATTTTCTGCCTCAAATCCTGTAAAGGCTTAGCTGCGTGGGAGTCTACGTGGACGAAAGTCCTATATGAAACTGGTTGTTGACATCCGTGGTACTATCTGGCTGATGCGCATGGTAACGTTATGCACAGTCAGTTAGTGCTTTAAAGGAAATACGCTTTCTTTTCATTTCTTCTATTTGAGATAGCAAAAAGAAGATGAGATAGCTTTCAAAAGAAGATTACATAGCTTTAAATGAGCTAGCTTACTGTTCATTTCTTGGGATTTAAAATAGAATCATAGGCTTCCGGAAAACATCTAAAATTAATTGCTTTATTAAGAAGGTGAATGATTGATTTGACGTAGGTGTATGGAAGTAGTTGTAGTGTTCAATTATTAATCCCGTCGTACCCAGGACTAAATACCTGAAATTAATTGCGAGATTAAGAAGGTGCATGATTGATTTCGCATAGCTGTGTGGAAGCATTTGCAGTAATTAATCATCAATCCTGTCGTACCCGGGAGTTTTTCCTTTTCTAATATTTTAATTACATTCCTTATTTGGGTGAGTTTGAAAGTTTATGGAGTTTCGTATTTTCCTGCTGTTTCTCTAGCTAAAATTTCTGCATTTGGATTTTGTTGACATATGGGTTGAAACTTTTTGGAGCGTTTAAAAAATCCTTCCAGCATTAAAATATTTTCAGGGTAAATTAGACTGGATATTCTGGCGATTTCTGGTAAATTGTTGTTTTTAGTAAGTTTGCAAAGAGGTTTTCCTTTTCTAGATCAGAGTAAATCAGATTACCTTGCTAGTTTATCGTGGGTGTCTTTCATTTACGTACTGTCTAGTGTTTAGGGCCCTTAGAATGCCACAGAGTATATTTTTTGGTATGTCCATTTTCTCGCAGGACATTGAATATAGGCAAATTAGACATACAATTTAAAAACGTCCTTAACTTTTCTCGTGTATATTTCGCAGTTACGTGCTTCAAGTTTGTTCTGTTGGAAGACATGTAACCTACATGACACTGAATAAAAATTCATGTTTTTGGACAATGACTTTTCTTCTGCTGGAAAATAAACATCGGTCAACTCCCCACAGACAAACAGTAGTCACAGCTTGGAAATATTTGCTGTTGCCCTGTGTCATTTGACTTTGTACCCGATGTTTCTAACAAAATGAAATGAGTTGTGAGGTTGGTTGGTTGGTTGGTTGGTTGGTTGATTTTTATGGCGCAAGGGCCATGTTTGGCCAAAGAGCGCCAGACACAAGATAAACAAACAGTATTAAAAAACGTGGCATAAATCCCAAAATCTGGCTGACCAAGTAAAACCGAACCATGAGAATGATGGAAGGGCCAAAAAAGACAATGAAACAAACAGTATTAAAAACATGGTACAATGGTTAGAAACTAGCCTATTAAGTAAAACTGAGGAACGAGAATGATAAAACACATTACGAAAACGAACACAACTACACATAAGATGAGTCACAGGAGAGGGACGAACTGTCACTCTCCTCCCCCTTATGTTCCTCTATAATGTTGGTTGAGGGTGGGGACCTCGCTGAGTCTGAGACAGTTGCAATGTTGGTCAGTTGGACCGCGACAGTTGGATGGACACTGCACACCTTTGCGGATTTAGGGCTGGGTCTTCCACACGTGCAGGCTTTCTGCTGGGAACTGGAAGAGTCGGTCGTCTTCAAAAAGAAGACGCAGAGTCAGCTGGTCGAATAAGCTGGAGCTCGGTGAAATCCACCTGTGTCACTTGTTCAGCTGTAGATCTCTTGGCAAGTGCGGCGAGAGCTACAGGGCGCGGAACAAAGGGCTGCACGGGTTGTGGCAGAGACTGAACTACTGCGGCAAAAGTACGCTGTCGGTTGTTGGGAATACCCAACTTGGCCTTGGCAGCAGGGTACGAGAGGCCTTCTAGGGTCTTGAGGTGCTGGATCGCCATCTCGTCCTTCCATTTCATACAGTTGCGGGAGTATGCTGCATGGGCCTCACCACAGTTAACACAGCAGGCAGCAGAAGTGCAACCTTCCCCGTCATGTTCACTGGAGCCACAATTTGCGCAACGAGCCAAACTGTTACAGAAACGTTGTGAATGCCCGTACCTCTGGCACCTGAAACAGCGCAGAGGACTGGGAATGTACGGGCGAACTCCACAGACCAAGTAGCCAGCCTTGATTTCGGTCGGAACTTTCGGGGTGTTAAAAGTCAAGATTACATTTTTAGACTTAATCAAAGAACCATCGCGCCGGAACATCATACGACGTGCAGCAATAACACCCTGATCTGCTAGTTCACTCACGAATTCGTCCTCACTGCACGCCAAGAGATCAAACTCTGAAATAACACCCCGAGAAGTGTTAAGAAACGGGTGAGGTGTCACTTTGACAGGAATGCCTTGAAGACTAGTGAGGTGCAGAAGAGTGTTACTCTGAGAAACACTGCAAGTTTGGACAAGCAGGTCCCCAGAGCGAAGCTTCCTCACAGACTTCAAGGAGCCAACCGCAGCGTCCAGAGCTTTAGAAATGAAAAAGGGGATCTGGTGGACAGTCTCTCATTCGGATCGATGGATTCCCCAATTAAGTGTGTAGCATGCGTATTCACAGCAATCAAGGGGAGACGACGCTTCGGAGCAACTGGTACAGCTGCCGAAGAAGAGGTTAGACGTTCTTGGTCCAGGTCATGATCTAAAGACCGTTTAAGGTTATGGGACTTGGTAGGTTGAGAAGACGAAGGTGAGTCGTTGTCAACTATCATTTTCTCAGGTGACTTGAATTTGGAGTTTTTGTTTTTGTTTTTACCCATTGAAAAAAGGAGGAGGATTCGTCTGCAGACTACTCCACCCACCACCGAGCTATACAAGGGAGAACTGGAGGTCTGCAAGCCAAGAAAATGACGCTGGGCGCAGTTCTGGAGCTTATACGTTGCAGATATAGTCCGTTGGCTGTGATCACACGCACTCAGCGGACACTTCGGCCTCCGGGTACCGTCATGCCAACGCCTTTGGCATGATCCCACAGCCCCCGGGCTTACCCTGCCGTGCTATACGACAATAAAGCCGCTGAAACCCTGTACACAACTTGGTACAGGACTTCTGACTAGAGGTGGGTTAGTCTCTAGCCTCCCGTTTACAGCGAAGCCGGGGTCGAAGAGGAGTGTTGGTACACAGGAGGCACTTCTCCGGTATCCTGCGACCTCAGCCGCCAGACATCCCATTTCCGCCTCACGGGTCTCCGCACGCGGCAAACATGCAGGTAGGTCTAGCACCCAAACCAGCAAATAGGAAAAAAGTAATCCAACGAAGACAAACCCTGGAAGGGAACCTAAACGGAATCTCAGCAACCTACGAACTGAGCGGTTAATATAAAAGTTAGTGGTGGAGGGTAACAAAACCACAAGACCGGTGTGTTAGTACATAGCGTGGTAGCGATTAGGTAGAGTATACTACACGGGCTACTAGCCAGTGGAGAAAATAAATAAAAACGAAAAAGCGAGACACAAGACCAGCTCGGGATCGTTGGGCCGCGACTCCCCAACAGCTGGATGAACAGCCGTCCCTGCAAACTCCAACAGCACCGAAATAAAAAACAAGCAGTGGCATGACATCAGATGTTGACCAGTCACAAGGTCAGCTCGGGCCGTGGGGGCGCCGCTCTTCAAATAACTGGGAAACCAGTTATCCTCGTGCGGGGTGAGTTGTGAGGTGATACGTAATTCTAAGGCTAAACCTCCATCTTGTAGTCATGATCTCATTCGCTCATATTTTCATGATCGATTATGATAACAATACTTCCCATTAATAATGCCATACAATTTGAGCAATTCAATTATTTACAATTGAGCATAAAGACTCAGCTCACTGGTAAAACCAAAAATTCAGCCTTGGAAATAAACGAATTAAATACCACAATGCAACTAAGGAAAACACTCAAGTTCTCCTAAAATTTGCTAAGCCCTTACTGTCAACCCTATTTATAGAACAAGGTCTTGCGCTGATAAACGGAAAGTTAGCCAGGAAAGTAATGTAGTTGTAACTTACAGGGGGTGAACAACCAGGCGTCAAAATGTGCGATACACACCACATAATGGAAGACATATTTAATTTCAGAGCACATATTATTGGAGCGCGTTTCGGATGTGCATCAGTGCCCAAGACAGCGAGTATTTGTGGTACATCGCGAGCCACGGCATCCAAGGTCATGTGGACGTACCAGCGATTGGAAAGAACTGCATCTAAGCCTTTTAAAATTGTCAACCGCGTAAATCCAAAGATCTTGGTAATTTCCGAGATGAAGTAACACACTTCAGTGGCGCCGACTATGACACCTCGTTCGAAATCGCAAAAATCCTGAAAAACTGCCATCTGACCTGCGAATGCTACTGTTTGATCTTGACATAAATCAGCTTCCAGCTCTGACAGCTCTTATAATAGCGAGACCAGTGGAAAATAGTTGTTATGGAACAAAAAAATTATATGTTGAAGTAAAAGCAATCGTGAAAGGCCGAAATTACCAGTTCAAGGAAATGTGAGCTACAAATGAAATAAAGTAAAAAACTACGTTACTGAAAAGCAAAACGAAAAAAAAGTCTTAGAGCTGTTTCGTACATGTGACTGTCATGAGAGGATAGCGTTTCTTACCTCCGTTGTGTCGTATACCCGAGATTCGACAACTGAAGTCTGAGCACAAGGCGAGGGCGAAAAAAAGGACATTCCCACCTCTACGTTTAATACATGCTATTTAAAGTTGGGCATACCGAGAGTAAGAGAAGGGATCCGATATCGCCTCTGTACTGCAAAGCACGGAAGCAAGCATGAACGGCGCAAATCCCGTAAGGGTAAGATCATATTGCATAATAATTCATACAGGTAAAATGACCACAGAGTTCAACTAAGTGTACCTGTAGTATACCTAGAAGGTGAATTATAAGAATAACCAGCGTCCAACACCTAAGTTATTGGACTTTCTTACGGGAACTCGATGGCTCACCGTACCTCTCCGTAAACCTATTTTTATTCATATAACGTCGCAGTAATCTCAACGTAGTCTGAACTGTACCCGAAATCAAGATCCCACAATCTTAAAACTGTGTTGTACGTTGTATAAAGCAGTACACATTGCCCGAGTGTCATTTGGTGCAGTTATTGCCGTAAAGGCTACCATCCGATGCTATTTTACTGAACATTAGCGTGGATCTCAGATATGAATGTATGGCACCAATATCAATATATTTTAGTCATATGTTACTTATTGTCGTAGATTGGACTATGTTTTTGCTACAATTGGTTTCGTCGCCGCCTTACCATTTAAATTGCATATTTGTCAATAATTCTTTATTGCAAATTTGTCCCTGGCTCATTAGCAACTGCAGTTAAACCTCAACTTACAATATAATAACATACATAGACTCCCGTTTACGTGAGTAAATTTCGAGTTTACCAGGGCACGTATCAATAGATTATTTCAGTTCGCAATTTGTTACATTTGACCACAATTGCAAGAAAAGCACGCTCATGCAAAAAATACGTTTCGCGAGCACCACAAAATGTATAATATTTATTAGAGAATACATATTGTGTGGTGTGATGAAACTACAAAAAAAAATAGTTAAATACATTTGCGATAATAAGTAACTTAACCATCCGGTTTAGAGCTAACAGTAATTATCTGGAATAAACGATGATATATATTCCAGATATTGGGTAAGGACAGTAATGAAATACTTTAGGAACCACATTGAATATATTTTATTATATGTAAAGGTGAAAGTCTGTTAGTATGAAATTCGGTCGAGCTGTCGGTTCCCTATGTACAAACGGCCATACCCCCGAAAGGCCTGTCTAGAGTGAGTCAGATTTTCTACCCTTGTTCTTCCAATTTTCTCGACCTATGATCGATCAGCAGGAGTCACCCTCAGTCACTATTGTGGTAATTGAACTAAGATGTGAAATAATATACAGTTTCGGGCATTGTAGTATTTAGAGTGATTCAATATTTTTGGATCATGGTCGTCAAAGGGTTAAATTACAGGAATCAACCGGTGAATTTTAAAATCAAAAGCTAGACCATTAAGCACCTACGTCGAGAAGTACATCACAGATATTAGTAAGTAGCATTTACCATTTACTTTCATCTCCCAGTTTCATGAGTTGTCACAAGAATATATACGTTTTAATATCTTACTATTCCAGGAAAGGATTTGGTCACCCTTCCAACTACGCTCAACTTTCTTAAATTTCTCGAAGTGAAGATCTTTGTAACATTCTGAACTGTGATTGTTTCCAAAGCTATCAGATTAGCACAGCGTTTACTGGCAATGGTCTTTATGTACCATTAATTAAATTTCTGCTTAAGTTTCTTCAATAAGAAGGAGAAAAAGAGATTTATTTCAGTTATCCATAGAATTTTCCATGCTTTAAAAGAACCAAAAGCATTCATCATTAGAGTCTGGCTTTCTTAGGCTTTTGTGTTTAATTTTGCAAATAATTTACCTTAACTAAGGCAACTAAATTGTGCTGCTCTGATTGTGCATTGGCTTGAACACTGGCTTGTGAGACTTCGTCCGATAAGGGTTAAAATTTTGATTCAGAGTGATTCATATACGCTGTCTTTTCCTTATGGTACTACCCCTATCCCTTCGTCTACTTTTAGTTTATAACTTTTTTCACGGTGGTCGTCGAACGTCCAATAAACACACACACACACATGTATGCACGCACGTACCAATCTGTCTTCCAAAAAATTTCGCTTTTGGTAAAATGAGAGCTTTTGTAATTGCCTTCACGAAAATAATAATCAACTTGTAGTATTTATTCTATCCCATGCTGCAGAATAAGACAGCGAAACGATAAAACTTATAAAAAAATGAAACCCTGAGATCGAATAGACAATTTAAAATAAAGAATTACAATTTATCAAAAAAGTTGCATTCACATCCTGATTTTATCATAATTTACGGAAAATAAATACAAAGTTAGAAGATAGATATTTTGGGTTTTGGGTTTTTTTTTCTTATCTATCGCTGAGTCTTTTTTTAATCAGAAATGCTGTTTTTGCGGAGTACCTTACTTCAAAATCCCAGGAGAGATTTTTAGAGTTTAATATCATTGACTGGTTAAAACTACTGTTCTTTTTGCTTTCTGACTGTGCGAGACTTTTGCCGTTTTGGGATTAGAGAAGAGATTTTCCAAATTGCGTCAGGAGATGTAATGCGCAAATTTTTTTTTAAGTGATACAAGATTTTTTTATGTATAACCTGCTAGTATTTCCAAACTAATAATAGTGTTAGTTTTATTTTTCATAAAAGAAACCTTAGTGATCCCTTTTTTACGCTTTCCAAAGGTATTTTGAAGATGCGTATATACTGCAAAAATGTCTATCCGTCTGTCTGTCTGCCTTTCTGCACGATAACGCGCAAAAATCGTTCGATTTTTATGAATTTTAGTATGTGTACGAACATTATTGAAAATGGGGTCAAAGGTCAGTACATGCTATGCATCATAACTTACGTGACAATGCTTCGATTGCGACAAAACTTTACCATGTTGTTCCAGAGGTTTACTGAACCTGTTCTAAAAAAGTGTCATCGAAATGGGGTCAAAAATCAGGGCACAGGTGCAAGATTTATTCCACAGCCATTGTCCTCATAACTTGAGTAATATCTTGAGTAATGATTTCTATTATGTTCTATGTTCGAAAGCGTATCATAATCAATTAATTGTATTATTTTACTAATTTGTTAAAATCGGCGGTGCCCGGTGGCGGAGTGGTCTAAGCGATGGCTTCTGATCATTCGTCTGAAAGGGTCCAGGGTTCGAATCCCGGTGAGCCATGGATGATGTGTTTGTCCTACGTCCCTGGCTCTCTTTCTTCACTGGAACCAGTTGCTTTAAAATGAGGACGGGAGACTGCTTACAGCCCATTGAGTTACTCACGGTGGTCGTTAAACCTACAATATAAAAATTCGAAAATTCGAAAACAGTATTTTGAAACACTTTGTTATCAGGTATTCAAGAATGCTTTGCTTGAGCGGTTTCTTGGATACATACTTAATGACAAATTTACATGAAGTCATACGTGGTTTGAAATGGTTATCCTAAACAGAAGAAAAATGCAGAAGTAGCATTTATTAGTCAAGAAATATTAGAAATTGAGATCGGGCTTATAAAAATACTCAGAAGAAAAATTTAATTGGAATTTTACTAAATTATCGGTTCATGAAACTTACATCTTCTTTAAATACATGACCGGAAAACGGTAGAATAGGTTAGTTTAAAGACATAATCACAGAAAAGAAATAACTTGACTTGTAAACAATCTGTTCCAATATGGAATAATAAAAACATCCACTGGAAACATTACCACTTTAGTATCTCAACTAAGAAGAAGACTGTTTTTTTTTCTGACAGAATATTTATTATATTATCTGTTAACTGAATCATTTTTCTTCCTTCAGACAGTGAAGTCATGATGCATGGCAGGGGTGTAGAGTATTCTTCGAAAAAAAAAATGTACGTACTGCATTCAGAATTACATAAAATGTTTCATTGTGCGGATGAGAATTTATGGGTGCAATTGAACATCAAAACATTTATTATTTTTGCATAGATACAAATAAAATGACAGAGCTTTTCATACACTGATTTTACAATGATCCACAACCCCTCCCACAAATGAGGAACGCTTATGTATTGATGAAAGACATCTCAGCTCAATAACTCACATATTCGTCGCCGCAGTACTTTATTTTTCTGAGCTGATCTTAATGATCAGTTTGGAAAAACTGGATAATAGATGGCGACGTCAAGAAAATTTAATAGGGTTCTTTTAATAAATTCTAGATTTCAAAGTAAATACTAAGAAATATATACACGAAACCAAATACAAGTCTTAAGTTCTTGTAAAAAATTGTACATTACTATTTTCTCTTCTATAATTTAACCTTTAATCCCACTATTCAACACTCCAAAACGTTCTTACATCAGACTCTAGCGCTTAGGCAAGACGGCGACCGGTCAAATCTATTATGTTGTCAGAAAAATGGAGTTAGAGTTAAGCAATCAATCACAATTAGTCCCAAACCTGTTAATTACAAGCTGAGTTTGCAACCAAGAATTGTCCAGGATTTAAAACCGCTGGAGGAAGCTATGGGGTATGCCGTGCGGAAGAACATCAAATACATGGATGCTGGATTGAAATGTCGGGTGGAGTTCTGTAGAATGCTGCAATAGGCATAACGTTAACAAAAATGCAAAAAATAGCTGTAGCGGCGAACGAAATGTAACCTCTGATCAAATTCACATATACGTTAGGTCCTACGAGAATCCTGTATTATTGTCTATTTCCCCGAAATTCCCTTTTTAGGGATATCCCTTCCAGGTGCTGCGTATATTCACCGAGCGGAGGCAATTTTTGTCGTAGTTTCACCATGCGGAAATTTCATCAGCGGTTTCAGGGCATCAACATAGCAAAATTGTTGAAAACTGCAGAATCCAGAGAACACTGATTTAATCTATTTGAATTTTTTAATAATACTAGTATACTGCATGTCTTCGTGCAACAATGGGGCTTTCCTGGATCCCTGAAGCTTAGAAAAGAGTATATATGGTGATAGACATTTCTCCTCTGTTGCTTTGTTCCACATGTAGAAATTATAAATAAACACAATTCTAAAAGACATTGACGAAAGATAACTGTGTTTCGTTGAAACGAAAAAGAACATGCACAAATGAGAACTCTACTTTTTAAGGAAGTAATGCAAATTTGTATGTTTTAAACAAACTTTTTTGTTACAGAAAGAAGTTCCACGACCGGGAAGGACGAGAGATACGTCGCTTTACTCATGAAGATGTTTGGAATTCAGATACGGTCTTTGTTCCTAGAAGGAAAGTTTCTTTTTGATTGGAGGTTTAACGATTACCGTGAGCAACTCTATGGGCTATATGTGGTCGTCCGTCCCCAATTTAGGGCCACTGACTCCAGGGAAGGGAGAGAGCCAGTGCCGAAAGGCAAACATAAAATCCATGACTCATCGGGTTTCGAACCTGAACCCTTCTCGGGCGAATGGTCAGAAGCCACCGCTTAGACCACTGCACCATCGTGTCTGCCAAGGAATGTTCGAACAAGCATTAACCGTACTGGTCCCCTTTTTTGAAGCATTTCAAGGAAACATGAAAATAGCTTGATGTACAACTCTCTGTACACTCAAGTAGGGCATCTTATTTCGCAGAACAGTGCAGAAGTGTGTTTCCTTACTTAATTTCAGTTTTCATCAATGTAACATTTTATCACTTTTTTTCAAGTAAAGAACACGAACATTACTTTTGAATTGTTTTGTGTTTTAAAATCAAGAAAGATCAAATTCGCCAAGTTGTAGTACATGATACATATCTTCGTTACTAGAACTTCATAACTAAAGAAAACGATGCGTGCTCAAAAGGCAATGCCTCCTAACAAGTGTATCCCGCCTGACTCGTTGCCTAACAACCAAAACATGTTCGGGACACTATTTTTCATTCAGGTTGCCTAGCAACCAGTCAAACGAAAGCTAGTGATTTTCACTACGTAATAGAACTCCGAACATCTATTTTTTCGTACTTAGTTATTCGTTTACTTAGATTCATTATCCTGCGTAATAGAACACCGGACATTTATTATTCGCACGTAATTTTCTTTAAAATCGATTATTATTTTTTAACTGTGTCGACGGTTATCGCAACACGATCAGTTACAGAGTTTTTGAAAATGTACCCCACCCTCCAAAGGAAATTCACTTCAGATTAGAGTCATTTGGTGGTTTTAGAATTTTGGAAATGACCAGTGTTTGCCTTTGAGTAAGCAAATCGGAAGGCAGTGGAGGATTGTTGGCCGTAAAGGATCAGCAGCAGAGTGTGCGGCTCGTAATCGCAATTTGCGATTTGAACAGCCAAACGTCGAGGAGCTCATCGGGGGAATTTGAAGAATAAGTCAGAAAACCACATCATTTAAGTTGAACATTAGTTTAGATAATGTCAATAATACTGTTAACGTGTTAGGTAACAACAAAGTGTTTGTTGGTTGGTTACCGCGTTGGCTAGCGATAGAAACGAGCAAATCGAGACCTGAATCATGTCAAACATTGCTTGCTCACTATGAAAAATTTGGAACTGATTTTTTTTCAAAGCATTGTGGCTGGTAATGAGAGTGAAGTTCGCCATCATGACCTTGAAATGAAAAATCAGTCTGGAATAATGACAATCATCATCTACTCGAGCGAAAAATGTCAAAACTAACTTTTCTGCCGTTAACTACATATCACTGTGTTCTGGAAACACAGATGCATTATGCATCAGGAGTACGTGGTGAAAGATACGAATCTCAACTTTGAGGGCTATGTGCATATCTTAAAATGCTAAAGCACAGAATAAACCGCGTTCGTGTGTGAAAAAAAAGAGTGATTCTTTATACAGTGAAACTTCCATTAACGGATACTTCTCAGTAGCGGACATTTTGAATAACGGACAAGAAATGCTTGCCTTTTTTGGGGCACTCACTTCTTAATAGCGAAAATTCTAAATAACGGACGCTGACACACTTAAAGTAAAATATAACGGACAATTTGCTTTCGATTCTACAAATTCGTAGGGTTGTGATTCGTCCAAACTCGCAAAATTTTTCCTTTTTGTTATTTTACCCTTTCGGGTGAGTGGTCGAAATCGTTGTTAAAAGGATTAGCTTTAGTGCTAACAGACAGTCCGACCCTCTCTTTGCATACGTACATCTGACGAAGAGAAACTGCCTACTATCTCTTCAGTTGCTCCCACTGTGGTTGAAACCTCAGAAACGGATACAAGCCCCCAGGCTCGGCTAATTCGGGAGCGGTAATCGGATTAAAGTACATGCAAACACAGTTCAGATGTATTTGGAAGGGACGAAGGAGAAGGGACTCACCTTTTGCTCTTTGGTGAGGTCAAGGGTCAGTGCACAGGGATCAATTTAAAGTCCAGATTACTAGAACTCATATTTGTCTGCAATAATCAGGTAAGTTGCTCTCATCAAGCGAGCTGTGAAGCAAATATTTCCCAAACATCAATTTTAAAATGTCCTACAAACGTAAGCGCTTGATTCTAAAAGAACAAGGTTAATTGTAAAAAAAAGATTTGAAATAGGGAAGTTGAGTGGAAGGGAATGATCACGTGTGGCCGTTTTAGAAGATAACTGTGCATTGGAAAAAGGTGAGTGAAATCTCTAAGTCTTGGAAAGATTGTATTGACAACCAGAAAATTAGGAGAGATTTCCCTAAAACTGATGGTAGACACTGTTACCTATGAATGGAATTTGCCGCGCTAGAGCCAACAACATTCCTTTAACAGGAACTTTAATTCGACAAAAGGCTTTAGAAATTGCAAGTGAATTAGGATTCACAGAATTCAAAGCTTCAGGTGGCTCGTTAGAAATTTATTTAGAAAAGAAAAGTCTACACGAATGTAATAGAAAAACAACAATGCTTGATTACTTTGCTTCTTAGGTTTTGATGGATATTTTTTAATAAAACATAGTAAACGTTTGTTTCATGTATTACATTTACATACTTATATTAACTGAAATCTCTAAGTCTTGGAAAGATTGTATTGACAACCAGAAAATTAGGAGAGATTTCCCTAAAACTGATGGTAGACATTTTAAACTGTGTTTATGTTATAAACACAGAATACAGTCATAAAGCATGATTTTCCCAGTAGCGGACATTTGTAAATAACGGATAATTTTTCCTTTCCCTTCAATGTCCGCTATTCGGAAGCTTTATTGTATTGCTTTTTTTAAGCTGAACTTTGTATCCACAAATTTCATTTAAAAAATTCTTGCAATGTAAAAAATAATTGGATAACTCATATTGAGCATCGTTGTTTGCCTACACGTGTTCTTTCGGAGATAAAATTGAATTGAGGGTGAAAAAGCAGGACGATATTTCTGTTCAGTTACATTCCTTATCGTTATGAGTCGGTTTCTTCCGAAATTTTCTGCAGCGATGATTATGGAATGACAATTTTTTTATTTCGAAATTTTATGCAGTTCCACCATATGAGAATAACAACTCAGAGATGTATGTTATATAGTACGACTCAATTTACGCTTGAATGACAGATGGGTGGTAATTTAATATGTCTATGTGATTTCAGTTACATCAGTTATGCTTGTGAGATTTAATACTCCTTAAATAGTTTATTTATCTTAATGAGATCCCACTTTTGCTCCACTCTAAGCTGTGAACGAAGAGATCATTAGGGTTTCTAATTTCCGTGGGTTTAGAAGGTAAGGTATTCAAAAAAGGATTGACGTGGTCTTTATTTCTATGGCAGACATGATTTCTTGCAGAAGCTTTGATTTAAAATACTTGAACATGAATTTACAATCAAAAAGAATTCTGCTGCACAAAGAATATCATGGAAGTCTTTTTTTTAATTTACTTTATATGAACTCTCTCTGAAGAAAAAAAGGGACCACTATTATTCACTCTATTTTCCAATGATACATCAAAAGTGACGCTGGATATACTAAGTTTCCTAAACACGATCAGCTAATATGCTAATTCTTAAACTTTTCATTACCAGATGAGCTCACGGTCACAAAAGGAAAATATGTCATGGGATCAAATATTGTAAAAAACAAACTTTGGTTCAATATTTAAGTAATTAATTTTTCCAATTAAATACTGTAAAACTCAATAGATGAAATTGGTCCTTAGTGGATCCTTATTTCATTAAAAATCTATTGTAAAGCGGAAAACACAGTACAAGCCAATAAAAAAACATGGAAACACTAGGGTCGACTTGCGCAAAGAGACAATGCCAGTAGTTGAAACTGGCGGTGCATAACGGTTAACATACGCTACATACATTGTCACAAGCTTGTGAGACGTGGTCTTAGAACGAAACACGTGGAATATCGTCATATGTACACTCCAGCTACTGAAAAAGAGGCCTTTATACATATTCATGTAATTGTCACATACACAGTATGTATGCAAAATGTGTGGTCATGTGGGTCACCATGAGATTTACCCTATATTTAAGACTGCTGCTTATCCGTAATAATCATTAATGTTGATCACAACGTGAAAACAGTGGTTCACTCGGAGTTCGATAAAAGTCTTACTGCAGCTGCCCGTTGGGCTAAACTGATGATATGGAGATATCCTCGGATATCTCCCATTTTTACAAACCAGAGATAACTGGTTTCTGAAAATGGAAGATATCGGAGGATATCTCCAGAAATATATAGGAAAACATGAAGTTACTTTGCAACGCCTATATGCAAATTTGACAGCTATATGAAAAAAATGGCACAGTATGATATGCATGTGGAAAGATATCCTATCAGAAGGAGATTTGCAGAATTGGAGATGTACTTCCAAGATCACATATGAATTATGATATTCTGTCAAGAGACTGAGAATCTCTAAATATTAGAAGACGCACCAAATATGATTCCTACTTAAAATCTATAGGGGAAGAAGAGCCAAGTGCGATTTCTTAAAGCACAACTATCAAGAAAACAGAAAATGTTAAATTAGTATAACATGGACATTTTTCACAATCTTTAATGTAACGAGTGGCACAAAGTTTCCACAATCACAATTAATAATTAGCGGCACAGATTATGAAAGGAATATCGAAAATATAACTTTCATAAGAAGATAACTATAAAACGCGATCTTCACCTCCATGCTGGTGTATAAAGAAAACAAAATATATGTATATTTTTCGCAGACAGAAAATCGGGGTTTTAATATAATATCCAAGGTTAGGAAATATCTCCAAATCATACTCTTTGAAATAAGTGATGTCTAGAAAATTGTAAGGTACTTTAAAATCCACTAGGCGGCTAGATATATTTTATTTTCAGTTGGGAGGCAAACAAAGTATTCTCGTTCTGAACAGTATCTGGAAGAAAAGGAATTCCTTAATTAGATTTATAGAGGTGAAGACAGGGAATATATTATTCCAGAAATAAAAATATGCCTTAATTGCTTAGCTTACGAAAAGGCAAATGCCTGAGTAAACAAATTTGGAAGTTATGAGTATAATACCTTTTACCATTAACATTTGCGTTCGCATTTTTTTCTTTCGTATTTTGCATTTAAAAGCAGAAATCTTTTGAAAAATGCAATATACTTTTATGAGCCGCAGCTGGAACACTGGATTTTTTTGCAGAACAGTGTGCAAAATGGTCTTGCTGTAATTATAAAGATGGGTATTTCCCCTGCAATAGAATGTCATGTCACCATGAAATATTCTGGCTCGCTTCTAATTTGAAGTTCATTAGAGAAAGCATCATTTGTGTAACATTTTTTTTCATTGCGAATTTTTTGTCCCATAATTAAAATTATGCTATTTTTCTTTTGAATTCCAATACAGCAATTTCGTTGTAAACATTCATTTGACATCCATTACAGCACTCAATTTTAATATTATTATTCATAAAAATATTTTTAAAAATTACAAATTGCATTTGAAAGTTAATATTGATAGTTCAAGAAATGTGAATGTCAGGTGCTACAACTCGAAATGTTTTCCTAAATGTTTCTGTTACAAAATGTATACTTTTCTGACCCCAAAAATATTCACGAATATTGCACTTTTTATGTTGTTAACATGAAGAATTGGCCTACCCGGTGGCGCAGTGGTCTAAGCGATGGCCTCTGATCATTCGTCCGAAAGGGGTCCGGGTTCGAATCCCGGTGAGGCATGGATGTTGTGTTTGTCTTACGGGACTGGCTCTCTCCCTTCTCTGGAACCAGTGACCCTAAATTAGGGACGGGCGACTGCTGATAGCCCATTGAGTTACTTACGGTGGTCGTTCAACCTTCAATCAAAAAAAAAAAAATGAAGAATGCACTTCCAAGGGCAGACCCTGTGACACATAGGTCTAAACTATGGCTTCTAAACTGCCGTCCAAGATGGTCCTGTTTCTTATCCCCGTGAGGCATCATGTTGTGTTGTTCTTGAGGCGCTATCTTCCTTTCTTCCTTGGAACCAGTGGTCCCACTTTAAGGATGATAATCATCGAACTCTGATCGCAAAATTTATAAAATAAGTAAAACAGATATCCAAGAATATGGCTGATTGCCACAAACTGCAACTGATATCTTAGCTACTGCGATCTTTCGATTTACTACGTGAAACAGGATTTCTTTTCTCCAGGTGAAGATAGTGAGATATTAATTGACCTCCAGTGCTACTGAAGCTCGTTCTCCGTTGGAGCGGCGAAAGACAAATTAATTTTCCACGGAAAAAAAACATTATTATTTTTTTTGCTTTTTGTGGTAAGCATATATATCCTGTTATACCTGGTGACCTAAACGGCATCTTAACTTTGCTTTCCATCAAGTCCGTCTTGTAATGGTGACTTCTTATTTAACAGGTAAAGGCTGTTTCATGGATGTCAATACTACTGATTATCGCCTGAGGCAGTGCTCCGCAACCGGTGTGCCTCCAGAAGGTGAAAGGTGTGACGCAAACATTTACCTGTTATCCTATTGTAAGAAATTATATGTCGAAGTGTATTTTTTAATGTTATCCCAGTTACTGTGTTTCATATGCTTGTATTTCATTATCTGTCGCTGCACTGATTGAATAAGATGATGCTAGTTTATTCTTTATTACATGCCAAGAATGTTTATGTATTCTAAGAAATTATATGTACATTATTTACTCACAGTTGTTGTTACATCGTAGTTTTGCTTATTTGTATATTTGTATTTCTCGCTCTACCGCTGCGCTATGCGGCTTTGTTATACTTGCCGCATGTTCTGTGTACTTTGTCGCTTCTAACGGCGCGCTATGCGGTTTCTTTGTCACACTTGCCGCATGGTCTGTGTACTTTGTCGTCTCCAACGCCGCGCCATGAGGCTTCTTTACCACACTTGCCGCATGTTCTGTGTACTTTGTCGCCTCTAACGCTGCACTGTGCGACTTCTTTGTCACACTTGCCGCATGTTCTGTGTACTTTGTCGCCTCTAACGCCGCGCTATGCGGTATCTTTGTCACAATTGCCGCATGTTCTGTGTTCTCTTTTCCCTAAAAGTGCTGGGATTAGCAAAATTTTCCCTATCTTTTATTATTGTTTTACGTTGTTTTGGTATTTGTCCCTGTTTGTTAGTGCGTCTTCAACTTTATTACTTTTATCTGGTACCGATGCAACCATCCATTGTTAGACTTTATTTTAAATAAGTCGTTATATGTGTCCTTTCCTTCCTTTAAAGAGTATAGGCCACGCGTCAAACAATTATATCAGTTCTATCACAGCTGTGCTCTTAAGTAGCCCGAGAATTGAGATTGCTCGACAGTCTTGCTACTTTCTATTACTATTCAACTATTTTATTTTTTCAAGACGGGCAAGTTCCTTTTACGGAGTGCTCCGTCCACGAATGCAAGTAGTGAAAGCATTGAACGCGAAAAAAAGAAACAAAAATTAGTGCACCGGCAGTATAGTGATAATTATTTATCTTACGGTTTTGTTTGGTGTGGTGATAAAACGTACCCAAATCCCCGAGTATCGTTTGTGGTGAAAAACTCTGTAATGCTGCTATGGTTCAAAGTAAACTGAAACAACAATTGTCTACAAAACATTCTTCTTTGTCAAGCAAAGATATAAATTTTTCTTCGTCGGCTGTTAGAACAAAACAGAAACAAGCAACATTCATGACTGCGACAGTCTGTGTTTCGGAAAAAGTATAGGAAGCTAAGTATAAGGTAGCCAAACGTATCGTAAAGGCCAAAAAAACACACTCAATGGCTGAAACGTTGTTAATGCCTGCTTGTAAAGAGATGGTGAAAATGGTCCTGAGTTCAGAAGCTGCTAGCGAAATTTCAAAAATTCTTCTCTCTGCTGACACAATCAGTCGCCGAGTTAGTGACATGTCCAGTGACACTGAATACATTATGAAGAAGGAAATCAGCAGCAGTCATAAATTCTCTCTTCAGATCGACGAGCCCACCGGATATCAGCGGTCATGCACAACTTTTTGCCTACATTTGGTACTTTGATGGAGATGTAATTGCAACTAATTTCTGTTTTTGCAAAGAACTTCCCGAGAGAACCATCGGTGAAGAAATATTTCGTGTAACTAATGAATATGTGTTCCAAACTGAATTAAAATGGAAGGATTGCATTAGTGTTTGTAGATACGGAGCCGCTTCTGTGACAGACCTAGTGAAAGAATTTGTAACTAAAGTACGCGAAGTAAATCCTAACATACGATGCGATCATTGTCTCATTCACAGCGAAGCTATTGTTGCTAAGTCTTTGCCATCTTTTCTGAAAGTTGTGCTGGATGAAATAGCAAAAGTCGTGAACCTCGTCAAATAGCGGCTCCTAAAATCCAATATTTTATCTGTTTTTCGTCAGAAAAAGGGATCCGAACACCCTATACTCCTGCTACATACAGAAGTACAGTGCTTATCACAAGGAAAAGTGTTAACGCGAATATGTATTTGAACGTAAAGAGGAGGTACATGCATTTTTGACTGTTAAGGGGCATGGGTACGCGAATTTATTTACAAATGATGAATGGGTATGCAAGTTGGCATATCGTTCCTATATTTTCGTGCACTTGAATGAGCTGAACAGAAAAATGCAAGGTAGAAACGAAAACATTCTGACTAGTATGGATAAGATTCAAGGATTTGTGAATAAGCTGATTTTGCGGATACACATAATTGGAATCGGGTCGTTTGTGATGTTCCCGACTGTATGTACACTTGCTGACGGTAATAAAGTGGTGACGGACCTTAATTAAAGAACATTTAGAAATCTTTCAGCAGAAGTTCAAGAAGTATTTTGGAGAGAGTGTTCAAGATTTCGACTAGGTTCGTGATCCATTCGTTGCGAATTCAACATCTCTTCCGATTAATATACAAGAGGAACTCGCAGATTTAGATCAGACAGAACACCGAAATTAAAACTTCTCGAAGTGCCTTTGGCCACATTTTGGTTTGGAAATCGGAGTGAATACCCAGCTATCTCTTAGATGGCAGTTAATGTGTTATTGTCAAATACATATTTGTGTGAACTGGGCTTCTCGACGTTGACTGAAATAAAAACATCAAAGAGAGAGAGACACAAATCCGTCGATGAACAAATGAGAATTGCATTGTCAACGATTCCACCACGGATCATACGCCTCCGTGCAGCTAAGCAAGTGCAAGTATCACATTGAAGACATGAGTAGAATTATTGACTTTAATAGTAATAGAAAAGTGTTGTATTATCTTCAGTTAATTAAACTTTATAAATTGTTAATAAATGCACGAATCGATTTGTGTTTAATAATAATATAATCGAATATACTATAATATAATAAGATATAATATAATATAATATAATATAATATAATATAATATAATATAATATAATATAATATAATATAATAAAAAATAATAGTAGGTTGATTACATTACGTATTTATATTAATAGTGTCACATCATACGTTTTTGAGGGGATTAACATTTTGGTGTGCCGTATTGAGATATATTATGGTGTGCTGGGAATAGAAAACGTTAGCGGAACACTGGCCTAAGGTGTGTTCAGCTCTGGTATAGTAAGCATGACAGCTATTTCCACCGTCTCTTCTGGCCGTCAAAATGTCAAGATGTGTACCCCATTGATAATGTATTAGACATGTTGGGAAAAAGGTCTGGAAGCAAAATCCCCTTCAGTCAAATCTGAGCTGGTTAAAGTACTGTCCTATGAATACCTGGCATGTTGTACACGTAAATGAACGGCAACATCTTGTGGAATTCATGCTAAACTGCATACTTCTTGCAATTCGGGATAAAAGGGGTCCAAACGTATTGAACCAAAGTTTCTACCTCAGAGGCAGGCATTAGTCGTCAATAGTGATTAAAACGTGGCAAATAGAAATTTAAATGGCAATGCATTGCTGTATCTTTCCAGTACGATATGTACGTGGTTTCTGTGTATTAGTGCCATGGTGAGGGAGCATGTGATATTACCAACGGAATAATGATATACAGCGGAATTTCGGTTATTCGTTACTCACTTAAACGTTTTTCACTTTTGTACCTAATTCTGCTTTAGTCCTGATATTTCACCCGTCTAGAGATTTTTTGATCCAGTTGCACATAATTCATTTTTGCGCTAAAACATTAACATTTGAATTTCAGATTATCAAGAATATACGGTTCTTTGAATCTTTGTAGGTAACACGATTGGTTACAGCTATGAAGGAATTGAAACAACGTTGCTCTGTTCCTTCTCAGTGCAGCCAAAGTTGCAACTTGATCCTATCAGAGAAGGATATGCTGTTTATCTTCGGTATGGTAAAATAAATTTTAAGCTATTCATGACTCACACACATATGCGTTATTTAAAAATTGGTAAATCTCTGATACCAAAATTTGTGGCTCCACCATTTTTATGACGTAGTACAAGAAGGTACTAAATCGATCATCAACATCCAACATTCTGGTTTCAAACGAAGGCTCATGTACGAAGGCTCCGTAGGGAAAAATAGATCTGTTGATTCATGTGCTGCATGTTAAAGCACTGCTCGCAGATTTTTTTCTGGTATTTTCGCATAATCTAAAACCAGGATTCTTATACCCAGAGTTTTCAATAGATAATTTTAGTTTGAGAGGCTGTAAGATTTTTGCAGGTTGTTAAAGTATATTATAACTCGTAAAGCATTTTTTTATTTCATTGCCAATTCGAATTTGAATCATTATTACGGAACACCTTAAACTCCTTTTAAGCGTAAATTTTATACTATTTCCCATTTTTAAATTACCTTAATATGGTTAGTTATTTATATATTCCTAACGCCATGCCCTAGAATAACCTATGAACGAGATTTGAATTTATGTTGTAATGGAGTTTCACAATGACCGACTCCTGACGTTAGGGACCAGTAGACCGAATCTACTGGTCCCTAACGTCAGGGATATAAAAACATGTTTTCCTCTCAATTTCATCAGCGACATATGAATTGACATAGGCCCACGTCGTTATCCATGCCATAACCTTCGTGAACAGCTACACGGACTTGTTGCCGATCTCTTCGACATCAGGCATCAAAGATACGACATCGTCTATTACCTACTTCTCTCAGTTGTGCTGTATTTCGATGAGCAGATATCTGGTAAGGTTTCCCAGCTTAGAGCAGAATTGCATTGAAAATATCCCATTCTCAAAACTATTTTCATATGCATAGAGCTATAATCAACAAATTATTAACAAATGATTTTGAAAAATCTGAATTTAATGGATTTTTTTTTTTGGCAAAATAAAAAATTAAAAGCTAACGAAATGTAGATACAACACATATATACAGCTGAATTTATTAATGTTATATTTTAAACAAATTACTTAACATTTTGAGTTGCAGCCCGAGGAATTTAATGTTGAAACGTTTAGCAAAGACAAGGACTAGAGTAGGGTGGTAATATTTGAATGCCATACAGCATTGTGCGCAAATCAGAAAAAATTAGGCAAGAGAAAATTTATGTAAAACTGCATTCTTTTTGGAGTTTGTATGTTGCATTTCATATTTAGATGTTATTCAACGAAACAAAAAGGGTTTCCCATGAAAGTATAATTTTTGTGACTGCTGACATATAACGACAGCAATGAGACCAGAACCCTTCCGGCATAGTAATTAATGCGCGTGCGTGAACCACTGTCCTAACCAGTGAGGACTAACTGAATATTTACTCGTGCTCATTACATACAGGGTGATCAGAATCGACCGCTCAGTAAACCTACCGGACGATTCCGTGTAGAGAAAGAAGCCGAAAGAGGTTGTCCTTTGTCCGATAGTACGTCGTATTCCGGATACATACGCGCCGAAATTGCGTGACGTCACATCCGGTAAGAATACAGACATCAGAAATAACTTACCAAATCACTTTGACAGAAAACATGTAATTTATTGATGTGTACCACTACAACACAAGTGATAAAACACGTGGATTCGTATCAGATTACAATATGTGTTCAAAATGACCACCTTGTAGTGCGGAACAGGCGGCAGCCCGCCGAGGAATAGACATCTGCACGCGTTGCAGCATAGCAGGGGTTACAGTTTTGAGGGTCGCGTGTAAGGTGGACACTAGGTCGCGCAGGCTGTTGACAGGCCGTCGATATACCAGTTCATTTAGATAACCCCAGATGAAGAAGACCAATAGGTTAAGATTCGGTGATCTAACGGGCCATGCGATAGGACTACCACGTTCTTCGAATTTGCATACCCACCCCGTGCCATATTTTTAAATGTTGATTGTCTTTTTTCTCCCTTTTTGCTAATTGGAGGTTTAACGACT
Organism: Macrothele yani; assembly: GCA_039090855.1. Taxonomy (NCBI): domain Eukaryota; kingdom Metazoa; phylum Arthropoda; class Arachnida; order Araneae; family Macrothelidae; genus Macrothele; species Macrothele yani. The sequence goes on along the minus strand of CM077033.1, from coordinate 13,724,385 downwards.
ACCGTGAGCAACTCAGTGGGCTATAAGTAGTTGTCCGTCCTGAATTTAGAGCCGCCGCCCCGGTGGCGCAGTGGTCTAAGGCGTTGGCCTCTGATCATTCGTCCGTAAGGGGTCCGGGTTCGAATCCCGGTCAGGCATGGATGTTGTGTTTGTCTTACGGCACTGGCTCTCTCCCTTCCCTGGAACCAGTGACCCTAAATTAGGGACGGGCGACTGCTTATAGCCCATTGAGTTGCTCACGGCGGTCGTTAAACCTCCAATCAAAAAAAAAAAAAAAAAAAAAAAAAAAAAAAAAAGAATTTAGAGCCACTGGTTCCAGAGAAGGGAGAGAATCAGTGCCGTAGGACAAACACAACATCCATGATTCACCGGGATTCGAACCCAGACCCGTTTCGGCCTAATGATCAGAAGCCATCGCCTTAGACCACTGCGCTACCTTGGTATACGCGCGTCTGTATAACTATCAACGTCGCTCTTCAACGAACATTTGCGGTACCGGATGTGACGTCACGAAATTTTCGGCGCGTATATCTCCGGAATGCGACGTCCAATTAGACAACGGACGACGGTTTTCGGCTATTTCCTCCACAAGGAATCGTCCGGTAGGTTTATTGTACGGTCGATTCGGATCACCCTCTATATCCTTTTCTTGTAATTCCGAACTTCATTCAGGAATATTCTGGGCACTCATACTTTTCGCTTCTTTTCTCAGAGAGGGATAATAGTGAAGCCCCTTGACTCGGAATCGTACAAAATTCATACACAAACACACTGGACCTGTGTCACGTTACCTGGAAATACTAACATTTGAATTGGCATCAATTTTTAAATGTCAATATAAACACACGGCATAGAATCTATATCACTGATTGCTTTACAATGAAATATGTAGGAAGATTAATTGCCACCAAGAAACAGGGAATTATTAAAGAAATTGACGGAAGAAAAATAAAGGAGGGTGTGGATAGCTTTGGGAAAGTTAAAGAAGATTCTGTGCTGTAAAATGAAGTCTGAAAGGAGACCAAAACTTTTCAATCAATGGATGATGTCCTTTATGACATACGGCGTTGAAACTTCGCCAGTCAAGAGAAACATCTTAGACAAATTGCAAAAAACCTCATCATGTACATATCTGTCCTAAATGTGAGACTTCAAAATAAAATAAGGAATACAGATATAAGATCGAGAACAAGATTTTTGGACATAGGTGAAACGATACATAATTTATAATGAAATTGGCTGGCCATGTAACAAAAACAGAAAATAATGGATGCACAAAATTGGTAGCAGAATGCAGGCCATACAAGGAAAAATAATAGTTGGAAGACCAGAGAGAAGATTCATGGTTGATATATACAAATCTGTAAGGAAGCTGTGGAAATGACACCCGCAAGACAGAAATATTTGGAAAGAGATGAGAGATATCTGTGTCTTCGATTGACAGTAAAACGTGTTAGAAGAAGAAGTAGAGTTGAAAGAGAGACCAAGAAATATTACTCGAAACATACTTGAGTGCGTCCGTCGTGCCATCGTAAACGTCATAGTCAACATGAACAAGACTCATGTGCCAAGGGCCTGAAACTGATTCCGCTCAAGGATCGAGGCCGTCATCTCCGCCAGCATCTGCTTCATTGAATTATCCCAAAGTGCGTTTGTGCACCAACCATTGTACACAATTTTGCTTCAATAAAACTAATATTCATTTTTCACCTAATTATTTTATTATATATATAAATTTTACACATTAAGTAAGAGTATTCTTAAAGCCCGCTTCATTTTTGGATATAAAACTGCATGCTTCCAATTAGTTAGCAAATGATTCATCGTCTGCTTACACATACAAAGACGAACCTGCCACCATTTGTTTCAACATGTTCAGGAGCATTTTAGCTTACGTAAATACTACAGAGTCAATAGCAAAACCTCTCATAGTGTTCATATGAAAATATTCTGAGGTGATCCACCTTTACTTAGGTCAGTTAGTGAACATACTATTAAACAACTTGAAGAAAATATCAGTAAAGCTCATTGTTACCGTTAAATGTGTGAAATGTTCACTTCCACTTTTTAACATATTGGTGAATGTATAATTCCTCCGATTTTCGATTAAATAATTTTTTATTAGTATCAAGGAAGAGTAAATGTTTTGTTAAAATTAATAGCTAAGAATTTTTTTTTTTTTTTTTTTTTTTGTAAAATTCGTTGTAACTATGCCTGAATAACTTTTTTGCAAAATTATGGCTAACAATGGCTCACAAATCTTATGCATAAAACTCGATATTTACCAAAAGACCAGGACGAAGGTAAAGTCAATCAAAATTATTGTCAATGGGAAACCTTATATATTCAAAGATGCAGAAGTGGTCTTGAAAAAATGTCATTCCTCGAAAACGCTACTCAATATGAATTGACTTGGAAATACTGAGAGAAATGGAAAAGCATTTCTTCAAGAAGTTTTGTTTCAGATCTTCAATGAATGATGCACAGTCGAGTCAAATTATTGTGACCAATGCTTACTTTTGACGTCAACAACTCGTAGCCAGTGAAAGAAGGCACGAGACGTGAGCTGGCTTGAAGGGTATATAGAGTGTGTTGTAGGAATTCGGAAAACGTGTCACTCGTTGCTGACATGGATAAAAGGAGGGATTTTTCAGATTTGCGAAAATGGATGATGATCGGCTTTCGGACCAAGGCTCGCAGGATTTCTGGAACAGCGCAGTTTGTGAACTGTTTGCGTACTGCTCTGGTTAAAGTATATTTTGTTTTGAGAAATGGCACCATTGCGAATAAGCGACGTGAAAACCACGGTATACCACGTGCCAATGATGTGAGAGTGAACGTCGGCTAAGAAGGTGCATGAGGGCCTTCCGACAGGCTAACGTGGAGCAACTCACTGGCCAAATTAACCAGGAAACTACCGAAGTGTGTTTAAAAAGAAAGTTTAGCGAGACCTGCTGTGTACGGAGCTCCGATGCAGATGGGTGGCCACTGCACTATGATAAGCAAGGTACATCGGCAGAAAGGGCTCACATTTTAACTGCTGTATCGGAATAGGAGCTCGGCTGATTAAAAAAGGATTGCCTTCTCCGATGAGTCGCGTTTTCTGCTTCATCCAACAAATGGACGTTAGTGTATAAGGCGAGAATGATCGGAGAACAAATTTCCTTCAACCACTGATGGAAGAACACCAGATTTTTGGGGCAGCGTTATGGTCTGGGGAACGTTTTTGTGGATATTATCTGGATCCTGATGAGAAGAAAGTCTACTTTCTTGAAAAAGCCATCGGTTGATGTGCGAAAGCTTGAAAACTTCGATTTTAATGTACGCCAATATATGCGTATCACCAATTTTAGTTATACTATCTTTTTTATAGGTAGTGTAACGTTCATTGCGCTATTGTTATGTACAAAGAAATATTATTTTTCTTCTGAAGAACAAATTCATTTAAGATATGCTTGTTATTCCAGACCACGTAGTAAATAACGGATACTAGAATTCAAAGATACCTTGGTATATTGTAATATATGTGACTAAAATTTCCTTTGAAAATGAAAATGTTTCAATATGCCTATGCTGCTGATAATGCATCGCGATCTCAAATATCTTTGGATTGAATCACTAATGTTAAATCAATTTCTCACGTTGAGAAAAAAATGGGACAATGAAATGAATATTGAAAAATGAGCGTGCGATTTGTGAACAAAATACCAGAAAAATGTATTAGCAATTATGAGAAACGCATTTGATGAAGCTTTGACTTCTTTGTATACAACGTTTTCTTAATTTCAAAATAGTCTACCTAATTTTTGCAATGAATTCAGCTATAGGTAATTCTCCACCTAAGATCTGAAAAGCCTCTGAATTTGATCGCAATTTCACGTTAATGAGTCAAATCAGAAATCACTTCAGACTAAACTTTGCTTCAATAGCTTTCCAATGGCTAAAACATTTACTCTATGTCCCATGCACGTGGCAAATGCTAAGATCTTTTATATTGTTCTGTCAGATACTTCATTCGAGGCTGGAATTTTCTAAACTTATATCTTTTTATTAATCGAAAACTTGAGACTTGATCGTTCCGGGTGGTGTAATGGTTAGCATACCCGAGCGTTATCTGGGAGACAAGGGTTCGATTCCAGCTCCAGGGCGATTAAATTTTCAAATTTTCAGATATTATCTAACTTACCACACCTACGTTATTTACACCAAAAAACGGATTGTCATCTTCAAATATTTGTATTGTATGGTGTAATCCCGTATTCCATTCATGATATATCTTTTCCTTTTTATGAGTGCTTTAAACTATGAATGATTCAATACGTTCGCCATATCTTAAATATGCTTGGCGTTCCACATATGTGAAACACATAGTTTGAGAATCTGACAAAATTGTTAGGCTACACTTACACCGGCTTGGTCACATCGCAATGAATAACGTCCTACACTGTACGTTTGAATTCACAGAGACTCCTTAACATATTTGAAAATTGAAGTGCAGTTTAAATTCCGCGATGTTTGGAAATTTCGAAACACGTACCAGACAGATTCAAAGAAGCCAAATATATACACGGCTGGCCATTAAAAGTGCATCACCAGCAAGATCGCATCCCAGGGGCTCGAAAGTCGGAAGAAGGGCAAAACACGGGGTCATATGTAAATGATTAACTTGGGGCCGCACTTATAGAAATCATGTGGGACAGTAACGTACCTTGTGGACGTCATACAAGGGGGTTGAAAAAAGGGCCGGTATTAAACCCTCGAAGTGTATTTTCTCGACGTTCCAGGCCAGGAACAGCTGCAACATGCTCCGTCAAAGACAACGGTAGCGCTATCAGCAGGTTTCCGACTTGGATCGCGGTGTAATTGTGGAATATCGGGATTACGGATGTTCACTCCAAGATATCGGCGATCGTGTGGTGCGGCCACGGTGGGAATACTATAGCGTCAGTGGGTAGCGGAGGAGCGAACACATGGACGTGAGGGATCCCAACGGATCCAACACACCACCGGACGAGAGGGTCGACCTCTCGTGCGCATGGCTCTGACGGACCGCACAGGCACATAGACTACCGCAGCTCGACAGTTCTTGTGTGAGGCACGACACACATTCTGCGCACGAACGGATGGACGTCGTCTGCAGCAGCGGAGTATTTAAGCACGCCGGCATTGCTTTATTACTTCACGGCTGTGCAACAAGCGTCTGCAACTGAAATTTTGCTAAGACGGGCATGCAAAAGCGAATGGCAAGGCATAGTGTTTTCCGACGAATTCTTCACCAGTTTCCAGCACCATAATAGACAAATTGGTTTCTGACGGTACCGCCGCGACCGGCTGAATCACTCCTGCATTATGCTGTGCCATACCGGTCCGGCAACAGGCTTCATGGTACGCGATACCATTGATTCCACTCCCACACGCTGGTCGTTGGCATTAAAGGTACGTTGAACAGATATCGTTACATCAACGAAGTGTTGAAGCCTGTTGCTGTACCATAATTTCACGAAATGTCTAGGGGCATTTAACAACAGGATAATGCGCAATTGCATGTATTATGCAAAGTACAAGGCTTCCTGGATCGCCCCTATTGCCTCGTCTTCCTTAGCCATCGCGGTCCACGAGTATGTCAGGTATTGTGCACCTGTGGTCCATGATTGCCGAACGACTGGAACGTCTAAGACCACCACGGCCACAACGGAGAACTGTGGCATTTTAGCGAAGCTGCTTAGACGGACATTCCCCAAACACACATCCAACATTTCTTCCTCCCGATGTCGGGTCGCGTAGCAACTGTAATTGTCCCTTACACCAGATTTTGATTGTTACATGTTCCCGTATTCTCACCGTACTGTACGTGTAATCGATTCACCTTTGTATCATCTGCTTCCTGTACAATAAATATGGATTTGATACCGCTTGCATTTCGTAGTGTTGCACTTTTAATGGCCAGTAGTGTACGTTTTTAAGGGAGGTATGTAAGTCATATTACAGGCTGTCTCTGTATTATTTCATATCTTACTGTGAGTGACAATGGTTGAAGAATTGCATCTTCGTTTCCTAACGCCATGATTTCAGCTGATGCTTTGCGAAAAAGTTTTGCTTCCGTTGGATGTAGAAATTACATTTAACTCAAATATAAACTGGATACAAGATCAATGTTTTGGTGAGTTCTACATGTATTAATAAGATAATTGCTGATTTCAGACCTGTGAGATAAAGATTGCTATCAACGTAAACTATGCATGTTGCAATGTAACAAACAGCATTTTACTCAATGAGCAGCGCTTCTACTGTATATCACATTAAGTTTTGAGTCAGTGAGTTTCTCATAACAATATTAACTGAATGTTGAAGAAGGTCTCACAAAAGGCGAAACGATTTTAATTGATGCAGATTGTAACCGCCGCCGGTAGTGCAATGGTCTTAGTGCTGGAAACTGATTGTAACAAATCTCAGGAATTGTGGTAACTTTATTTTGAACTACAGAAGAAATGGAGTGGGAAAATAGGTATTTTTGGTTTTGGAATGTTAATTCTTGTGGAAGGAGGGACTGCGATTGAGGATTCTGTGGTGAGGAATGACGAATGTGACCATTTGTCTGAGATGTGTGAAGGTTCAAATTCCGGTGTGATATGGATATTGAGTACGACTTTTGGTACAGGCGTTCTAACCTTCTTGGAACCAGAGGCGCTAATTTCGGGACGGAGACGGGTTACATCTCTTCAAGAAGATGACATTGCTCCTTGACCCCCAAACACAAATAATTACGAAACGGCATGAACTGATATTCTCACGAACATATTTTACGATAGAGAATCAGTTCGAAAGAACATTTTTAAATTTACATGTCTTTTTTTGCAGGCCCAGTCAGCACAGTACTACAATGAAAAAGAATAAGTCCAAAATAATATTGAAGAGTACTGGTTTCTTCATAAATGTTATGTATAAGATCCCTTGAGTTTGGAAACCTATGGTTCCTATACAGGAAGACTTAAAACAGCGATTAAATAGAAAGCTGTTTTTGAAAATTGCTGCACAGTGAAGGTCCGCTGGTATAAGCTTAAAGTTTACACGATATGTGCAACAGATTGATACATGAAATCAGTAGAACGTCACCGAAAATGCGCATGAGGTTACTGAGCCGTGCTTTCTGAACTCTCCGGTCTGGGTTCTAAAGAACTGTCTCAAACGAAATGTTACAATCAGTAAAGAACAGTCTTTGAGTCGAAAGAGTGTTTCGTTTGTCTTACTACGCCCCGTCGCGGAACAAATTCGCATTATGAACACCTGACGGACTTTAACAGAAGAAATGTTTTGGGGATCAGAACATCTGCTCTGTCCTTTCGCCAAAATGCCACACGTAAAGAACGAAATGCCAGAAGAGTGATCAGAAAGTGCCCTCAGTATACAGATGAGGTTCGGCAACACAGATATCTGGGTAATGAACGACGAAATCGCACGACTGCAAGGAGTGACAGACATCTCTACCTCATGGCAGTGACTCATGGAATAGTGAGATTCACGGCTCTAGTGCAGCAGTCGAGCACTGTCAGAGGGAACGCTTTTTCCTCCAGCACAATTCGACGACGTCTGTTTAACAGAGCATTGGTAACAGCCCATTGCTGACTTATAACCAAAGATGCCGCAAACTGTAATGGATACTGGAGCATAGACATTGGCGCGCTGATTAGCAACAGTTCGTGATTTTTTAAGAATGCTCGGCCACATGAAGCACGGAATGTATAATACCTCTGTTAAGCACGGCATAGACCGCTTTTGTCTAGCCTGCGCGTTTGCCAGATAAGTCTCGCGATCGAACATATCTGGGACATTGTAGCTAAGTGAGTGGCCCGTCGGGCGCCTCCCCTGTCACCACAAATGATCACTGGTTTTGCATAGAAGCAGCTTGGCAAGCAATGTAACAGGACGATGTCGAAGATTCCTTCAGTTCAGTTGCACGCCGCGTACAGGCTATTATTATTGTATACAGGCTGTTATCTTTTTTTTTTTTGCATAGAAGCAGCTTGGCAAGCTATGCCACAGGACGATGTCAAAAATTTCTTTCATTCAGTTGCACGCTGTGTACAAGCTATTATTATTGTTCAAGGTGGCTTCTCCCGATACTGAGTTTTGGAGCGAAAAGAATGTTTTGTAGAAATGAGTTATCACATCTAACTAGAGGAAACTATGATATGAATTTCATTTGATTAGCGCGATTTTTTCTTGCTATGGCAATTTTCACAAACCGTATTGTAGCTTTACTCGGAAGAAGAGGCTTTGTGAAGACAAGAGTTAGCCACATGTAAAGTTCTGTGACATCACGATTTTTTTTATGAACCAACAAAATTTCTTTCTTCGATTAACATATTCACTATGTTGTTACGGATCAACCCTCTTACGTTGCGCTACCAACAAAAAACGTCCTAATCATCTGATTATGAACGCTATTGTCGTTATTAATACTTTTTACGTGACAATCGGAACAGATACTTCGCTCAATTTGAAAATCGTACAAAAACTTGAAAACTATGCTTAAATGCAATGGCTTTCGGTATTGAAAAAGTGGTAGATAAATCGATTTAATGAAAAGTATTTACAGATCAGAGAATGTAATAATATAGACATGGCGGTCTCTCTGAACATTTCATATTGAAGTTATTCAGTTAAATGTTTACAACTAAATGTTTCTATAATCTGAACTTCTTTATCCTCAATCTACCAAGGGATATGAAATTTGATCTGGTTTGAAAGAAGGATAGTGCATCAGGTATATAGGAAACTATGATTTCACTTCAGAGCACTTCATGATTTATTATTCCCATACCAACCTTTGTAACACCAGTCACTTTATTAGACCCCGAACACACTCTTGGAGTGGCAGACCATGAAAACATTATTGTGCTACACGCAATTGGAAATAATTTGTAGTAATAGTCTATAAAACACGTTTTTCCATGAAAGTAATGAATCTTCGTTCCTTAGGCCATTACTGTACGTCTTGCAACAATCCAAATTCCAATACTGCTACATAAAATCAATTTTACTCGCGCCCATCCTGTTCGCAATCGTTCAAATTTCACATCGCAAATCTCCTTGGCACGTATATGTTCAAACTGATTCAGATCAGATCATATTTCTCTTACACATTTTCTCTTAAGGAATATTATGGGCGTTAAATAGTTCATTCTGGTGTACAATACTCCAGCAGCGGAAAACTTTCTCGATCTATCAGATAAAAGTGTTCGATAAAGAATATTTCACTCTCTTCAAATTCTGAGTAAACATTCATTCGGTGAAAAATTCATCGAAGCAGTAAAAGTACTTCACAATAACTGTTATGCAAGAGTTCTCATTCCATGGGGAGTGAGACAGGGATCGTCATTATCTACTTCCTTTTAAATCCTTGTTTTAGAAAGATTTCTTCGGACATTTTATAATGCAAAGAACATCAGAGGGTTTACGTACGTTACGGAGGTGCGGGGTGCACAGGGCGAAAGATATCACCACTTGGTTATGGTTATTGGAGCCCACATCGAATACCCTTGACAGCAGCACCGTATGGAGCCATGGGAATATACTAAAATTAGAAACATCAATAGTGGGCTATGACTGTTGATGTCCAGACGATTACTTTGCTAGTTGCATGTTATGCAGCAGTAGACTTGTCTAAGGCATAGATGTGCATGAGAATTTCCCTTGAGAGCAGCACCTTATGGAGCTATGGGAGTATACTAAATGGAGAAACATCAATAGTGGGCTAGGACTGTTGATGTCCCAACGATTACATTTGCTAGTTGCATGTTACGCAGCTGTTGGGCAGCAGAAGACTTGTCTAAGGCTGAGGAGTGCATGACGATTACCCTTGACAGCTGCACCTTATTGAGCTATGGGAGTATACTAAACGGAGAAACATCAATAGTGGGCTAGGACTGTTGATGATCCGACGATTACATTTGTAGTTGCATGTTACGCAGCTGTTGGGCAGCAGTAGACTTGTCTATGGCTCTGGAGTGCATAACGATTAACTTTGAAAGCAGCAACTTATGGAGCTATGGGAGTATGCTAAACGGAGAAACATCAATAGTAGGCTAGGACTGTTAATGTCCCGACGATTACATTTGTAGTTGCATGTTACGCAGCTGTTGGGCAACAGTAAACTTATCTATGGCTTTGGAGTGCATGATAATTAACCTTGAGAGCAGGACCTTATGGAGCTATGGGAGTATACTAAATGGAGAAACATCAATAGTGGGCTAGGGCTGTTGATGTCCCGACGATTACATGTGCAAGTTGCATGTTACGCAGCTGTTGGGCAGCAGAAGACTTGTCTAAGGCTCTGGAGTGCATGACGATTAACTTTGACAGCAGCAACTTGTGGAGCTATGGGAGTATACTAAGCGGAGAAACATCAATAGTGGTCTAGGACTGTTGATGTCCCGACGATTACATATGTAGTTGCATGTTACGCAGCTTTTGTTGAGCAGCAGTAGACTTGTCTATGGCTCTGGAGTGCATGATGATTAACCTTGAGAGCAGGACCTTATTGAGCTATGGGAGTATACTAAACGGAGAAACATCAATAGTGGGCTAGGACTGTTGATGATCCGACGATTACATATGTAGTTGCATGTTACGCAGCTGTTGGGACAGCAGTAGACTTGTCTATGGCTCTGGAGTGCATAACGATTAACCTTTGAAAGCAGCAACTTATGGAGCTATGGGAGTATACTAAACGGAGAAACATCAATAGTGGGCTAGGACTGTTAATATCCCGACGATTACATTTGTAGTTGTATGTTACGTAGCTGTTGGGCAGCAGTAGACTTGTCTATGGCTCTGGAGTGCATGACAATTAACCTTGACAGCAGCACCTTATGGAGCTATGGGAGTATACTAAACGGAGAAACATCAATATTGGGCTAGGACTGTTGATGTCCTGACGATTACATTTACTAGTTGCATTTGGGCAACAGTAGGCTTGTCTAAGAGAGCATGACGACCACCCTTGAAAGCAACAATTTACGAAAGCGCAGGTTGGACGTTGTTGTGAGGCCTATGGCTGTTGGTATGTATGTAGATTACATATTTCCAGCACGTTATAAAGTTGTAAAGTGACTTTGGTAGAAAAATGTTGTTGGATAGGTAAGTTCGGGAGAACGAGAATTAGGCCAAAACAAAAGCATACTGCTGCTTTTCAGCGAGTGCAAACGTTTCTGCTAATTGCTTTTTTCCTTGCATTCTTGGAAAATGTACAGATTGGACTAATATTTTCAGGTTGTGCTGTCAGATATTTTGGTGTATTACACACCTTCCAACTAAACGTTTATTTAGTACTATTAAATGCCTTTATAAACGAAAATAATATAAACGATGCTTCCTAATCTCGGTTCAGAGATCTGAACCCACGGCTTGCTGCGTCTTTTGGCAGGTGAAAAATAGAGAAGAAAGAAAAATCAGAAGCGGAAACAGAGAGCGTTAAATGGATAGAATTAGTTACAACAATGAAATTACGGAACTGCTTTAACGTTAGTGTTCTAAACTTATATGTGTTTATAACACTAACGTTATTTTACGTTTTCTGCAGTAAATTGTACAAAAAGTGCATTTTATTAAGGAAAAGCTAGGTACAAGTTTGGAAGCTTCTCAGACGTTTGCAATTATCAAAGTGTGTGACGCACCGATTTCTATAATGATAATGGTTGTAATCCTATGAGGGAACTTGCAATTTGTCTCGCGAATGTCAGAGGTTACATGCAAAAGTTCTAATAGAATTGCAAAAAGGAACTCTTGAATCTTGATTGGGAATCTCGTATAACAGAATTTTGTAATTTTAGGAGTACAGTTTCTAAGGGAGTTTTATTTCAAATACGTCTAATTTTTCCGTTTCATTGCAGTATCCTTTCAATGGTTCTTCAAAATGAAATCAAAATAGGAACGGAATAAATATGGGATATTGTATCTTATTTTCACATGAAAGACATTCAAATTCCCTAATTTGCTATTTTCTTATGTAATAAACATACTTTGGTTACTAAAATGAATTTCGTTAGAAAATCAAATTAAAGTAAAAAGTGCTTCTTTTATTAGGAAAAATGTTTGGCAAGTACACATCGATATTACGCAAATTTCGTACTTTATTATATATATTATTCCATTCTATTCTTCGTTGTCCATATACAGAAAGCACAGAAGTCATGTTCACGATTGTGGTACCACTCTATTTTTAAAGCCTGTTATTAGCTTTTTTTATTTATTTATTTATTTTTATTGAGGTTTAACGACCACCGTGAGCAACTCAATGGGCTATAAGCAGTCGCCCGTCCCTAATTTAGAGTCACTGGTTCCAGGGAAGGGAGAGAGCCAATGCCGTAAGACAAACACAAAATCCATGCCTCACCGGGATTCGAATCTGGACCCCTTCCGATGAATGATCAGAGGCCAACGCCTGAGACCACTGCGCCACCTGGGAGGCGTTATAGCTTTCGGAGAATCTGAAAATTCTATTTCGATTTCGTATATTGAATTCGAAATATATTATTGTTTAACGATATCAAAGCTTTTCTATCTGAACGTCCAAATTATCTACTGAAAAATGATAACTACATGCTTAAATCACACCTACAGTTTACAGGTTCCTTTTTACCCTGGAAAAATCGTGCAGAAAAAAGGACCTTTAATTGCTTAAAATTTCCTATACCAATTGAACTTATCATTAGATTTTGATCGTCTTTAGATATAAATTGTTTACGAAATATAATGTATCTTAGTCTCTTCATCATTAATAAGATTTAAATCATTAATTCTCATTCCTGTTTTTAATACTGCGCTGTTAAATTTAAATTTGAATACAAATATGTAATTATAAACGATGAACATTTTTTATTTCGAGTCTATATAATTTATACCGAATTCGTTTTCTTTCCGCGAAACTGTCTTAAAGTATTTTTTAGCCACATTTCTATTTATTAAGCACGTTAAACCCAAAATCGATTTTTACATTTGGGGAAATCCATTCATTGATTCATTTTAATGGGCAGTGTGGTGAAATGCTTAGACATTAGCTTGAAAGTCCATGGATGCGATGCGTTTAACATAACATTGATATTAGAACAAAAAACATATCATCAGTTGTAAAAAAGACCGTGATCCAGTCGCAAAAGACAAGAGCCATGGAGTTTAAAAAAATTCCTTTTAAAGCTGTGGATAAAGTAGACGTAGACTAAATTTATATAGGTTCCACAATGAGGTCTTTACGAATTCCATTGAAGGAGCACAAATATAACGAAAATACTTTCTCAGATTTAACAGCACGTTTCTTGAAAAGAGAAACAAACATTCCTCTATGGGATGAATCCTGCGTCATATCAAGTCATAATACTAAACACTCAACTTTATTTGTAGAAATTTTGTACATCTTTAACAACTCTTCAGTGTGCTGCAACGAAGATCGGCCAAAAATTAATCCCTTACTTTCGAAATCAATTTTTAAAGAAAATACATCAACCACAAGAGATCTTTCATTTCATTAAATACATAACGGGGGCAACAGGGGCGATCGTCATGCTCACACCAACCCTAAATAAATTTTTACGTTTAAATTAGCGAAGATCGTAAATGACTAACTTTGCATATTTTGTTTCCAGTTTTTCTAAAACAAATTAACAATTAAACTTAGTACGGATGATTTAAAATACTTATTACATTGATTTAGGTTTAGTAAAACAAAAAGGACAAATGAACAAAAGACAGAGAGAGAGAAAGAGAGAGAGAGAGAGAGAGAGAGAGAGAGAGAGAGAGAGCCCAAATGATTAAGGCAAAACAGGTACAGCGGGGCTAAAAACACATGAGGATATTTTTTCTTAGATCTTTGGTATTGTCATATTGTCTGGCACCTGTAACGTTTCGAAACAGGGTAATGCAATGCATGGTACTGAAATCAGAGTAGGTGGGGTAAACTGTGAATAACAATATGATCTACGTATGTATCTTAAATGCGTCATAAAGAAAATTCGTAAAAATACCCCTACCGCTTACTCACAAATGGTCTTTTTGGACTACTTTCGTGTTTCTAATTTTTCCTGCTCTCTCATGGTTCACTGGCGCTACCCGTTGTTCCACCCACTCCGACGTCAATCTCCGGTTAGGTAGGGTGGGCTCGGAAGGAGACAGCGTGGCTAATACGGGGTAATATTCGGCATCTGCTGCTTCAGCTAACATCTATATATATATAAACTATCTATCAACAAGCAATTGTACACCTGTGATACCTAAGAAAAACGAAGTTTATTCACCTTCAATATGGCGCGGAGCCTCCAGGAGCGGCGATTACAGCTACGACCCTCCGGGCTATACTTTCAACCAGGCGTTGTACGACGTCTAGCGGTATTGTCTTCCACCCTGCTTGGAGAAAACATGTCAGTTCCTTCACCGATTTCAGACGGTGGGGATACCCCTTTAGTCGACGCTCCAACTCGTGCCCGTGGTGCTCGATAAGGATAAGGTCCGTACTCTGTGAAGGCGAGTCCATTCGATTAACCCATTGACACCATACCAAGCCATGGTGGACCTCGCAAAATGGCAGGTGGCATTGGCATCCTCAAAGGACCATGGGTCCACCCCGTAAAACTGCCACAACGTAGGAAGCGCATGGTCATCCAAAATGGTACAGTATGTCTCGGCGTTGAGTCTACCAGGAATTGCGAATAAGGGTCCCGTGCTATACTAGGATAAACACCCCCATAGCATAATTCCACCGCCGCCGAACTTCACAATTTGCACAATACATTCCGGCAGGTGGCATTCTCCAGGCAGACGCGAAACCCAGACCCTGCCATCCTAACGGTAAAGGGTGAGACTTGATTCGTCGCTCCAGAGAACCTGTTTTCCACTGTTCAACGGTCCACTGTCGACTTTCTTTGCACCGCGTCAGCCGAGCAGCGCTCATGGACTTGGTGATCAAAGGCTTGTGGCGACAGCACGTCCATGATAACCGAGGAGATGGGCTTCCTTACGGATGACATTCATCAGAAGAACATTACCGGATACCTGTTGAAACTCCTTGCAGATGTGGCCCATCGATTTGGTGCGGTTCTTCAGAATTTCTCTGGCCAGCACCCGTCGGTCTCTAACTTCCAGTCTTGTGGGTCTGCCGGGTGGCGGCACATTCCGACAGTCACCTCTCATCTTCCACTTGCCAATCACGAAGGCCACTGTCGATTTTGGGTATTTCAACTCGCTGGATATGTCACGTATGAATCGGCCATTTCTGTGATACCCGACGATTGCACCTTTCTCGAAATCAGAGGGCTCCGAACCGCGTGGCATCTCGCATATAACTGGTTGCGTTATTGTTTCCCACACGATATTTAACGGCGGTGACCGTGACGTGTATCAGGACCGCAGATATCGTCAATTGCAGGTGTGTCCAATTACTTGTTGGTAGATAGTGATTATTGCAGTATATTATTGAAATCCTACAATATGTTCAAAATTGATTTCAAGTTCATAATTTAACTTTACTAACATTATACTGAAACGATATCGGGAACAAAAATCATATGTGTTTAAGTTTAGTTTACTAATTTGTACTTTTCAGTTTTATTATATTTCACATTTTTACTAGTAAAATTTTAATTTTAAATGCTTTATTCTATTTTTTTATTTAGTACTTCTGTTCCTTTTTCATATAATACTGGTGCTAATACTTTTAATTTATTAAAAGCTTATTGAGCTACAAACGTTCTAGTTACAAGCTCCAGTATTCTTCTGAGATCACATTTAATAGATATTTTAATCTCCTCCTTTGTTTTGTTTTTTTGTTCGAGTTTTCCGTATATTATATTTCGCTATTGCTATTAAATAATGAATTGTTCGGTTTTTACATTCAGAGCAACCTAGAGGTACATGGTACAAAATGGTGTGCAGTAAATCTATGTCTATAATTTAAGTATTGTTGTAACCAATCGCAGAAAAATTGCAATCTACAAATAAATGTTGAAGAGTTTCCTCTGAGCCACAGTAGTTACAGTTATGAGTAGATATTAGTTTAATTCTATACAACCATTTTCTTGTCGGGGTAATATTGTGAAAAATTTTAAAAAAGTAGATCTCTAATGTGAGTGCTTAGTGTTATTTTTGATTGCAGTGTATCCACACCCAAGACTTTTACAGATAATATCTGACTTTCATTATCTTCCTCCTCCGAAGTCTCTGTAGTTTTAACGAGTGGAAGACTTATACTTTAACAGTTTAAAATTATATTACTAGTGGAACAAGTCTGGCATGGCAGGACTTCAGAATGTCTCAGAAAATTTTTTTAGGGATTTTTTAACATGTAAATTTCCTATGAAGACATTTTTTCTCAAAATGTGAAACAAATTGAGCACTTTTGTCGTTAAATGTAAGGAAATAAAGCTCTTCGGAATTTCAAAGTATTGGAACGTAAAAAATACTTTTCCTGAAGCAATGATTTTCTCGAAAGACAGCATTGGCTACATAAAAAAGCTAATTTATACTTGATATTTAATTAATAAACGACTAACCTATTTTTCTAAACCCCAACCAGAAATATCCCAATCACAAACCTTCCAGATCGTGTGGAGAAGCCACACGATAAACATAAAGAAAAAACACTCATAGTATCGCAATCAGAAAATAAAACGTATCAAAAATAATCGAATCGAAACGAAATTGCAATAGGAAACATCGCCCAAGCAGTGTGTG
This sequence comes from Macrothele yani, assembly GCA_039090855.1. Taxonomy (NCBI): domain Eukaryota; kingdom Metazoa; phylum Arthropoda; class Arachnida; order Araneae; family Macrothelidae; genus Macrothele; species Macrothele yani. The sequence continues at coordinate 13,707,666 of CM077033.1, read as the reverse complement.
ATCAAACCAATAAGCCTAACCGGAACGCAAACTCAGCAGTCTCTGCAATTCCAAACTTTCCGAATCAAAACTCTCCCTGGGTCTAAGGTTATTGTTATGTTTTTGTGCGACTTGGCCACAAAATAACCGGTGATACTCAATAACCAAATTATTCTCAATAACCTCTGGTTTTCCCTTTTTCAGAGTTACAATAAAGTGGTAGCGACTGAATTCAATCAAGAACACTTTTGCAATTTGTGTACGATATATATAAGCTATAAAATGAATTTGGCACTTTTTTTTGCATTCATACAGTGGCTTAAGTGAAATGATTTACTTCACGAAAAGAGATTAAAACACCCTCGAGTTACCTCACTATAATGCACGTTTAAACAGGACCGTCCATGAAAACCTATTTACGATCAGCCAAAAAAACAAACAAAAAAACACACTAACTGGGGTCGGCGCCTGCAGCTCTTTGCGACGAAAAGTGGCATTTTTTACGCGAATCGCAGTAGAGATCGCCGAAGTGACAGAGCCTTGAGCAATAACAGTTACAGTTGATAATCCTAGTTAGCCGTGCCCTAGGTCTTGCACAATTCTTCTGTATGGCATTGTGACCAAAGTCCAGTTACACAACAAGCTCACGGATTGTGAATCGTCTCTTCCGCGCGTATCAGTTCATCCACTCGCTGACGATTCGTGTCAGTGGTCGGAGATCATTGTCTACGTGGTTTGTCTTCAATGCTGATTTCCCCTTCTTTAAACATCTTCATTCAGCTTTGCACATTGCTTTTGTCAATGGTAGGATCTCCGTAAGCATTACGTAGCCCTGTGTGGATATTGCACAGCCTGCACCCTTCCTTCGTCAAGAACTCAATAATGGCACATTTTTTCTGCTTGAAATCCATAATTATCTGCAATGAAGAAGAAGGATTTCTATAAAGGAAGATTTACTCTACCTACATATGAAATTTGTCGTCCTCTGTAAGTTAATATAGAAGTTATGCCCGTTTTTTTATTACTTTCGGCAAAACCATTGTATCTATGTGTGAGATTTGCATCAATTCGAACTAACATTGTCGATGGTTGCACTCGAAGAATAAAAGGCTGGTGTTTCAACCCAGTGAAATCCTTATGACTGAAATTTGAAGTTTTTTAACACTAAGTTTTGTATCGTTCGGTATTAAATTTGCCTGAGGTTTCCCGTCAGACCGTCTGCTTCCTAGATTTCGGTAATCATTTGGCACATGTGTGATTAAACTGATGTGTATTAGTCGTCACGGTATTTATTCAAAATATTAAATTCAGCAGTACATATTATGTTTCAGTGAGAAAGTGTTTGAGCATACTTCATCAAATGTTTCAAAGAAAACACCTAAAATCACCATAGGTTGTTAGTATCTTTTGTTACACATCTTGTGAAAGATAAGCTTTGAGATTAGTTTATCGACTCCGACCACTGTATATTTTTATTTTGCCGTATTTCAGATTTTATGTTAGCTTTTCTTTATTTAACCTGCAAAACGAAAATAAAATAAATGATTTCATGTGTATTGATGATATCTCAACAATATATTTTTAATCTCTCATTCCGATTCACTGGAAACTACTTATTTAAAAATAACCAGTATTTCTCATTCGGCGAAACGGTTTTTTTTTCAAGAACATCTCGTAAGGAGCGATATGTTACGTAAGGACTATTTCCAGGAAGATTGTATATTACCTTAGCCAGAACGCTTGACACTTATTACACGTGTTCGATTTTTAAAGTACTGAATATATCTCTTTTAAGTTTAAAACTAAAAACTCACGGCTGGCAAACTTGCAAACTGTTACATCGATTGGAACAGAATAGTAGCACCTATGACACTGAACGTGTGTAACATTGATACCAAATGAAGATATTCAAACGGAGACAAAACCACAAGGAAGCTGTTAAATAAATGTTTCCTGTTGAAGACTTTTGGTATTACAAATTCATCTTTTCCCTTTGAAACAATTGGTCGCCTCTACTTTCTTTGAAAGTATATAATTCTATTGTCGACTTTACCAGGAAAAATGGAGGCAAATCTCAAATATAGGGAAATGACCAGAAAATGAAGCTATTTATTTTTTCTTTCGCCACATTTTCCTAACGATTGAATCACATTTCATTTTTTCGTTATATCTTACACGAGGTCTGTTGCTAAGGTCTCGTGCAAGAATACAAAGTATATAATATACAAACAAAATAATATAGAGATACATAGTTTTAACCACAACCAAGATAATTTTTCTGGGATTTTACCAGAAACATGCTTTTAACCAAAAGAAAATCATGTTTCCCCTAGCTTTTGTTTTGGACTCTTTTACGTACAGTGTCGTATCTGAATAATCTGACCGCTCACCTAATAATGGAAATAAACATCTTTAGCCAGGATGACAGCGGTTAGACGGTGTGGCATTGACCCAGTGAGGTCCTGGAAAGTTGCGCGTGCCACACTTTCCCTTCGGACCTCAGCACAGCACTAAGGCCCCGGAGATTACGTGGTTGTGGGTGCGCACGTCGAAACCTGTCGGCCCAATGAGTCTCACAAGTGTTGGATGGTATTGAGGTAGGGCACTTTCCCTGGCCTAGGGAGAACAGAGACATCACTCTCGTGTTCCTGAAACCATTCACGCACCCCCTTAGTCAAGAGGCAGGGCGCATTGTCCTATTGGTAGACAACATCACCACCAGAGTAAAAGTCCAACATGAAGAAACGCATGTGGTCAGCGATGATGGACAGGTAGCTATTGGCGTAGAGGGAACTATCGAGGTGGTACCAGAGGTCCCAGGTCGTACTAGGAAAACTTTCCACAGACATGCACACTGCCACCTCAAGCCTGTACTTGACCAACAAGAATGTCCGGGTGTTAGTTCTCGTGTGTCTGACGTCGTATTCGTTACAGCATGTCACTTCGGTAGAGTATAAACCTGGATTCGTCGAAGATGGCAACGTTTAACCACTCTTCCACTGTCCAATGACGGTTCTCCCATGCAAACTGCAGTCGTCATTGCTGACCGACCTGTGTTAACATGGGCGCCTCGTTGCAGCGTCGACTTCGGAGACCCTTACGTAATAGGGCTGGCTCTACTTTTATCTGGTATGCGTGTATCCAGGTGCCGCAGAGTTCTTTTTCGTGTAGATTGTCCTTTACCAGTCGACGGAGGCAGCGTTTTCCTCGGGAGTCGATGACCATCCCACAGTTATGTTGTCCAGAGGTGCTTTGTGCGTGCCAACGGTCCATTCATGATACACCCTTACTACAGCACCACAAAAACAGCCAATGAAATATGCTGCTTTTGAGATGCCTCGACCCGTGGAACGGTAGCCGATTATCACTTCTTTATGAATGTCCGTCTGAGTGCTACCGCTGCTCATCGTGTTCACGTGCAGTACCATAGCTCATCTGTTATGGCCGGCTGCTTATCTCTCCTGCTTGTCGACCTTGTGACGTGCACTCTGTACCGCATTTGGGCGGGTACACCGTGATTCCGGGAGTGGTCACATTATTCTGGTACGACCGTGTACAAAGGGTTACAGAACTCAGCTCCCTTGTCATGTTACTGAAATCTACAATGAGGATGGAATTGATATCGTATTTCAAATTAAGTACATGTTAAGCTAAGTATTACAGTCACGAATCTAAACAAAGGTTTTTACTATTTTCTTATGTAAAACTAATATATTCATTATTTATAATATTCACTGTCTATTTCAAATTCGTGAGACAGTTTTCTAATGTTTTCAGAGGCTTGATTTTTCCCGGATTTTTCTAAATTAAATAGCGCGAGGGAAATTAATGGCACTAGATTTATTTTGTGCCTGAATAGAAATCAATGAAATCAAATGCATTTTTTAGCAATTACATTTAAGATTACCTACGTATCACAATCATTTATACTTCATAAACTGCCCTAATAAAGATGTTAACATGTAGTGCAACTTCGTTGTACTTCATGTTAACTGTATTTCTTTCATTATTACCGTATTTCTTTTGATATAAAATACGCACCTTTTCAAAAATAAAGAAAATGGTGACGTAATTCCGGTGCGTCTTTTATAGTGTATATCATAAGACGGTACTATCCCCACGAATGTATACGAATGTGTGGTGCTGTAAAGACTGCTAAATGAGTTGGAATTGTCTTAGCTGCATCTAAGGTGCAGTAGTTTATATTATTTTGCTTCTTTTGTACAGTCATATTTTCGTGAATGTTTCTGCATGCTGTATTTTTATGTTTTTCCATTGTTATCTACTCTTGTGTGTTTTTATGAGCCGGGTTGGCCAGCGTACTTGACATGTGTACATTGCTCTTGTGCATAACTTTGCGTTCGTGAGATAACGCTGTAAAGTAAATTAGGTAGATTCCTTATATGTTGCACGTAGCGTTGAAACGGACATAAAATGATTCTCATAATTGTTTTAAACAGCAAACTAATGTAAAAAGAAATGAAAGAACCGTTAGAAAAATTTCAAAAAACGTATTATTATCCACGCAAATTCAATGGTTCAGGAAAACTTCCTTAGAGAAACGCAAATATTTATTCATTCAAAGCAACATAAATACCACTGAGACGAAATTTTAAACATTTTTCGGAAAACTCCATTTCTGATAAGTGCACTTTATAACTAGGTACGAAGGAAGATGCCGTAATATCTCACAGTCTGTTTTCCTTGCTGTTCTCTAACTATGTGCAGAGATCAGGCAGTTCATTTATTTGAAATATATTTTTGGAACGCTACCTTTGCAAGCTTTAGTTTAAAAAAGAAACAGAAAACAATTTCCAATTCCCAGTAATTGTTAGAACACCACTGAATACCAATAGACTTACAACAAGTTTGCATCACTTTGGCAATGAGTCATGTGCCGAAATCTACGAACTGTTCTTTGGTCCGCACATAATTTTCAGTGATGGTTCCAGTACCCAGTGGAGAGTTTCAGCTCCTGCTACGAATGACTGTTTGCAGTATACCGCAGAGGTGTCGAGCGGAACAGTAACTGTACAATATTTTTATAACAGCTTTAAGGCAAGCTTCAAGTAGTAAGACTTGTAACTTATGTTTTGTCAGTTCAACTGAACATTGAACAATGTTACTATATGCAAACAGCATTGTACTGCTAGTCCAAAGGACAAAACCATTGCAATTCTTTTATGAATTTTAACTGACTAAATGTACCTGAAGGTGTACTAAACGGTCCCAAACTGAAGGAATATTTGATTTCATTAACTGTAAACATGTGAAGCTATAGATAAAGCTATTTTTTCGTTCTTGTTAAAGTGCAGGTCTCATTTCGCAGCTTGTGTTTCAAATTGAGTCTTACTCTGATAGTGTATTCTAACAGCTAGAGAGTCTATAAAGCTCATAGTAACTGCGTACCTTCACCAATGCACAGGTTCGGAAAATTATTATTAATAAGTACGGATTTTTATGAATCAACCAAGTGTTGGAATGCGCAACGCAGTTTTAGAAACAATTTCATAACTGGTTTCATTTAGTTTACTAAAAAAATGATATACAAAGAAAATTCAGATGATACTTCATTTATGTAGAATCGGGAATATTTTAGCGAATGGGCCACCAATTAAAGTACTGCGCCACGGGACACAGTTATTATTCTGTGTCGCTAAATTAAATGAGAAAAAGGGAGTAACGACTAACGTCATTCATTACCTGTTGGCCAGACCAGAATCTTGACTTTTATTTGTTAACAAAAATGCATTTTTCCCATTCCTATTTTCTTGTAGAGAGTAGTGCCGTAGTCTCACTGGATTTTATGGCTATGAAATGTTTTGCATTACATTATGGGATAGCCATGGCTATGTGTAGAATATGCTGCGGTACACACGAGTACATTATCATGAGTAAACTGATAGGTTTGAATTATTTCCTAGCTAGCCATCTGAATTTGGAATTCTTTGTATAACGAACTATTTAGCTCTCAGAAAGTGTATTAAATCCAAGATTAATCTCAAGTTTGTTACTGCGATTTTGCGCAATTAATTTTTTCACGGAATTGAATTATACTTTCGAGCATTAACTCGGAAGGAAAACTGACCGAGCAACAGAAAGTTTAAAAAGTTTTAACGGAATTATTTAATATAAATATATTTATCAATATTATACTGTAAATTCCTTAGAATGATTTTTTGAAAAGTGCTTCTCACTTGCTAAAAGCTTTCTTCTCTAAACTGTAAATTATAAAGATAAAAAAAAACTGGTACAGTGTGTTAAATGTTCCTACGCTTACGTGAAATTTCTATCTTGAATTTCCTATATTGGTCTCAATTAATTTAATCTTACGACTTCTGTGTTTATTCTAAATTGATTGACTCCTATTTCTCATTACAATGGCTTAAAGTACAGATTGTTTGACAAACCGGATTTGGCGTTATGGAGACTCAGTCCTAAACCTAGACAGGAAAACTGAGACAGATATAAATAACAAACTAAACAACTGAGCAAGTCGAAACATAAACTGACTACATCATCACAATAGCGACATACTGTACAATGTAAGAACATTGGAAAAATAAGGTAGAATACAGTGGTTGGAAAAAGAACTAGACAAAATGATGAGGGAGACATTGGACTACCTCAAGTGAAGAGAAAAATGGTAAATTGCTTAACATTAAAATCAGAAAGCATACTATACTGGAAAGGGACAGATGATATAACAAAAAAGAGGTGTCCAACAGGAAAGTATCAAACAGAATGAACAATTGTAAAAGAATATCAGAGATAACAGTTTATATTAAATTAAAATAAATGAAAATGTATACATTAAAATCATACGATTTTACAGATTTACAGGAGAAAGCAATGATGAAACAATAGAACCTTTTATCAAGACATGGAAAGAGAAATAGACAAAGATGTAAATACATATACAATAGTGATAGGGCACTTCAATGATAAATTAGGTATTACAAGAGGTGAACAAAAGGCTTGTTTCGGAAATCATGGAATATGTGTTCGAAATGAACGAGGGACTATATTAATATATTTTAAGCAACAAAACAATCTTAAAGAATTAAAAACATTCTTCAAAACCAGGCAAACGGAGATGGCCATGGATGATACCGAAATGGACAACAAAAAAACGAAATAGACTTAATTCTGTGGTCACATACAAGTGTTCATAAAGATGTCAGCGTTTTGAAACGAGTTGCTATCAACAGGGATCATGGAATCGTAAGAGAAAAATTAAATTATGCAGACAAATTTGAAAAAAATAAACCAAGAAAAAATAATAAAATTAAATCAGATACTCTGCATTTCAACAAAGAATTATGTAAAAAAGCGACAGACACGAAATTAAAAAATAAGAAGCGAAACAAAGAACAGCCAGTATGAATACTGATATTATAGAAAAAGCACTAATTAATATAATAAATGAATCAACAGTAGAAATTAACAAATCAAAAAGAACTGGATCAGCAAATTTTCATAAAAAACAATCAATCTTAGAAACAAAAAAATCTAATTGAAGAAGTTAAAGCAGGTTCAATCAAAATAACTGTAATAAACGAAGCTATGAGAATAAATATAAATGATGATGTCAGGAAAAGAGAAGATCAAATGATTCAAAATGCAATGGACAATGATAGGAACTTGGGAATACTGCGAAATAATGCTTCAGAAGAGAGGGATAATATATGACTCGAAAATTAAAATGGAAAAACATTATTTGATAAGAAAGAAATTATGGCAGCTGCAAAAAGATTTTATATGAAAATATATAAAATTACAGAAACAGTACTGAAACAAGTGCCAGAGATGAAAATATGGACAGCAGTAAGGACATACCACCAATAGAAATATTTGAAATTGAAAAAGCATTGCAACAAATCAAAAGTAATGAAACTTCTGGAGAAGATGATATTATAATTAAAATGATAAAAGAAGTTTGTAAAACCATGAAATAAGAACTAAAATTTATTTTTAATGCATGTGTCGAACATTAAGAATTCCTCAAATGTGAAATAATGCAAAGGAGATAAAAAATACTTTAGGAAACTGTAGACTCATAAGCTTCTTGTCTCAGATACGATATATTGACACAAATCACCGGACAACCTTTCAAGAGAAAATGACCGGATCCGATGCGTTGTTAAGATGCTCCGTACACCTGCAAACGGTAGAAAAACAAGTCTACAGCTGACCGCGATCATATGGTAATGTGAGATTAGGTAAAAATGTCGCGGCGGGAGAGACCTGCCTTTGAGAAAGGAAAGATTGTTGGGTGTTATATTAGGGCGTTGCCCATCAGAGAAACCGAGAGGCATTTAAACATACCTAAGTCAACTGTTTTGAATGTACTGAGTAAGTGTAAAACACATGAATCAGCAAAACGTCCCGGTAGACCAACGAAAATCAGTGATGGAGGATGTCGAAGTCTCAGGAGAGACGTTGCAGCTAATCGACGGAGTACTCCACAAGACCTTAGTGTACAGGTGAATAGAATTGCTGGTAATCTCTGAGAACTTAATTCCATGGTAATCCATGGAATTAAGTTCTCAGAGAACTTAATTCCATGGATTACCATGGTTCGCTTGCTCCTCATAAGATTTTCCTCAACACTCGGAATGCTACTCGTCGTTTACCATGATGTAAAGGACATTTAGCGTGAACCGTAGATCAATGGAAACGGGTCCTATGGACTGATGAATTCAGATACACGATCCATCAGTCTGATGGCAGTGTATGCGTATGGAGGTAGCCGGGGAAATGTTATTTACGACAATGTGTTGTTCCTGCGGTCATGTTTGGAGCTGGTAGTGGACTCGTGTGGGTGTGTTTTTCATGATTTTGTCCTGGCTCATTGGTTATCGTGGACACACTAGTTAACTAGCACGTCTAGCTCGATTTTCTGGACAATTATGCTTTACCAACTCTGTGGCAATACTATGGAACTGAGCCTTATTGCTACCAGCAGTATAATGCACCGATCCATAAGACAGGGACTGTTCTGGCGTGGTATGATTACAATTCCGTATCATGTGTTGTCTGGCCAGCACAGGACCCTGATCTTAATCACACAGAGAATCTATGGAATGAATTATAGCTCCGCATTATAATTTTTGAACGAAGGCCTACTACTAAGCAACAGTTAGCGGCAGCATTACGTACTGATTGGAAGCTCATAGCTATTGCTGTGTTCCAAAAACTTGTCGAAAGCATGTCTCGAAGGTTGAGTGCATGCATTGAGGCCAAAGATGGACCAATACCGTTCTAATGTATGTCAATAAATGTTATGTTGTGCTTCTCTTCTATGTGTCGGTGACTTTTGTCGATATAGTGTTTATAAAATATTTACAAGAATTATTAGAAACAGATTAGAAGAAAAGTATGGTTTCGTATAACCCCAGAAGGGGTTGGTATTTAAACAAATTCTATTACAATGGATCATACACAAACAGTAAGTGTTCTTAGTGAAAAACGCAAATATACGTCCCTTTACATTTAGCATTTATTGACTTCAAAAAGCCTTTTGATAGCGTAAAGCCAACATCAATAGGAAACGTCCTGAATAATTATTTCGTTGAACAACCTTATATAAATCTAATCAAGTATATCTACCAGAATGCAACATCTAATTTTAATTTAAATAAAGAAAGTGAAAATATTAAAATAAATAGAAGAATCAGACTTGAAGATACTGTCTTACCAAAACTATTTACATCAAAACTGGAAAACATAATGAGCAAGCAAAATTGGTCAGAAAAACGGATCAATATAAATGGAGCAAGGTTGAGCAACTTAAGATTTGCAGACCACACAGTCCTCATTTCAGAATGTAAAAAGGGTTAAAGAAATCATAGAACTACCATATTTTTCCTGGAAATTTGGATTGGAGATCAATATTGATAAAACAAAAATAATGTCAAGCCAACTAAATACAAGGGTGGATCGAAAAGTAAGGCACAGTATTTTTTTGGCAACAGTTTAGCAAAACAGAACATACACACAGTGAAACTACGTTTTTTAGGTGTATAAGAAATGAGACGCGTGAGACATTAAACCCAGCTTGGTAGAAGTTTTAGTATACCTTGTTCATAAAAGCCCAGTTGTTGGGCATATAACCACCAACGCACAACCGTTTCGACTTCGTTAAGTGTTGTCCGCCCAGGAATCTTTTCAAGAGACCAAACAGATAAATGTCCGACGGAGCCAGGTCCGGACTGAATGCTGAGTGCTAGATCATCTCCTATTCCAATTGCAATATTCTTTTGAATAACGTTCTGCGCAATATGTGAGCAAGCATTGTCCTGAAGCAGTCTGACATTTGCAGCGTCTCTGTTGGGTCTTTTGTCCCGAAGGGGCGACGCAACTTTGTCAACACCAGTGTAGAAAATGTATTTCGTGGTACATCTTACGTATTAAAATCCAAACAAAATAGTTTTCAGTAATATTTTACGATAAAAAAATATAGGTTCGTATTCTGTTATTATCTTGTGGAATATGATTTTTATTTTGGCATTACATTCCATTGAGTTACTAAAGGTGCTCTAAAACCTTTAACCGAAAACTTGCATACTTTTTTATACAGACATGTGTATTATATTTGTATCATAGTATTACCATTTATTTTGTGTCATCTTTTCACTCCACTAAAACTCAGCAGGCAACATTTGCACAACGCTCTGTTCTGCGTTAATCCTGTTCTATGTTATTTTACAAACACAAATGTTTGGTTCTTAGTTTTTGTATCCCACGTCCCTGTTCTTATGTATTATACATGTCACGTATATTGCTTCTTCTTTGATCCTTATTCGCACTGAAATTTATGTGTAATTATATCAGTACTTTTCACTACTGTGTATAAGTAATTTTCACTACTGATACACAGACAGTTTCTTTACAAAGTTATCCTCTAAATTATATCTGCGAATCAAATAAGTCAGTAAATATACCAGCATTGAACATCTATGTCTCTAGAAGCAGAATTTTCAAAATTTGGTGAGGTAACATAGCATATAGCGTCACAGAGGTGTCGACTTGGACTCTCTGCAACTGTTTTATCGTTTGGAAAAGGAATAAAAGATTGCATTTTTCGGAATAAAAAGATTGCATTCCGAATCTTATAAACCGGAAAATAAAATTAAATCTAATTTTTTGCTCGTAGAGGAAAATTTAACACTATTTTCTAAGAATATGGGTATACATTTTTCTGATTAGCAAAGTACTATCATTTTCAGTCGAGCATATGATCATTTGTACAGGATTTTAGAAAGGGAGTGTCTGACCCCAGGTCTTAAACAACCCTTAGAAATAAGAAGCTAGGAGATTTCAGCTAGAGTGCCCGGTAGGAAAGTGACAGGGAAGCGAGGTAGAAAGACGCCCTTATTTATTACCAGAGGGCCAGTACCCTGGGTCCGACGGCTTAACATGCCCATCCTACGCACGGCGGTTATTTAGTGAATCAAGCGTATGTACCTGGCTGGGATCGAACCAGAGGTCCTTTCCGTGGCAGTCACGAACGTTGCCGACTAGGCCACTCGAGGCCTAATATCAGTCGCGCTTTTAAGTGCCCAGTTAAAGTAATAAATTTTCCAAACAAAGATGTGCACTTTGTTTTCCTTTGTGAGAAATCTGTCCACAGTAACATTACGCGTAACGAGCTCGCAAAATACGGACTTCCACGTCAACCCAAATCTTTAGAGATCCATTGAGCATGCTATTATCCTTCGTTTTTTTTTCTTTTCGCTTTTGCATCAAATTACGAAAATTGATTTTCCAAGAAACAGCCCTGAACAAAGGTCAGCCTGATTATGAACAAACAAAATTGCAATACACGTAGTTTTCTCATTAGAAAACAAGGATTCACCTGCTGTTGAGACAAATCCCCATGACTTCATTTACGAGAGTTCAGTGTGTAGGATGACAATGGTTCGGTGGCTTTTTTATTAATCCAATCACCCCGCCAAGTTGGATGAACTTACAGCTCCTTGGGAAATGTTGTCTTTTTACCCCTCCCTTGGATACGTTGAAATCACTGAAACTATTTAGAAAGTTGTAAATCTTATTTTGTATTTAGAAACAACTTAACCACTGCGTTAGAGGAAGTCGAAAAACATTAAAAACAGCAATTATAATTGCCACAAATCAAACAAGAACTGTCCCGTATATCCGACTTATCATCACACAACAGCTGAAATTGCAAAAATTTGACAGCTACATTGGCTTTCACATTGGCTAAAGAACTTGCTTATCTCTCTCATGATATTTTTCTGGCTTTAGTTTTTAAATCATCATCATCATCATTATCAATTATTATCAATACACTGCAGGACGAAGGTCTCCCGAAATTTATTCCACAATGGTCTGTCTGGTGCCAGTCTCCTCCATGTCACCCTCATATTTTCTAATTTCACATACCCATCTCCCATGTGGTCTTCTTCCAGGTCTTTTCCTGTCTATTTGAATCCAATCTAACATTTCAGCTGTCCATTTATGGTCTGTCCTTCTGGCAATATGTCCAGCCCATTGCCATTTCATGGATTTTATTCTGATCATGATGTATTCCTCACTCATTTTCTCATTTTCGGATCCACGAGTTCCTCTTCTTATCTCTCCTGGTTACACCAAGCATGCACCTCTCCACGCCTCTTTGAGTTGTCTGCAGCCTTTGTCTTTTTTAGTTAAGGTCCACGTCTCTGCCCTATACGTAAGCACTGAAAGGATGCATTGATCAAACACTTTTCTTTTATGACATAATGGCATATTGCTCTTGAAAATTATCCTGTTTCTTCCAAAAGCTTTCCAGGCAAGTTTTGTACGCCGATTAATTTCTTCATCAATGTGACCTTCACTTGATATCTGCTGTCCAAGATAAATGTATGACTTGGTTATCTCTATTTTTTTCCCATAAATCCATACATCTTCATTTCTTGTAAAAACATTGTACATCACTTTTGTCTTCTGAAATTTTTATCCGACTTCTTTACTCTTCTTCACTTTTTTGAGCCCACTTCTTTACTCTTGTCAGCAAGTTCCTGGATCATACTCTGCAGCTCTGATGGGGTAGTTGCAAAAATGACTATGTCATCATCAAAACTAAGGTGAGTAAGATAATCTACGATAATCTTTATCCCTTTGTTTTCCCAGTTCAGTGAATGAAAGACATTTTCCAATGTCGCATTAAAGAGTTTGGGAGATTCCATGTCACCTTGTCTCACCCACTTTCTAATTTTTATGGGTGCTGTATTCTCAAATAGCCGAATCTTTGCGCTTGCATTTTCATAGATGATATGAATAATATTAATATATGTATCTTCAATACCGCAGGATTTCAAAGCCATTGTAACTGCTGATGTTTTCACCAAATCAAAGGCCTTTGCATCGTCGACAAAAGCCATGCATAATGTAAGTTCATATTCCCTAGTTTTTAAATAACAAGTGTTATTCACCTACGATTAATTCATAAAAGATATACACTGAGTGGACATTTCAATATTGATTCCCCTTGGTACTTATTTGGGCCACAATTTGCCTTCAAAACTGCATCGATTCTTCGTGGCGTGGACTCTACTAGATGTTGATAGGTGGTTTGTGGAATCTGAGACCATACTTGATGAATACCTCTTTCCAGGAGTGTGAGATTGTAGGGTGTGAATCCAGCTCTCAGATGGCTCGTTCAATTTCGTTCAATGAATCTTCAATGGGGTTGAGATCTGTAGATTGTGTGGGCCACCTAAGCAAAGTAAATTCACCGGCATGTTCCTGATATCAATCCTGTGCAATACGAGAACTATAGCAGGACGCATTATCTTGTTGAAAAAAGCCATCGCCAATGGGATAAACTATCCACATGACAGGATGCACTTGGTCCGCAACGATGTTTAGCTATGATGTTCCAGTCAGACGTTGATCAACACGAATTAAAGGGCCCAAAACATGCCAGGAATACATTCCCCAAACCATACCGTTGCCTCCACCAGCTTGAAAGGTTGTAGAAATGCATTTGGGTGGGTTCCATGTTTTTGTGCTGTTACCCCCAAATAGTCACTCGGTCATCGGAATGGTGCAATTGAAAACGTGCTTCATCGGACCACATACTTTTTTTCCAATTATCGACTGTCCAATCTTTGTGCTCCTGTCCGAACTGGATACGTTTTTTTCTCTCGTTAACTGCAGACAGCAAAGGTGTTCGAAAAGGCCTTCGGTTGCCATATCCCATCCGATGCAGTGTACGGCGAACAGTGCGTGCAGAGGTCATTTGACGGGATCCTTGATTAAGATGGTCTGTAATTTTCTGCACTGTTGCCCTTCTGTTGTCTGTTATCAGTCTGGACACTCCCCGTTCCGCCCGAGCAGTCACTTGGCGATGACGACCACACGTTGCACTTAGAGACCCAGTTTTTTGGCTGAGAGTCCAGGCTTTAAACACTTTAATAACGGCTGTTATTGAAGATTTCACAAATTCGGCGGTTTCGGTGAAACTCGCTCCATGGCTCCGAGCTCCTACAATAATCCCACCTTGAAAGTCCGTCAAATCGCATTTTTTACCTATCTCGTCACCCAAAAATCACTTTTATTACTATCGCAAGCCTTAAGCTTTCCCTTTTTATACTAGCCTCGCCCTCTGGCGTCAACAGCGTGTAGTCATAGCTCATTTGCTTAAAACTGTCAGGTGGTCATAATAAAGTGGCCACTCAGTGTGTAATTTACTACATTTAACCTGTCATGACATAATATGCCAAAAACAGCAGGTTTTGTCCTGACAGGTTATAATGTAATTCTTATATATTGAAAGTGTCTGACTATCCCATCAACTTTGTTATATAGTGGTTCGTCTCTATTATGAAATGCCAGCAATTAAACTCATAATTCCCTTAAATGAGAATTGTCAACGGAAAAACAGAATTTTACAAATACTAATTCTAAAAGCAGTAATCGTGATATGCGTGCAAGGACTGCCTAATGGTTTCGAAGATAGTAAAACCAGTTCACTGACATTTTAAGTACAACGTGTACCGAGTGACATATATATTGAATTAAGTAGCATTGTATGTGACCTACAAACATTTAAATCATCTCATCTTTTCAACCCTTAGTGTATTTATGTGCAACCCAACATGTAAATTATCGCAAACTTAAGCAACAAAGTGTTACTAAATGTTTTACAGGCGGAACGGAATAAATGGAAATCCAAGAAGCCACCAATTGCATGACTGTCTAGCGAAATCTGAACTTTCTGAATTGAGAAAACATTTTTAATACTATTTGGTGAAATATAAGTTTTTTCTTTAGGCTGAATTATATTAAAATTATTGTCTAATAAATTTAAATACAGGCTATTGGTTGAGGAGTTGCACTTAATTCTCTTCGATTACCTGTGAAGTGTCACTTACAATAACACTCTTCTGTGTTACCGTTGCCAAATATTAGGTGCAAATGAAATAGAATTGAAGCATTGTAAAAAGAAAAAAAAGAGGGAAACCTTGAGAGCAAGAGTTTTGCGAAATTTAAAAACAAATTTACTTGTTTGTAAAATATTGCTACAAAAGAAATATAAACCTTCAAGTGAAGAAAATTTACACTATTATTTTCAAGAAAATATTTATGTTATTTCTGATTAAACATTTTCTTAATGTTGTGGTATTTATCTTCGATTTCAGTGAGGTCCTGAGTGACAAATACGACTTTTTGAGCTTAAGAGTTGGAAAACAATAATAGTGGAACATTTTCGGAATGAGTGTCATATGTTCAATATTTTTAAATCAAATTATTAGGTGGGTCAATAAGGCCGTAAAATGTTCAAAGACACGCTCTTACTTCCTCATAGCGGAAAATATTATAAATAAAAAATATGCAAATCTACACATTACAATAAACCTTCATCTCGTAGCTACCGATGCCAGAATGATCCCCAGCATTCAGTGGTGATGGCTTCACTAATATCACCAAAGTGCAGAACAAAGAAAAATACGTCTAGACATTTTAGGAGAGATCTGTAGGATAGTTTGGAGAGAGCGGTTTGCATGTTTTGTAAATTGCTCAAAGCTGCGTTTGTTTCTATTTCTGTAAAAATGAAAAAGGTATTTCTTGTGTTGGGGATTAAGCATGTTTCTGGGACATTTCCTCGTACCTTTTCTTCATATTGCTTCTTGTGGCGGCTTCCAGGTATGTCACTCACAAGATCTCCAGGAATACATTATGTATGCTAATCATTCCCTACGGATTTGTGAAGTCAGATGCTGACAGAAAAATGCACATTATGCCGTGGATTGTTGGCACCGTAGCGTAAAGTAAACGCACTCGGCTAATTATTGAGAGATCTGGGATTTGATCACAGCGGTGTCGAAATATAATTTTTTGGTTGTTCTGTGTAATTAAAAAAATTAAATACTCTTACTTTGGCATTTTCACGTATGCTGTGTTCTATCGAATTTTAAAGGAATTGTTCTCATACAAATGGGCAATACTCCAACGCAATATCTAAAATAAAAGCAAAAAAAAAAAAAAACTAACAAAATAGCAAACCTTCTACACGAAGTTTGATTTACTTGATAAAGGCAACTAGTCTAACCACATTGGTCACAACGGTTGAAGACATTCCTTCTTGAAAATGTTTATCCGGAAACGTGTCAGGAATCCTCAAAGCAGGTTATATACGTTAATATATATTCAGTACATAATGCTGCCGCTAACTGTTGCTTAGTAGTAGGCCTTGATTCCAAACTTATTATGCAGTGCTCTTATTCATCCCATAGGTGCTCCATGAGATTAAGATCAGGGCTCTGTGCCGGCCAGTCCTCACACGATACAGTATTATCATCTAACCACGCCGTAACAGTCCTTGATTAATGGTTCGGTGCATCATCCTGCTGGTACCAACAAGGCTCGGTTCCATAGTATTGCCAGAGAGTTGGTAGGGCATAGTTGTCCAGAATATCGCGGTAGACGTGCTGGTTAACAGGTTTGTCCACGATAACGAAAAGGCCGGGACCATACCACGGGAAAAACACCCCCACACGAGTACACTGTCAGCTGCAAACGTGACTGTAGGAACAGTACACTGTGGAAAATACCGTTCCCCCGGCTGCCACCATGCCCACACAAGGCCATCAGACTAATGGAGTGTGTATCTGGATTCATCAGTCCGTAGGATCTGTTTCCATTGATCTACGTTCAATGAAAATTGTTCTTTACATCATACTCTCCTGAGTGTTCGACGTCCTCTATCACTGATTTTTCATCAACGACTCTCCTGAGTGTTCGACGTCCTCTATCACTGATTTTCTTTGGTCTTCTGGTACGTTTTGCTGCTTCAACCACGCCATGTTTATTCCACTTATTCAGTATATCTGAAACAATTGACTTGGGTATGTTTAAATGCCTCTCGGTTTCTCTTATGGACAGCCCACTAATATAACACCCAATAATCTTTCCTTTCTCAAAGTCAGTTCTCTCCCGCCGAACATTTTCACTCAACCTCACAGTGCTATATGATTTCGGTCAGCTGCAGGCTTGTTTTATACCGTTTGCAGCTGTACCGTGAATCTTATGAACGCAGCGGATCAGTTCATTTGCATTCGATGTGGTGCCCGGTGACTTTTGTCAGTATACTGTAGTTGGCATGGTCAAGATAAAATAAAGAAACTATTACGTAGTAACACAATTTGACATTTATAATCTAAATATTAAATTTAACGAAGACATTGGTACATCGTGATAATGGTGCTAAAACTCCAATCCTCATGAGAACTTAAAATTAACTGAATTTCGCAAAGGCGCTTAATTTCAGGAAAATTTATTGCCTGAAATTATTGGTTTTAAAAAAATCCATGCTTTTAAAAAAAATGTCATGTTTTTCATTTATGGAAAATTAATTAATGGTTTTGAATTGAAAAAGGTAAAATCATTAACCCTATTTTAATTAAATGAATTACGATTTGGAAAATTTTGCATATTTGACTTCCTGTAACTGCGTTGGTAGTTGAAAAAATAACTAGGGAGTTTAACAGCTCTCTGTAGGCACATACAAGTCTATTTTGGGAATAATTCAGATTGTTTATACCTTTGCATTTTTAGAAACAGAACTATAAATTTTGCGATGTTTGAAATATCGGCAGTTTCTGACTCTTCTTTTAGCATGAAAATATTGTATAAACCAATAATTATTTGTTTCAGCTTAAGGTCTTCTAGCAAGGCTAAAAATAGGCCAATTACTATTTTGTTTCTTTGATCCCGTATAAGAACAGCAACGGGTCAAATACCAAAAACAAGAAAAATCTTGAATTTCAGGTTAATGATTTCCCCTCATTATATTCATTTTAGTAAACATTTATATGTTCCCTTTGTAGATGGACCTATTCTCATTAAAATGATACCAGTTCAAGCTCTCTCTCACCTATGGTTTTAGTACAGTTAGAAAAAAACAAATTGTTTCTCTGGGTGTTATTTTCCCACTTATCGAAAGCCATTTTCGCTTGTAAATCCAAAATTCTGGGTGCTAAAAAAATAAACCCTACGTTTGAACTCTCAAATTATAGCTTTCCAGATGGACTGATAATGAAATTTTTCAAAAATGTTTTAGCAACCACTTTTTCGTAAATTGTGTGTTTTTCGCTGAATGACCCAGTTAAGAATGCGTCTTTATGTCTTTTTCAGTCTTTTTCAGTATACTGTCTAGATTTTCAAATCAGACGAGATTTCCTTCGAAAGAGAAACAGCTCTTTACAAGCCAAATTGGCATTTAGATGCCATATGTGTTTTGGGTTCTTTGTTCACTCCTTTAATGGAAGGAATCGGGATTTATTCTATTTGAAATATACATGAACATTTGTCGTTTTGATGTTATTGAAAAACAGGTATTTTCATGCAATGACCTGCGATCCCAGATAATTGATTCTTCGAGATTTATCAACAAGCTAAGCCGTAGTGTCTAAAGTTACAGTGGTTAAGGGAACAATCATGCACATTTTCCTTTAAACTTTATTTCCATTGTTATAGACAGAAATGTCTCCAACTTATCCCTGAGTGACAGACAGAAGTCGGAGAGATGTATAATCCCTGATCGAAAAGTCTTAACATTGAATTCTCATAGATCGAAAAGTCTCGACGTTGCATACTCCCAGATCATAAGTGGCTATATCTACGCTTTGTATTATTCAGCTGTACTCTGCTCAGTGGATACTATATCTCAGTTCAGGATGGAAGCCCTGAACTGGTGCTGTTTTTGTAGGACTCTAGACAATCACTTGTTCGTTTCACAGTACCATAGCTTGAAAACAAAAGGTCCGAAACTCACGATCTCAACACGTGTGTATAGCCGTATACTATAAACGATTCCATAATATGAGTCATTCTAAAATAATCCTTTTGCCATTAACACTGAAATTGCTGTTTTGAAGACGGAGTTATGACAATCACACTTTGCACATGAATTTGGGCAACATGAGTTACAAAACCTACGGCCGAGTTTTGGGTAATAATTATTTTATAATTCACTTTAATAATAAATTAGTGAAGAGTGAAATCTTAGATGTACGTAAAAATCGTCTAAGTGTTCTGTGAAATTCTTTCGGTAAAACGTTCCTGAACTATCGGAAATGGAATGAATTCTGAAGATTTATGTCTCGATGGTGTTGTGGGGAGAATATTTCTTAAAGTGATTATTATTCAACATGTTATTTATTTTTAGAATATTATGATTTCTGAAAACATTTCTGAGTGTCTAAATTACACTGGTGGTCGAAATTAAGTTGACTAACACAAAATTATAAATAACGTAAAGTTCAAGCGACGGAGTTGAATGACAGTTATCACAGCTATACATTTTTCAAACACGCAACAGAACACAACACATAAGGCATGCCTTCATCGGATGAGGGGGTGGCACGTGCATCACAGCTTGGCAGTCCAAAAGTATTGCAACAAATGACACTTACGTTGTAAAGGAATAACAAGGCGAGCAGTTGTCTAGAACAACGACACAGCACGTACAACGAGCCCTCATGGTGTTTACATGGCTGCGAATTTGTGTTTGGGGGAATGAGTACCCTCCCCCAAGCAGGTCGGAGTTCGTTGAGGGCTCTTTGTTGGGGCTGACGGCTTACAATAATTGGTCTTCCCAAGTAATTCCAGAAATCCACTATCGTGTTCAGGTCCGTACATCGCGAAGGATACTTCATCCTGTGAATATCCTCACTCTCTAAGTAATCATCAAGTAGCGGAGCCCTGTGTGGACGAGCGTTATCGTTCATACATATCTAGGGGCCAAGGGACCCTCTGAAAAGACGTACACAGGGGTGTCATAGCCTAGGCTGCAGCAGTCAGCGAAACTCCGGGAAACATGTGCATACTCGTATGCCCACCATTATGATGCTAACCCAAACTAGGTGTTCTCCTCGACCACACATGCTGTTGATGGTTCGACGAAGCAAATCGACAACAATCGAAACTTTGCAAATGCATTTCATAAATAACACTGATAACATTAACGTATGCATCTTCAGTACCGATGTATTTTTTAAATATTATAGTAGATTATTTTAAAACCGAATCAAAAGCGTTTTCATCGTTAATAGCAATTTTCAATTCACAGCTGGAAGAAGGTCTTTCCAAATATATTCCTCCGACCTTAACTTGAGATACACCGGAGTTCCACAACATTATAACAAACACGTCGTTGTACAAGTCACAGCAACTGTACGTAAACATCGGTGCTCGTGAACGTCAGAAAAGGGCATTAATATTATCGAAGACTGAGCACTGTAAGTCTGGGTTATTCCTGTGCTGCAGATTGGACAGTTATCATACTTAAGCGAATTTGATAAACGACAAATAGTAATGGCTATACGACTGGGTCAGAGCATACACTAGGCACGCATTCTTGTGGGGTGCTATTGGTCAGCCGTGGTTAGTACTTTGAAAAAGTGGTCTCAGGAGGGGAAAACCAAGAACCACTGGCAAGGTGTGGGAAGACCACAGCTCATCGATACCAGAACTGAGAGAAGCCATCCTATATGGTGCGGTCAAACGGACGGGTCTCTGTGGCACATCAGATCGGTAATTTGTATTCAGGTAATGGGAGTTATGTGTTAAAACACACAGGACGTCCATCCCTGCTGCAACAGGGGTTGCGTAACTGCAGATGACTCCACGTACCCATGTTAACCCCGGTTGATATCGTCTACAATAGGCACTCTATCATCAAGACAAGACCATGAATGATTGGATGGTATTATGGTGCAGTGAATCTGGTTTGCATTTGAATTACGAGGACGGCTGCGTACATGTGCGTCATTTTTGTGTGGATGTGTTGGCATTAGGTCACAGCGTGGAAGAAAAACAAGTGAGTAAGAAGAGGTGCAATGGTTTAGAGTAAACGTGTAGTGTAGTAGCTGAAAATAGTACAATGTTCTATGCAAGGTTCTGCTGGGTGTCTCTGGGTCCAGTCATGTACAGGAAAATATGATGTGTACCACCTACTTATGCCCCATTGTTGACTAGGTACAACCTTTCATGGCAACAGAGTTCAGCTCTAGTAGTGCCTTTTCCGAGCAAAATAATGCGTCATGCCACACTGCCTTGATTGTTTTTAAATGTACTTCGGAACATTAGGAAAATTCCCAGTTATTACCCTGGATTGTAAATTCGTCATATATCAATCCAATTGAGAAAAAAGACGAAGTCGTGGATCAGGAAAATGACAAGAATAGAAGATATCATTATCAGAGTAACATACATGAAATGGAAATGGGCTGGACATATTGACAGAACGACGGACAACTTGTGGGCAAATAAGATTTTAGACTGTATACTTAGGAAAACGAAGAGACACAGGAGAATAGAACGTATCAGCTCGGTGGATGAAAATTGAAAGCAAGCCAAATTGATGAGGAGGAGACGCTCAAGGCAGACTGCGAGATCGTTTGTAAGAAACTTGGGTGGCCTACATCTAACAGAGGTTTGTTTATGGTTGACAATTATGAAGATGACAACCATACAAATAAAGGTTATTGGCTACTCATCCCGGCATGCTCTCAATTTTACAAGTACAAATAAATAAAGCAAAAAAATAGTCAAGCTAAGAATAGTTATTATGTTTCCCATATAGCTTCATGAAAATAAATGTATGTCGGGTAGTAGCATTTTACCTTACCATTGTTATTTCTCTATTTTGCTCCCTCCATATGCATGCTGAGAGAAACTCCTATTGGTTAATACTATATACTATTTTTCCCTAACTGCTCTGTGTAGATGCGCCTACCTGGTGTCTTTTATAATTTAGACTATTTACATTCGTGGAATGGTATGTGGCGTACTGACAAAAGGTTTTAATATTGTATGCGAACTGAACATTCTAAAGGTCTAAAATGTGTTTGAAATCTGCTATTCAAGTTATACTGGCACTGTACGAAGTACTACGATCATCTCTGCGTTGCGCAGAAGATGCATTCCTTTAGCGTATATTTACAGATTTTGATATTCTGGGATAAATTGTCACTGAATGTAAGAAGCGGAACGTCTGCCCGAGGTTCCTACGCATCACGTCAGCGATAACAGACAGCTGGTTCCGTCGCAGGCTTGAGAATTTCCAGCGTAGCACATTAGTACCGTTGGTAAGAAGAAAAAGAATGGAGGTTATGTCTTTCCATGCTAAAGTGTTTCGTTGGCACAATGAATTATATCATAGTAAAGAATCCATCATTGTTGACGAATGGATAACGGGAACACACATGCTAGTCGAAAAAGTCGAAGTGATCATGAGAGAGAAGCACCGCAGAAAACTGTGTGATTTATCAAATGGACGCCAACAATTCCATACGGAAAAAAAGATTCCTGTTTTAATTGTGTCCGAAAATGTACTCACTGCAGAGGAAACGAATATCTTAACACAAGTCCCAAAGTTTTGCCCCGAAGCGAAACTCAACATCAAGGAAATCATCCAGCACCTGGAATCAGCCATTGAAAGACTACCCTCTTCCGAACAGGACAGAGTGAGGCACTTAACAGCCGAAAAACTGAAGAGAAGTTTAGCCACAGGAGCAAAATATGACACCCGAGCATGGTCAGTCATAAAGAAGTTGCAAAAGAGGGAAGATCTGGCAATAACACTCACTGATAAATCGAACCAGATTGCCATAATGAATAGGAAAGATTATGCTTTCGAGTTGAAGACTTTTATCACCGAGTCGGCATCGACCAAAGTTGCTACCAACCCGACGAATACCCTGGTATCCAAAGTACAAGGGATGAAAAAGTGGGTTAGCTTGCCTGAAAGCATCAAGAAAGCAGCCGTTACCCCACCGGGACCATCGATACCACCACTGTTTGGTCGGCTTAAACACCAAAAACCTGGGCACAAAGTGAGACTCATTGTCTCTAAAATTAGAGCCCCCACATATTACCTTGAGAAAGAGTAATCAGTTTTCCTCAAGAAAAACCTTCCACCCTCTCAACACGCCCTTAGTTCGACACAAGACTTTATAAGAGGCGTAATCTTGAACGAGCACGATATATTAGCAAGCCTCGACACAAAGTCCTTATACCCGTCAATACCGGTAGAGGAGGCCTGTGACAATCTCGAGATACGGTTATCCAGGGATGATGAATTTCTCCCAGAAGCGGTGCAAGATATAAGAAGAGCACTAAACCTGACTGAAAACAACAATTTCTTTCATTACCAAGGAACTATATGCAAACAGACCAGAGGCTCTCCTATGGGTTCTCCGCTATCAAGCGTATTAGCAGAAACAATATTACGCCCACTACAAGAGATACTTTTCTCCTGCACCATCAGAAACCCATGCATATGGTTCCGATATGTCGACGACATATTTTTCATATGGCAGTATTCTGACGCGGACCTTCAAGAATTCTGGGGACAAATGAATACCTTGCATCCAACACTCAAATTCACCCTAGAAAGGGAAACCGAAGGAAAACTACCATTCCTAGATGTTAGGTTGCATAAAAATCAGAATGGCGGACTTGACACGGCGGTTTACTACAAACCAAAAGCAGTTCCCAACTTTATCGCACCTAAATCTGTATCTCCAAATTCATATAAAATGGCAGCATTTAGAACATATTTTGAAAGAGCTTTCAACGTCTGTTCCAGCATAGAAACAAGGAATAAAGAGATATCAGATATCATTAATAAAGGCATTGCAGCTGGTTTCCCCGAACATGATCTAAGAAAAGTCCTACAAAAGTTCCAGTCAAGGTATCGTACAACTCCCAAGGCGAAAGGAGATAATTTACGTTACGCCGGATCTGTGCCGTATGTCTGAAAATTCTCGTACTTATTCAAAAAGTCTAATGAGACGCCATTGCCTTTACATCGGCATCAGATCCCCGAACAGCATACACAGAGCAGTGGCAAACACGTGCAGAAACCCAGACAGGAAATCGGAAGCTGGAGTGTACATGATACCTCTGATGTACTCGAACGGTTGGTCGAAAGTTTACATCGGAATGACGGAAAGGTCGATTTCTGTAAGGTCTAAGAAGTACATGAGAGACATCAGATTGGGAAAGATCTTAACAGCCTTGTCTAAAGAAGTAGCACACAAAAAAATCGCAGTCCCGTTATGGGATAAAGTATAGATAATTGCGCCGTATACTGGCTACAAAGGTACACTCATCAGATAGAGTATTGAAATCTCCACACATCCCTACGTGTGCAACGATACCCAATCTGTTGATATTCCGTCCGCGTGGAGGAAAATGCTGAGTTGATTTTCCGCATGAAAGAAACCCGTGTATCGCCTCGTGACTCGAGCATCAAATTTTAATAATACGACGTTCCTGACCACCTGTGTTTCGAAATCTTTTTATTATATTCGCCAGACTTGTTAGTAACGTCTTCAAAACTTGAGAAATCCTCCCGGTTGGAGAGCGAAAGCTCGGGAGGTACCATTTTCCCTTGTATTCATTCTTTAATTATACTTTCACACCAATAAACAGACTTTGCATAGATTTGTTTACTGTAAACCATATTACGTTTCTGTATCTCTTAGTTTTGGAGATAGCTCTTTATGTCACTTTGCTTGTATTAACTGACCTCTGGATTTCTCCCTAGGGGTCTCATTCCTTTTCCTGCAGAAGGCATAATATTTATTTTTCTGAATTGCATAAATAAATGTATTTGTGTACTTTAGGCAAAAAAAAACGTCATTTCTAGACGGGCCCATTGCGAGGAGCTGAGTCGACAGTCGTCAGAGAATGAAGCTGCTGGCGGTGACAGCTTTTCTACGCTGCGAGTGTTCGCTGCATGTCGCGGTAAATTTTTAAGTGGTCTCTATTGAGACATTTCGAATCTGTGATCCAAACAATTATGTATACACGTTCTATTCACAGAAGATTGTTAGTAAGAATACAACTTACCATATTTCTAAAGTTAAAACGTCTCTTCAACATCAAGCTAACGAATGAGCCTAAACAAAGAAAGGTACTTTGTGCCAAAAAAAGGCTGAATCAGTTTTATTAAATACATATAAACCTTTACAATGAAAGTGTTCAGCAGTAAAGAATTTCTCATCTATTTTATTTGAATTTTACAAAACTTACTCCAGACCCAAGTTTTGCTGTTTTTAAAAAAGAGACAATATTACGTTCTAAGATTTTCTAACATGATATCAAGCTGTCTTTTCATAGAATTTAACATGAAGCGTACGTCACCATCCGAGGACATTCCGCATGTTTACTTGTCTTCAATTTGATGGTGCATTATGCACTTTCACGAAAAGCTGATGGATGGGTTACTTTCATCTATAAAGAATTCATATGGATTTAAATATAAAAAAAATTACGAACAAAACACTGAAAAACATATTGTTGTCGATTGAGCCATGAATGTGTTCTTTCGCATTGACGACTGAATTTGTTTCCGATATCTTCGCAGTGCTGCACATTTACATCAGGCAGATAAATCAATTCGTAAGATATTACCGCTTTAATTACTAAGTTTGTACAAGCTTTTGAGTATGGGGCCGTATTTATATTGTGTAGCAGAATTTTTGCTTATATTTTGCACCAACCTCTCAGCAAACACAGAATGTTTTACTATGATCATTTTGTCTTTTCTTTTCTTTTGCCACTGGCTTTGTTTCCAATTGCAAATTTGGGAATATCTGTTATCTTTTATTGCACAATTTTTAGTTTGCCGCATTCGTGCTCTACTGAGTAATTTGTTACCCACGTCTAAATAACTTCCACTGATATTTATGTTGAAGTGAAGTGGATTTGGATTTTTTTAAATATTTAACTCATTAGTGAGATTTTGTTGCTTCATAACAGGATGTTCAAAGGGAAAGTTCCATGAAGATAACAGTAATCATTTGACCGTACCGATTGCACCGTTGTCTAAGCGCTGGATTCTGACTGTTCGTCCAAGTGGATCTGTGTTCGAATCCCATGAGGTATGGATGTTTCGTTTGTCTTGCGACCCTGGTCCTCTTCCGGTATTGGAACCAGTGACCCTAAATTAGGTACGATTGATTGCTTACGCCCCATTGAGTTTCTCCGATGCTCGTCAAACCTTCAACCTAGAAAAAAAAACGTTTACCAACACATAAAAGGGATGGAAATTCAAGTTGCTCTGAAAGGTACATAACACATCAATATTCATTCCGAAACCAGAATAGAAATATTAATTGCTCTTGTTTAGAGTTCACCATGTAATATCACAACAGGGAACAGGAAAATTACATCGCTCTGGAGCGATAATGAACCCATACATCTGTTTTCCGGTAGAGCATGCCTTCCAGCATACAAACCAGGATAAGGAATTTCTAAGTAACTGAAGATAGCCACTTAGGTTGATCAACTTCATATCTTCGGTATTCGAATTAATGATTCATTATTGTAACTTACTAAATCAACAACCCCGCAAATATGGGAAGTACTGAGAAGAAAAGTTCTCACAAATCCATGGGCTCTCAATGTAATTCCTTATTTTGCAATCAGAATATGACTCCGAATTACTGTACTGTTTTTCTTCAGATGCTTCTGTTGTTTTAGTTTGCGGGTTTAACGATCTTTGTGAGCTACTCAGAGGGGTAAATATAGGCAGTCACAGGTCTCTTATTTAGGGATGCTACTTCCATAGAAAGGAGACAGCCTGAGCGTTCATACCTCTTCCGGAAATCGATCCAAGATCTATTCCGGATGAGAGGTCAGAAGCCAATCCTTTCATCTTTGCTCCAGAAGTTTGTGACGTTCCTGCACCGCAGGACGCACATGAAATAAAGACAGATAGCAGAGAGAGCATACATCCGCGTAGCTCAGTTGGGAGAGCAACTTACTCCGGAGTGAGGGGACCCGGTTTTGACGTCTGGCGTGTACAAAGATGATGGAGAAATTTACTTCGTCATATCAGCGCGCGAACTTCCCGGATGACCCGGCTGTTAGATTTTTTTTTTTTTTTTTGATTGCAGGTTTAACGACCACCGTGAGCAACTCAAATGGGCTATAAGCAGTCGCCCGTCCCTAATTTAGGGTTACTGGTTCCAGGGAAGGGAGAGAGCCAGTGCCGTAAGACAAACACAACATCCATGCCTGACCGGGATTCGAACCCGGACCCCTTACGGACGAATGATCAGAGGCCAACGCCTTAGACCACTGCGCCACCGGGGCGGCGCTGTTAGATTTCTCGCAATGGTATGATGTTCTTTCCACACCGCGTGATAGGAAAAATGAGATTCCCTTCTTCAGTACTTTGAAAAAATAAATCAGTGTGATGGTACGTTCCATCCACCACATTGACTGGTATTTCCCAAATGCACGTTCTTCATGGGATGACTGCCTACAGCGACAAATGGTCTTGGCTGACCCGTGGGCCATACCGTGGCCCGCTTTCGGGTGGGGGTTAGGCGGAGGAGAGGTGACGTGCCTGCACCACCGGACGCACAACAGATAACGGCAGATAGCAGCGAGAGCATACGTCGGCGTAGCTCAGTTCGGAGAGCTACTTACTCCGGAATGAGGGGATCCGGTTCCGATGCCCGGCGTGGACAAAGATGATGGAGAAATTTACTTCGCCATAGGTGGTACAGCCCACAGTTTTCCATGTTGTTTCCGATCAGAAAACTTGCAAATTATATTTTCTCGGAGTGGAAAGCGAAACCACACCTCCCGAAGTCCGTTTGAACATGCTTTCGATTACAGTTCCCAAAAATGCATCGACATGGATTCAGTTCCTTTCCAGCTTTATGCGACGCGTTTTTCAAGTTTTCTGATATGATGTTACATCATGAACAGTAAACTATAACAATTCCCAGTCTAAATGAAACAGGAATGATCTTAGGAATATCTCACATATTTATGGTTGGTTGGTTGTTGGATTTTATTGGCGCAAGGGCCAGGTTTGGCCAAAGAGCGCCAGACAAAGAACGATCAGCCACAGATTTTTAAAAACGTGGAAAATGATGAAGATCAGACAGGCTTGGTAAAAGTTGAAAAAGAGTATGAAGAAAGCAGTGAAGAAAAGGTAGTTAATGATGTTTATTAAAAGTAACATATTTACTAATGGAAAAGGACGAACCGTCACTCTCTTCCCCCCACACTCCTCTGCAATGCTGGCAGAGGGCGGGGACGAACTGTCACTCTCCTCCCCCCATGTTCCTCTGCAATGCTGGTAGAGGCTGGGGACGAACTGTCACTCTCCTCCCCCCGTGTTCTTCTATAATGTTGGGTGAGGGTGGGGACCTCGCTGAGGCCGAGACAGTTTGATGGACACCGCACACCTTTGCGGATTGAGGGCCGGGTCTTCCGCACGTGCAGGCTGTCTGCTGGGAACCGGAAGAGGCGGGCGTCTTCAAAAGAGAAGGCGAAGACGCAGCTGGTCGAATAAGCTGGAGTTCGGTGAAATCCACCTGTGTCGCTTGTTCAGCTGTAGATCGCTTGGCAAGTGCGGCGAGAGCTACAGGGCGCGGAACAAAAGGCTGCACGGGTTGTGGCTGAGACTTAACAACTGCGGCAAAAGTACGCTGTCGGGTGGTGGGTATACCCAACTTGGCCTTGGCAGCAGGGTACGAGAGGCCCTCCAGGGTCTTGAGGCGCTGGATAGCCATCTCGTCCTTCCATTTCATACAGTTGCGGGAGTAAGCTGCATGGGCCTCACCGCAGTTAACACAGCAGGCCGCAGAAGTGCAACCTTCCCCGTCATGTTCACCGGAGCCACAAGTAGCGCAACGAGCGGAACTCTTACAGAATCGTTGTGAATGCCCGTACCTCTGGCACCTGAAACAGCGCAGAGGGCTGGGAATGTACGGGCGAACTGCACAGACCAAGTAGCCTGCTTTGATTTCTGTCGGAACTTTCGGGGAGTCAAAAGTCAAGATGACATTTTTTGACTTAATCATGGAACCATCACGCCGGAACATCATACGACGTGCAGCAAGAACACCTTGATCAGCAAGTTCAGTCACGAATTCTTCTTCACTGCATGGCAAGAGATCAAACTCCGAAATAACACCCCGAGAGGTGTTAAGAAACGGGTGAGGTGTCACTTTGACAGGAATGCCTTGAAGACTAGTGAGGTGCAGAAAAGTGTTACTCTGAGAAACACTGCAAGTTTGGACAAGCAGGTCCCCAGAGCGAAGCTTCCTCACAGACTTCAAAGGGCCAACTGCAGCGTCCAAAGCTTTAGAAATGAAGAATGGAGATCTGGTGGACAGTCTCTCATTCGGATCGATGGATTCCACAACTAAGTATGTAGCATGCGTATTCACAACAATCGAGGGGAGACGACGCTTCGGAGCGACTGGTACAGCTGCCGAAGAAGAGGTTCCACATTCTTGGTCCAGATCATGATCTAAAGATCTTTTAAGGGTATGAGACTTGGTAGGTTGAGAAGACGAAGGAGAGTCGTTGTCAACGATCATTTGCTCAGGTGACTTGAATTTGGAGCGTTTGTTTTTGGGTTTACCCATGAAAAAAAGGAGAAGAATTCGTCTGCAGACTACTCCACCCACCACCGAGCCCTACAAGGGAGAACTGGAGGTCTGCAAGCCAAGAAAATGACGCTGGACACAGTTCTGGAGCTTATACGTTGCAGATATAGTCCGTTGGCTGTGATCACACGCACTCGGCGGACACTTCGGCCTCCGGGTACCGTCATGCCAACGCCTTTGGCATGATCCCACAGCCCCCGGGCTCACCCTGCCGTGCCATACGACAAAAAAGCCGCTAAAGCCCTGTACACAACTTGGTACAAGACTCCTGACTAGAGGTGGGTTAGTCTCTAGCCTCCCGTTTACAGCGAAGCCGGGGTCGAAGAGGAGTGTTGGTACACAGGAGGCACTTAACCGGTCTCCTGCGACCTCAGCCGCCAGACATCCCATTTCCGCCTCACGGGTCTCCGCACGCGGCAAACATGCAGGTAGGCCTAGCACCCAAACCAGCGAAAAGGAAAAAAGAAATCCAAAGAAGACAAATCCTGGCAGGGAACCTAATCGGAATCTCAGCAACCTACGAACTGAGCGGTTAATATAAATCAGTTAGTGGTGGAGGGTAACAAAACCACAAGACCGGGGTGTTAGTACATAACGTGGTAGCGATTAGGTAGAATACAACACGGGCAACTAGCCAGTGGAGAAAATAAATAAAAACAAAAAAGCGAGACACAAGACCAGCTCGGGATCGTGGGGCCGCGACTCCCCAACAGCTGGATGAACAGCCGTCCCTGCAAACACCAATAGCACCAAAATAAAAATCAAGCGGTGGCATGACATCAGATGTTGACCAGTCACAAGGTCAGCTCGGGCCGTGGGGGCGCCGCTCCCCAAATAACTGGAAAACCAGTTATCCCCGTGCGGGACATATTTATGAGGGCAAGTTCTTTTTTTATTTCCCTGTTACATGCATGCTTTTCATTTAACACAGCAAATTTAAGATGCAATACACAAAGTGAGTCGAACTTTTTGCAATATTTGGATCCCTTTCTGTCTTTATACGTACCCTTACGACGAAAGCTGGCTAGCACTCCAAGTAAAGGCCATCGTGTTGCACCTCCTTTAGCCATACGTCTGCTACTTGTTCGATCCCTTGCCGGTGCCAGTTCTTGTCCTTTGAGGAAAATAACTCCTTCACTCAAGCTGCCACCTCCTTATGGTTGTTAAACTGCCGCCCGCGAAGGAAGTGTTCCATGGACCGGACCTAGTAATAATCTGACGATGCCAGAACCTGACTACATGCTGGTTGTAGCATCAGTTCGATGCCCTCAAGTTTTCGGAGTTTTGCCCTAGTCATTCGCGCGAACGCTTTCTGTTCACCAGCGCCTAGTACTATTCCTCCAAAACGGCATACATCCGCTGCAGGTGTTCAGTATAGAGGTTGGCGTTAAGGAACAAATTCTTAGTGGATAATCCTCTCGAAATCCCACCAGACGCAAAACATCACCTTGTAATCTAAGTGCCCATGTTTGGGATGACTGCCTACATTCTACAGAAAGCTAGCCCGGGTCAGACACCACTGTTGTGTGTTGGTATTACAGAAATTGAATCACGTTTTATAACACGTAACAATTCTCTTGATGAAATGACATCGCAAGGGTTTTCTAGGAGTTTCACTCACATTTCCTAGCGACGTTTTGCTTCAGTTGGCGTCAGTTCGTGACGGACAATGCGGCATCTAATGTAGTACTTACCAAGGTCCTGAAGGTGACGAACCGCTGTGGTCTGTGATATGCCCAACTCACCTGACAATCTCCAAGTGCTGGTTTCAGGATTTTCCTCTACGGCTAGAGCACGGTCTCCGAATCCACAGTTCGGGGCCTGTTCGACCTTGGCTGATTGTCGAGATTTCTGTTACCTGAGCAAAATTTCCTGACCCATCTGGTTTCGCTTCTGTGGTCCACGGAACTTTCCCCTTTCGCATGGCAAATGTTTCGTTTTGCTTGAGCAGCGTTATGGCCGAGTTCAAACTCGTAAAGCAAAAGTTCCCAAATTCGCCAGTTGTGGCTATTCATCTTTTATGCGTTACAACCGCAGACAGAACGATGATATGGAATGCCGTTCACAGTGACGACTACGACTTTATATCTCTTTCTATCGACTGCAGTGCTCGAAATGAACTGGTTTTAACATGTTACATAACCGCCGCAGCACATGGGTTTATGCAAATATTGCAAAACTTTCTATTCACCCCTAGTATATATAAAGACGCAAATTAGATTAATAAATTTTAATGCATTTTGTGCACAAAGTTCATGCTTTCAACCAAATACTAATCATTTAATTTATTGCATTCCATTTATTTTTTGTTATGGGTCTACATTTCAGCATATAACATTTCTTTATTAATTTTATAACATATTATGTTAAGAAAAAACATATATAATATATATACTTATGTACAAGGTAACCACAAATCAGGAAATTGAGTAAAACCCTATAAATATGTAGTCTGAGTGAATGTTGATTCTCCTAAGGTATTAGCTGAACACTGTCAAGCCAAACGTCCTGCACATATAAAACTTACACTTATATGGTCTGATTAATAAGTATCTGCCATTAAATTTATATTTCAGTTTGTTAGCAAATGTTTTTAGTTGCTTTCGAAAATAATTATAATTATTAACATGTGTTGGTTGACAAGTTGGAAAATTCCATAACACCAATCCCTAGTATTCAATAAATCTGTGTTGGGTTAACGTGTTAAGCATTGGTAACAAAAATGCATTTATGTTTCTTCTTTGATAGTCGTGACTAACAGTGTTCAGCTGAATTAAAGTTTGATACCTATTATCCTTTGTTATTTTATGCATAAATCCTAATAATCTATATTTCCATAATTTATCAATATCTAAAAATCCATAACTATTAATCCGCACCCCCATATTCAAATTTATTCCCCTAAAATTATTTAAAATTTCGGCCGTCCTATTTTGTAATGATTGTAATTTATATAAATTAGTGTTTGTAATTATCATATTTAATATCATATTTAAATTCGTAAAAATGCCCCAAAGATTAATCATATTTAAAGATTTACGATTGAAATTGGGAGATAAGGTTCCTTGAACAGAGACATCGAACAAAATTTTGATATATAACCCCCGCAGGAAACTTTTAAATGAGTTAAACATTGTAATTTTCCACAATAAACATTGCAAATAATTGGCAGAGAGTACGAAAGGAATATCGAATATATAAATTTCGAAAGTAGATAATCCTTTTAACAAGATATTAACATTAACGCCTTCTAGCCCCTGAGCTGTGCATCAGGAGAAAACTTATAGGAAAATGTTCAGTGGAGATGAAATTAGGATTCTAACATGTAATCCAAGATTAAGGAATTTCTTTGAGTCATACCCATTAAAAAAGGTATGTAGAGAACATTCTAAGATACCTTTGAGTCTACTAGAAGGTAAGGAATGATTTACTTTGACTTGGGAAGGCAAAAAGCACTTTATCGTACTGGACAGTATCGGGGAGGAAAGAAATTTCTTAACTGGGTTTACATTGCAGAAAAAAAAAGATTAAAATACATGAGAAATAGAAATATGAGTTCATGACTTCGGGTAGGAAGTCAAACTCTGCGAAACAAAATTTGGAAATTGTGAGCATAATTTTCACCATTAACAAATACTTAATTAAAACTAATTTGTTGTATCATACCATTAGAGGGAGAAATATTTGCTTAAATACAGTGGTGGCCAGAACAGGGGACGCTTTTTGAAAACTATGTTTTGCGAATTTGAAAGAACACCCCTGTGGCGCACGTCTAAGCGTTCAATTCCCTGTGAGGCATGGATGTTGTATGTGTCTTACGGCACTGGTGCTCCCCATTCCCTGGAACCAGTTTCTATAAATTAGGGTCGGGCTAGTGCTTATAACCCATTGAGTTGCTCATGGTGGTAGTTAAGCCTTCAGTAAAAGAAATTGCAGGATTTTAGGAAATGTTATGTTTTACTAAAAGCAAATATTCGTATATCAATTGAAAGCGAATTTATTGCTGAATTCAATACGAAAAACAAAAACAAAATTCAAATGCTTCCAGTATAAAAAGATATGGTGCGAAAACTGTAATCATGTTAAATCTATTTGTAATAGAATCCGATAATTATATATCGGATACTTACGATTGTAATGCACTCTCCGTATTTAGTAGGGAAGCTATTATTTTTTAAAACAGTTTTACAGCGACGTCTCATTGTGCCGACAAGTGTTTGAAGCTCTGCGTTCGATATTACGCTGTGCCGTAAGCAATTATAGCCTAAATTATTTGCCTCTTATTTGATGGACGTTTCATTTGTACAATTTATTTCAAACGATGTCAAAAATATACTATGAGATTCCGGTCAGGGCTGTCTCCAGGCCAGTTCAGTAATGAAATGCGCTTTCCTGTGAACAACTGTTTGTATATTTGTGCTGTATGTCAGGTAGCTGAATCCTGTTGGAAAGTGATTTCTTATAGAAGTTGAATGCTCTGCTTTCAGGATGTTATCAATGTATTTTCTTTCGTTTGGCATGCCGTCGATTAAATGAGGACAGTCAGCACCACCGTCTGCCATCCATGTCCTAATCATAGCCCTTGTTGAGTGCTTTACATTTGGCTTTATGTAGTCAGAATGCAGCTCTACTCAAACTTACCGTCTCACATATTTTCTGCCAGCACTACTACATAAAAATATCTTACTGCGATCTTTCCATTTACTGCGTAAAATGGCAATTCTTCTCTTCAAGTGATGATAATGGAAACTTATTCGTCGTCCAACACTCCTCAAGTACATTCCACGTCAGAGCGGCCAGAAATAAATTAACTCATCAGGATTATAACATAGATTCTTATATTTTTAAGGCTCGCACATGTTCCCTGCTATTACTGGTATGTCTAGTATCATCGAACAACTAGCTCTGCATTGTTGCCGATGAAGTTTATCCTGCAATGTTGACTTTTTATTCAACAGGTGACGCCTGTTTCATGGACGTTAATGCTACTTCTCACCGCTCAAGGTGCGTTCAGCAATGGTACCTTAAGCACGACAGTAATTCCTATCATCTTCCCTGGCCTCCAAAATTTCCGGATCTGAACCCTACTGAGAACATATACATATATACATAATGTTAAAAAATAGGTCTGGGAGCAAAGTCACTTACATCAAATCTTATTAGCCAGTTTAAAGATTGTATGTGGAACGCATGGCATGTTGTAGACGTATCGAACACCTTATGGAATCTATGTCAAACTGCATACATACTGTAATTCAAGACAAAATGGGTCCAAACCTACTAAAAACAAGTTTCTAATTTAATGGCTGGTACTTATACGTCAATACATGATTATAACATGCTGAACAGAAATTCGAAGGGATATGTAATGTTGTATCTTTTATTCAGTATATACGTACTTGGTTTTTGCAAATAAGTAAAACGGGTGAATGTGCATGACATGTTATCAATATACTGTAATAAAGGTATACAGTACAAAGACGGTTATACATTTCTAAGTTATACATTTCTCAGTTTGATAAGTAAGTTTGCTTTAGTTCTAATCAGTTACTTTTCCCCTCGCTTTTTCAATTCTGTTACGCGTTATAAGCTTTTTGCGGTTATATGTTATAATTTTAATTTCGAGGATAAAAATAATATGCGGTTCTTTCATTCTTTTATACAATATTCGGTAGGCTACAACTTCGAACGAATCAAAGAAATATTGCTCTACTCCTTATTTCCTATTCCTAAGTTCAGCCAAAGTTGAAATTCGATACATTGACATTCACTATTTTAATTTCCATATATACACGGAAACACTAATTCTTTTACTTCAAAAATTACTATTTTCGACCAAAATGAAAGTTTGATGCTTATGGAAAACAGAACACACAGCCTGTACTCGACAAACCATGAGTTTAAGATACGAAGAAATAAATTAGCAACATTCAGTATATATACAACATTTTTCAAATTATTTAGAAAAAGTAAATTTCAGTTCAAAAACCAGTAATTTAGAATTGAAGGTAAATGTGTATCTCAGCTGTCAACCGTTTTATTGATTTTTACTCAAATACACTTTTTCCAAACCCAAGTTGGCCTTTTTTTATTTATTAAACACGAGATGTACGTATGGATCAAAACTGAAATTGAATCGGTTTCCGTAGTGAAGATATTACTAGTATGATTTACTTTTTGATTTAAAAAATCTTAGGCTCAACAAGGTGTCTTCCTGGATCTAGGTGAAAAAATTTAGACTTAATAATGAGTTTCGATACGTACAATCTCTTTATGAAATAGTGTGGCATTCTTAATTTGGAAAGAAAGTTTCTCTTCTTATTTCTCTATTTCTTTCACTGCAAACAATCAACTAATGTGTTACATATGTAACCGTACTCACACATGTCATGACAGCACGGAACATTTAAACCAGCAGCCAACAATTTTTTAGACCAACAGTAATCACTCATCATTGAGGTATCCGCCTGCCATAATACCTCCGCTCCATCGTACGGATATCTTGGTATGAACTTTCTCCGTGTTCATCGCTGAAGGCTCCTAGGTTGTCAGGAAAGGAGACTCGAATGGAACAAATGTATCTTAAAAGACATCCGGCACCCAAGGTTTTCATAGATCTTAAGAATGTTGTGAATCCGCTGTTTGTAGTTACCCGCTTTATGGTTACCCAGAAATCCCTTGACCACAGATGTAAAGGTTTGTCATGAGGAGAGATATTTACTATTTAGATTTTCGGGAAAAACAGAATCACGCAATAGTTTCCGTATCTAAAGTCCAAGGAAGATACCTTTTTTGAATTTTTCAAAACTTAACGACAATTTTTTGGTTTGAGGTGCCGTGCGACACATGGTTTTGTGAGAAAACTTTGTGTTTATCTGTCGGATTTTTCTTGTGTGGTTCTTTTTTTTAAGGCTCCCCTTTTCCCAGTCCTTTCCCCGATTCCTGCGGCCGGACACTGGCTGCGGGATTAATTGCTCGGAGCGATTTGTTGCAGGTAAGTATTTAGGGTAGCATACAACTTCGATATTTAACGGGAAACCGCATACTCCTTACGATCTAATTTTTCTATACTCTTCTTTCATGCTGTTCTATCAGGGAATTATGTTCCCAATTCTCTTATCTTTTTCTTTTTCACCAGCCAAAAGACGCAGAGCGCTGTGGGTTCGGGTTTCTCAACCTCAGATAGGAGATCTCTCTCTCTCTTTGAGTTGTTCTCATGATTGAATGGAATTCTAAAACATTACCGTAAAGTGTCTTAAGCACTATTAAAAATTTGTAGCTCTTATATTTTCATAACCAAGTAAAATCACATTTCTTTTCCCGTATTGTCGCTTATCTTGTTTAAATAAATTTTCTTCCGTAGCTTTGATGTCATAATAAACAATTTTTGATAGATACATATAAAATTTTCAAACAAAATTGGTATACTTTTTCAGGAGTTTAAGCAAATTGCGTACAGGCGTTGTCTCTTATTGAATCTTTTCTATGACGTATTGTTGTAAACGTCGGAAAAGAACGCATTGCACCCCTTCTGGTACTTATCACTCAGAAAATTAAAGACATTTAGTAAGTCATTTCAGTTTTGGGACTGTTTTTACTGGAATTCCGGTATTTTGCCTTTCCTTTTCTGACATGATAAATTTTAGCAGTCAGCAACCAAATAATGTTGTGTGCTACGGTATTTTCACATTTCAGGGAATGATGAAAAGTCCAAATTCGAATTACTAAATAAAATGTATAGGTGATTTGCTAAATACTAAGCACACAGATTATAGAGAGCGCGTAGCAGGAAATACCATTAAAACATTTGTGTAATAAAATATATTTTTTTCCTTCTAAAAAGTGGTGATTATGGGTGATACTGTTGTAAAACAATGGCCTCTTTAAAACAATGCTATTATGAATGGAAGCGGATGAACCCCATGTGTTTAAATAAGGACACTTGCATATGATGTCGAAACCTATAATATGGACAATAGATTTATTTTAAGCTAGGTGACTTGTTCTTATATGGCTGATTTGTAGTAGAAGTCGAGTTGGTCTTTCACGATGAAAATGTTAATTGGAAAGTACTTTAACCTCGTCGAACAGTCTCAGATTAATATGGATAGGAAGGAATGTCAGATATTCCTGTTGGCTCTTTTGCCAAAATATATCCACTCAACAGGTGTACGGGGAAATTTCTCGGGTAATGGAATGTTGTTCGTACAGTATATGTCGGTAACCGTCTACGATGCTTATGCGAAGCTAACATCTAAGAGAAACGCTGATACCGATCAGTGTGAGATTTAAGCAAACTGTTACATCATTTAAAATACCGTTCATCTTACATCTTTAAAATCACTAAGACCTAAAACAATATTGCTTGAATTACAGTGCAGAAGTTGTTCTTCGTTTGTCCCATGTAGGTTTCGAAATTTTTAAATATTTCTTCTTTTTTTTTTTTTTTCACAAGAAAGTCATCTATTCATATTGTACGTGTTTATAACGGATCGTTCTTCAAATATATCACGCATAATCAGTAGTCTTAAAATTCATTCCGTAAATTGGATTATCCACCGCGACTTCGCCACATTCACGTGGACTCCCTTACCTAAAGACTCAAAGGTGACTTTCTGTTTCCATCATTTAAGCATTTCCATCAATGTTTTGCAACTGATATAACATCCGTATCAAATTCCAATTATGATTCTGTTTGAGCATTCATGTTTTAGGAAAGTATATCGTTTCAGTTCTTAAAATCAGTTTGTCATTTAAAATTTACATATCGGATATAAAAATCACAAAAAGCAAAATGAAATGAAAAGCAAAAGACAAGGTTAAAGTAGGATTTCCTGTAGCAAAATCCTGTCTAACACATTATACTGTTATCCTTCCCACATACGGAATAGCAGACAAAAGGTTCGTAAGCGCAGTCTCTGTATTTCCTCGTATTTCTCAGTTATATGCAGAAATTGACTGAGTGATCACTAAATAATACCTACCCACCTAATACTTCATAGGTCCTCCTTCCATTCTAAATATAGCTAGAGTACGACATGGCATCGATTGAAAATATTTAATATAGTAAAAAGTAAAAGGAATTAAAAATGTTTAAGCTTTTTTGTTTTGGTATTATTGAAAAATTGGCATTTCCGTAAGAAATTTACAAAATTTTTCGTTATAGAATTTCAACTGATAGTAACAAAACAGTCAGTTTTGCATATTCTTATGCTTTTGCAGTATGGCAACATTTCTGGGGTTGTTCTGCCCAGCAGGACTGTGTTTTTTTTGTTTCGAACTTTTAAATTTATCTCAGTCTATACTAATAAGAAATACCTGAACAGGTATTGCCATGAGATATTGAAATAGTATTTCGGAGGAAGTCCATGTGCTTCTTCACGAGAAATAACTTCAGAGATTTTAATGTGAACGGAAAAATACATGTATTGTAAAATAAATTCAGGGCGCAAGAAAACAAAAAGAGCAAAAACTTGAGGTTTTCATAAGCGTTATGTGAATTACCATTATACGAACGAAACATTAGGAATACGGAATGCAGAATAAGTTTGAGCCATTGGAATTTCTGGAAATAGAGATTTTCGCATAGGTAGCTCTAATTTTAAATATGGAACCCTTTTGACGT
Organism: Macrothele yani; assembly: GCA_039090855.1. Taxonomy (NCBI): domain Eukaryota; kingdom Metazoa; phylum Arthropoda; class Arachnida; order Araneae; family Macrothelidae; genus Macrothele; species Macrothele yani. The sequence goes on along the minus strand of CM077033.1, from coordinate 13,668,120 downwards.
CGCGCACAAAAAAATTTCCATCTCACAAACTAAGTTTCATGATTTGTAAAAGAAAAACAAAACTTTGGTTAATATCTTTTATCACACTGGAACATATGTGGCACAAAATAATTATGGACAGCTTCAAATTGGCATTACATTTAATTTCTTGAACAACATATCTAGTAAGTGTGTTGAAATTGAAATTTGGAAGATACGTATCAGGAATTTTATGCTGAAACTTATGGCAACTACAAATCTCCCTAATAATGTTCCGCAACGTTTTGTGCTAGTGAGTTTACCGGAGGTAAAACGTTTTCTAACGGTCATTCTCAAAGATAAAGAAACAGTGTAACTAATTTACTTCACCTTTCAAAAAATGAGTTATGGGTTGTTTACATTATAAACAACGTGTCCTATATGGTGTATATAGATTTTTTTAAATAGGTTAGATATGAATGTTAATTTCGCATTTTTCAGATTCATAAATTTCAAAAAATGAAAGAGTAAAAATAATTTCCCGAAATTTTTGCGTTATATGAATTAATATAAATTTCATGATTCATCGGTTGTTTTCAATTGATGTAATTTTAACATACACATAATTTTGTTAACGAGACATACGACAATATAATATCAGGTTCAACGAGTCTTTAGGTGATAATTTATTGTAATATTTTTTTCTTGAGTAATTTCGTACCATTATGATTTTTCAGCTTTCTGTCAGTTGTACAAAGTCGAAAGAACTTTTCACCGAGAACATAATATACACCGAAAAGCCATTACACTCTGACCACCTACTTAACCAGATGTTGAACTTCGTTTATCCCGCAAAACAGCTGCCACTTGGCGAAGGATCAATTCCGTGGGGTGGCAATAGTTATCCCGGGGTATCTGGTACCATAATGTCAACATCTGATGGTCCAGTTCCCGATCGTTTCGAGGTGGTTGTGATTTAGCACGAACCCGCTTTTCCAAGTCGAACCACAAATATTCTATGGGGTTAAAAGACATATTATTAATAATGTAACATATAGCAATATAATATCACTTTTAATGATTCTTTAGGTGATCAGTCATCGTATAGTCACAGTAGCATGTACTGTAATATTTTTCCGTGTGTTATTTTGTAACACTATGATTTTTCATCATACTGTCAGTTGTACAAAGTCGAATAAAAACATAATATACACCGATTAGCAATTGAACTATGACTACTTACTGAACAAGATGTTGAACCCCATTTAGCAAGCAAAACAGCGGCTACTTAGCAAAGCATCGATTAGATGAGGTAGCAATAGGTATCTGTGATATCTGGTACTATACTGTCTACAGCAATTCGTTCAGTACCCGATCATTTCGAGTTGGATGTGATGTAGCGCGAACACGTTTTTCCACGTCGAAACACAAATATTCGATCAAGTCCATGTCAGGTGATTGTGGAGGACAGGGCATAAACAGGTCACCAGCATGTGTGCACGATCAATTCTTTGACGATTCTGGCAGTGTGGCATGGCGTATTATCCTGTTGAAAAGGACCACCACCAGGAGGGAGCACAGCAGCTATGAATGGTGAACTTGGTCCGCAACGATGATTAGATACCTAACACCTGTCAAGGATTGTGCTAATGAGATAATAGGGCCTAAAGTGTACCTAGAAAACATTGCTTGCAACATAACACTGACGCCGCCGTCCGTGTTTCCGCCCAACAATGGAACAAGGTGTCACAGTCTCCGTTGGTAATCGGCGTATCCACACTCGACTGTCTACATGATACACCAGAAATTTCGAATCGTCAAACCAGGCCACTTTCTTTTTATCAATCACGTCAGTAACCCGTTTCATGCGTTGTTGGACATGACGTGCAGTGAGCATGGGGACCCGGTTGAGTCTCCCGGTAGGCAAGGTCATGTGCAGAGATTGGTGATTAACTGTGTGCTCCGACACGTTGCCCTGAGAACCACCGTCGTACCCGCGGGTGATTTGTCACAGTGTCGCCATGCGGTCCCTCTGAACAATGCGCGACATTATCCTCTCTCCTCTGGCATCATTGAGCTACACTTGACACACAGCTGGACGACGTTTCGTCGTTTGTCCATGTGCGCACTACGTTTCCCACGTACTAACTGAAGCAGCATGTGAATAACCTACAAGCCATTCCGTTTCTGAGATCGTAGTTCTGAGGCAACGTACCATCTTAATTTGTCCTTTATCAAACTACGATGTGCCGGTAGCTTTTTCCATTCTGACTCCGAACACTCTACTAACCGAAAGCCGGTCTTCAGGTTGTATATCTACTGCTCTGTGAATCTCACCTTCACCACCGTTCGGTATCCAGGCGTTCTCATTTCTCTATACTGGGAGTGTGGTCATAATGTAATGGCTGATCGGTATATATTGCGAACGAAAATTTTAAATAATTTTTCACAGTCGTTTATTCGAAGGAATTCTGGTGCTCCTAATCTGGTTTCAATTTGCTCTACGTTGGATAATCTATGTTGGCATATTACATTTCAGGGATTTCATTAATAAACAATTTTGTTAAAAATCTGAAACGTAAATCAAATAGAAGGGATCGCTCTCTCCACTTTTTTTAAGTGAGTCACAGAAAAATTATCACCGGCCGGTTTGATGTCCTTAATGCCCGTTAACTGTGTAATTATTATTCATTCGTCTTCTGGTTGTTTGTTCAGTTGCTGTTGTTCTTCTTTGGTGAATCCCCAGCATTGTGCGGGGTACCAGACGGGCAACCTGCCATGTGGTTTGGTAGTTTGTCGTATGTGAGTCTGTATAATTTCAAGGTCACCGTGGTGCAGTGGGGGCATGTCCGATGCGGGGCTAGGGAATCTTGGGTTCGTTTTCGGATAACGGCCGGTGATAATTTTTTTGTGACTCACTTATGAAAACGTTGAGAGAGCGATGTCTTCTATTTGATGTCCCTAATCCACGTCAACTGTGTATTTATTATCTAAAACGTGATTTGAATTTTTATGGTTGAAAGATGGCAGGGTTCAAAAACGGATCTGATTGGCTATCAAAGGAATCGGTTACCTCTTTGAATTAAAGCGAGAATAAACAGTGAGGGAATAGAATTTGAATCATATAAGATTTTAAATTTATTAATATGACTAAGTTTAATATTTCAGCATAAAAGAATTCATTTTAAAGTGTTAAAAAATAATGTAATCGCATATGAAGTTACAGAAAGTACAGGGAAACGAAATTAATCTCCCAGTAGTGCACAAGTTTCACTAAATTCTATGAAACTTTTTATTAATTAATGAAATAATAAAATAAAAATTTGTTTTTTAATTTGCGGATGTCACATTTTTTTGCGGGAATAAATTTCCACTTCAATTCAATTTTGATGTAAAATCTTCGTCCGGGAAAGAAAAACACTCAAGCCTTCATTTGGAAATCGCCAGTGATTCTATTACTCTACTAGAAATTGAAAGCTACTTATCACTATGAATTTGTCATTTACCAATCTTGAACGATTCATTCACAAGGAATGATTATTTGGTAAATGTGTACTTTAGCGTTCTAAGTTATTTCGCCGGGAAAATTTAACTGTGTGGAAAATGTGCGACGTGCAATTTTTTAAGCAGGCAAAATAATGGGAAAAGGTGTGAAAATATAGTATTTGTTGAGAACAGGAAATAATTATACGGAAGTATTTACCTGGTAGTACGATGGTTTGGAAGGGTACGTGCGGTAGGCCAAGGACGACACAGCGGCGATGGCGTGAAGGTGTAGTCCGGTGAATGGAAGATTCTTTGAGAAGGACGAGTTACGGGCGGAAGAATATAACAGGAAGAGGTTGAGCTGTATCGAAGCGTCATGTACGAAGCAGCATTGTAAGTGGTGTTAGTTGCTATTTCAACAGCGTTGGTGGCTCTTTCCAAAGTCGTGAGTCTCCAAACTTCATTTGGGATTTCGTCAGAGCTTAAAATTTCATTATCTGGCACAATACGACATAAACCTCTTGGGTTTCCTGCTATACTACGATTTTTGAATTGAAGAAACTCCTTCATTTTCAGATACTTTTGTGAATTGCGAATGGCTTTAATCTAAGCTCCTGCTCTTTCAGGCACCTTGAAAATTTCGGGTTTGCCTTACATTGCTGGAGGGGAAATTTTAAATTTACTGTTCTACCTGCTGTACATTTTTCATTGTTTATAACCTCAATATTTGGGACTGGGGATTAAAATTTTGATAAATATATTCAAACTAATTTATGTGTGCGGCCAGTGCCCAATTGCTTGGATCAGGTAGCTTTTTTTCAGTTATTTTCTATTGGTTTTCAAATTATTCACGTAAGTCTATTTCCTTGAATACTACTTTTACTGTGAAAATTACCAGTGTAACTTTTTATTAGTAACTGCTAAAGAATATGGTGAATTTATGAATGGAAATAAAGCGTAAATGCTCTTTATTTGGATGGTATGATTGCAACGAGCAGATATTTACTCGCAAACGGTAAGTATATTTTAAGCTTCCGCTATTTTAGGAGTTTGTTTATTACCACAATGGCTTCGGATTCAAATGATATTTTCGCGGGAATCTAAGATTTACTCGTGAAGGGTAAATGGGTTGAACAAAACTCCCGTTTCTCGTTAATTTACATAGTTTGTCAATTTCCACTGTGGTCGTGAAGACGGTACACTGCAACGAATGATTTACTCAGTGAGTGTAGAAATACAATCGAGAGTGGTATACTTGAATGATCGTGAGTAACAAAAATCTGAGAATGATGATGAATGAACTCCTAAAAAGTAATGGTTTAGGGCATGTACACTCACATGCTTTAAAATCAGCAAGGCTTATTTCACTCAGAAACAAAATTTCTTGCACCATCAATAGGTATTTCAAAAGGTGAGCTTAGGATGTCTTAAAAGAAAACAATGCAATAGGCTTAGTAAAAACGGGAAAAAATAGAGTAACAAATTAAACCTAAAAAAAATCAGATGAAAACGGGTAATGAAGAATTGTTTATCTTTGAAGTTGTGCTTTGCTTCTGTCGAGCTACTTTGCATTCTGATTTTGCAATTCACAATGATAAACGTTAAAATGATAAGCGTGCATATTATTACAGTACTGAAGAGTGCTTCTTATAACCATGTTTTTAATTCACAATAATGTGTATAAGTTTCAGTGCTGATGTACGGGGCCTTACTTATGGTATGTTACTTTCATGAATATATCCCTGGGGTAAAATTTAAGTCCTCATAGTGTAGATCAATAGAATACCGGTATCGATCTTATCTGAGGCGACGAAATCGGCTAAATATGAAGGGCCTTAATAATAATTACAGCACATACCTCACTTTGATAGTCAATTAAGTCGTATGCAAGCAACGCTTATTTGGCTAAACTACAAATTTCATCGCTGGGTTACAATGAGATAATAACAAGACTGGGACTGCAAGATTCCTACTTCAAAAAGATTAACGTATTTCCAGAGCCGATAATAAGCTACAACATAAGAAATTCCTTCGCACTTAATGTTCAGTGGCAGCGAATATGGTAGACGAATGATTATGTGATTTGCAAATGAGAGCAGTCAAGTGATGGATCTGATAAAAACATTTTTAAACAAACATCAGCTAAGAGAGCGTTCATGAAAATCTCTGAAAAAAAGGATCCTCTCAGAATGAAAATCAGTATTCTTTTACATAACAAAAACTCCACGTGACAATATTAGGACTGATGTTAGCACAAATACAAAGTACAGGATGCTGCACGACATTCAGTAACCACGGTTGAGCAGCCATTCAAAAATATCTAATCCATTTGTCTAATACAAAACCATGTTAGAATATATATATATATATAACTTCTGGGAGGGGTTGGTTGCACTCAGACAAATTGGAATCAGATTGCAATTCACGATCGGAAACGTCATCTTCATGCTAGAGATGGTGTTGATTGGCCGTGAGGCTGCTCATACGTTCTTTTAGGATACCGTCATTTGCAAACCGCTTGCAGAGGTAGTAGGATGGCTGGGTTCACGAACGCGGGAATGGATGATATGTACCTTGCATACGGAGCAGCGGACTGCAACGGACGAGCCGCTGTGCGACTGCATCAGGAACAGTACCTGATAAGACGAGAACCAAATCACCACGTGTTTGCACGGCAGCATCAGAGGTTTTGCGACACTGGTTCTTTTCAGGGACCTGCCATCGAACAGAATGTGTTAAATCATGCAGCAGACACTCCAATTGCCAGCACATAAGCAATTGCCCATCGGCTCGGTATTTTCCAGTTCACTGTATGGAGGGCACGAAGACCAGTTGCATCCATATCATGTGCAGCGACATCAGACACTAAGCCCTGAGTATTAGCCTCAGCGCATTGCATTTAAGCAAGAATACCTGCAAAAGAGTGCGGCATGACCCCAATATCATGTTTCTCTGCTGCTGAGAAACCAAGCGGGCTTTACATGGGAAGCTTGCTTGAATGCACATAACGCGAATGTATGGGCGGTGGAGAACCACCATGCAGCACAACCACGTGCAGCAAAAAACCTTTTTGTTTTTAATGTTTGGGCCGGCATTGTAGGGGAGCATTTAATTGGCCCATACCTCATGCCTCCACTTCTGGACGGAATAAGGTACCGGATATTTCTGGAGGACATCTTCCCAGAGCTACTGAACGAGCAACAGGTCTCTCAGTCGCTGCGCAGTGCAATGTGGTACTAGCACGATGGAGAACCCGCTGATTTCAGCACTGACATTCGTCATCACTTAAACATGACATTTGGGCACCAGTGGATCGGACGTCGTGGCCCGTTTATTAGCGTCCAAGATTGCTGGACTTAACATGCCTTGATTGAATCTTATGGGGTTATATCACCCTCTGAACGACCATTTTTTATAACTCGCAGTGGTTGCTTTAGAGAGGTTTTTACTGTATATACCTGCAAAGTTTATTTTACCTGGACCACAGTTTTACATTTTACCGCAGCGTATGGCTTTTTATGATGTTCCTGTGAAAAGCGTAAAATCAGGGTTTAGGTGTTACTAAAGACAACTTGAAATATGTTTTTTTTTTTTCTTTTGAAATTTTCAAACAGGACTTTAAGGCTCAAAAGTTGGGAACAATGTATTGTCGTACGTCTTGTAAAGTATCTTTGAAATTGTTTTTGGAATTACGAGAACTGCGCTCTTTCTGTCCTGCGGTATTTCGGAATTTTGTCCTGCTTTGGAGAATTTCAAATTGAAAACCAAAAGAAAATAAACGATTCTATTCGCACTGATATTATCCTCAACAACATTTAGATAACTCATTTTTATGAACTACGGATTTTAGAACTACTGTTATGTCCGATCCAGTGCATCAGTTTTGCTTCATGACATCTTGTACGGGGTGTCAGGAAAACTGGATATTGTCATAGGGAACTTTGCACAATTAGCATTTGTGCGAGTTTTAAAAGAATTCACCTCTTCAAACTACAGATATCAAATACTGATGCTACAAGGAGAGCTTCAAATGGATATGATACCTGAAGGGATAGAAAATCAAAATTTTCCAATTCAAAATGTGTAGGAAATGTGAACTTCCAGTGGGAAGTTCACATTTGCATTATCGAATTAATCAGGATAAATGGAGGCAAGCCTCTGAATTATGAAAAAGTTTCCAGGAATAAAAATTCACTGGCAACACACTGAATTTTTTCATTGTAGTCCATTTTTGCATTACCGAAACAGTATGAGGCCTCTCGTGACGACATCAAGAGTTAGCGAAACAATGTTTTCTGCAGTATAATATTAAGTGATCACAACGTCAATCATAAAACGTTCCAGGTTTACGTAATTGTACATAAAAGAACCTGGAACGTTTCTGCATAACCAAAAAACGTTCTATGGTTTTCACCGTTGTACTCTGCTCCAACCGTGCTTCATCAAACTTGGTCTTTTGTCCTCCGACACAGTTTGGCCGAAAGGACGTAATTTAATTTCTGGTAGCTAAGGATAGGTGTTTTCTCACAGTTTACCCTTTCCCGTTCAGTAAATGCTTTAGCGAGAAATGCACGAAGGATGTCAAAGGTACCGTGTTGTCTTTTACTCGACAGATTTACAAAAATTTTGTCTAACAACAGTTAACTTTATGTATTTTGTTTTTAATTAGCAAAATTACGCATGTAGCCGGTATAACTGATTAAAAGTTTGAGCCCATATATGGCACACCTCTTCTAGGTTACTTTTTAAAAGAGGAATTTGTAAGATATGCTGTTAGCATACTTGGCAAGGTAAGCAATGTAGGACATTTCGTGTCTTGCCACGGTGTTTTTTAAGCAATTACAAAATTTTTCACTCAGAGACATGCCTTTGCTAATTGGTGAGTACCAAACATATACCTTGAATACATGGCAATCAGAATATTAAAAACTACTTTGCTCACTTACTTATTGGAAAGTTTATTTCACAGGTGTATCTCGCCATAGGAAATTTCCAGAAAGGTTTTCGCCAGAAGAGCGTACGACGAAATCAACCAGAATGTTCCTAATTAAAAATCATCATTCTGATCTTACCGTTCAGTGTGTTGTTTACTTCGTAGAAAATTCATTTCTGAATTTTTATAGGTATCTTCTGTTTCATGTCACAGAATAACGTCATTCTCAGTATTCAATGGAACATCACATGATACGTTTTAAAAAAATGCCTTTCATATTTTTGACCTATTTGTCCTTCTTTTTTACTTCTTAGGAGTTTAAATTGCTGCTAAAAAATTCAAGCGAAAGAAAATTCAGAAGTTTAGCAGAACTGAATGTCGTGGAAAGTCTTTATTTGTTGTAATACTAATGCTAATAATGTCGGTCTTAACGAAAAAATAATAAAAATTTAGTGAATTACCCTGACTCACCTGCCAAAATAAATCCTAACAGCAGCGCTTAATAGTAAAATTAAATTACTTGGGCCCGCTGAAATAAATGAATTTATTAAAGCTGGGACTAGCGAAATCGTTCTCTGCGACAAGTTCTGACAACCGAAGTCAAACTTAATTTAACATAATTAAATAAAATACCTCTCATATTTTTGACCTGTTTGGCATTTAGCCAAATTCGCTGCAACTTCAAATTAGCAGTAGAAAGTCGACAGCAACCTTGAAGCCGAAAGATATATTAATTATATTTTTAATAAATTACTGCAACATGTAAATAAATTACTAAGAAAACGTGCAGGTGTTCAGCCAATACATATTTTCCTTTCTTTTTTCTTTTATTTTGGAGCATTGAGCGAAACAATGCGGTAAGACTCAATTTTATATTTTTGAAGGGATATTCTTATTGAATAATTATTGACTTATTGTTTAATTTCATACATGTGTTTTATGTTGTATGATACCCAACTAAAATAACTTTTACAGTCTTGTAAACTAAAAGAATGGTGTTATTGTGAAAGAACAGTCTTCATTTCGTTATGACTAATTGAACAATGCAATATGTTTTAAGGGATGTCGAGAAAATCTTTAACTTTCACCAGTGGGATATCCAACATTTCAAGGCACTGGCTCCACTGGGGGAAGAGCACTGTCCCTGCAAAGTAGATTTATCAGACATGCTTCATCTGTAACCAGAAGCCCAGCTCATCTCTGGCGACAAACCAGAAAACAGCGCTTTGTCTACTCGGTCCCACAGAGGAGGCCCTTTAAGTGCTCAACATTTTGAATATAGTTAATCATGGAAAGGAAGCGAGAAATTAGCATTGAAAATGATTCTCCTGAAGAAAAGTATGTACCTTTTTCTGCCATTTTTCTTAAATGAACAGAAATTCTTCTATGTTACATAATAGTATCCATATGGATTCTTGCATCACGCGACAATTAGCGATTCTTCGATTTCGGTGTAAAACATGCATAAAACGCTGACAGTATTTTACACTTTGCTTTCTAAGAAGGATGTTTGCATTTACTCAGAATGAAAGTCTGCTTGCATCGCATATGAAGATCACTTACAGCAATGAACCCCTCTTTTAAACAATTATTTCCCGTACGCATTTCAAATGAAATACGCTCGTAGAACTGTCTGGGGTGTGCCTTCGACCGTTTACTAGAGACAGCAAATCTGATTAGTTAGTGAGTATGTTTTTAAGTTTAGATGATAAAATGTCCTAAAGAAATTTGGGAGGCGACAAGAAACACTTTGCTTCTACGGATGACATTCCTGAAAACTCTTCAGACAAGTTTTCTGAAAAAAATCCTTGGCAACAAAATAGTTTTTATATTTATATCAATAAAGAAAGAAATATTCTGTTAAAATATTCAACGCTAGTGTCAGAAGGTGTGAACAAACATGAAGCATTATTTCTCATTGCGATTTTGTTAAAAACATGCTTAACATTAAGATGGGTCGCAGCGGTTTTATACACAATGAAATCCCTTGAACATTACTTCATCTTTCTTCTATGCATGGATTGGCATAGCTTGCAAAAAAAATTGTTGTGCTTTTCTGAGAAATGTCATTTGAATAAATTCACAGAGAAAAACAATCGTACATAGTCTAACTGAACTATATCTTATTAAGTTTTAATGCCAAACGTGGAAGAGACGAATATGTACATATATGTGCGCCACACCTGCAGTAGACGATTTTGTTTACCACAGATTTATTTAATAATTACCATTCTGTTTTCACCTGGTTCCCAAGAACGTTTTCAAGTCATACGTACCTAAGAATTGCTGAAAAATTGATGTACAGTAAAAAGTTGGGTAGCTCTTTAGAACAGAATATTATTATTATTAAATGGTTTTATTATTATTTAGTAAATTGTTTTATTGTTATTTATTAAATGGTTTTATTATTATTTATTAAATGGTTTACTTACTCTAGATTGCAATACTACAGGAATTATTGCATATCCCACAAGGATTTCAAAAGCTGAGCTTTCCTTTTTCAAAAGAAGTTCGACCAGAGAGAGTTCCCTTCGGTCGTGACGTCACGCTCATGCTAAATGGCCTGATATGTCGGTGTAATGCTTAACGTTACATAGGAATGCTTTGGAAACCAATTGGAAGCCTTGATTTTCGCGTGACGTCCCTAAAAGATATGAGTCGTCTTCTTAATATCTTGGCATGTGCTTTCTAGACGGCCTTGGTCAAACTCGCTTAAGTTCGTTGCCTCTCCCATCTGAAGAACAAGAATGACTCAGATTAATGGAACTCATTATCAGGTGTCACACACTCCATTGTTTAGTTTCAGTTGCTTCTATTTGTATCAAGGCCGTCTGATTATAAGATTTTGGTTCTTTGGTGTACATTGATCATATGTTTCCAGAAAACATTTAGCACCTGTTATGAACATAACACAGAAGTAGAGGTTTCTTCCTTCCTAGGCGGTGAACTTCCTGAATTTCTAAACGCAATTTCCTGATATATGTAAATCAGGGGAGGTGCTGAAGTGTCATGGTGCATAATGCGCACACATTTTGTCAGAAATGCATGTACTAACAATATGCGATGTAAGTTCCTGCCGTTTTCATTTTAAATTCTCTGCTTAGAGGCCAGAAGTTTTAAGGACAACGTAAAAAATAAGATAATCGCAGCTCGATTTTCAGGACTAACTTGCATCTGTAAAAGGTTATTATGGAAAGTAAATATTCAGATATTTTTTGGTAAATTTGGCACATGCGGGCATCAACAAATGCATATTGATTTTATGTACATTGAACGAAGATTCAGCCACAAAGGAAATGTTTGAAACTTCCATCAATAGTGAGGTAATGTTTAAATTAGAAACTTATTTCTCTTTTACCTGACTAAAAGAAACAAAGGTGTCCCCACGTAGGGAATAACGTGTTTTACCATTCTGAGGAAGCTTACGGATAAGGCTGATGGTGATATTTGAAGACGTAGATTGTAGATGAAGAAATAGATAATGTCTGGCATCAGCATTTTCCTTATTTTAATAAGAACGCCTTGCACTGAATATCTGGGAAAGTCAAATTTTACGGCTAATTGAATCTCTTTCATTTTTAGGTAGTGTGATGCAAGTTGCGTATATGTAAAATACATAATTTTAACCCAGTAGTGAGGAAGCTGATGAATAGAACTGATACTTGTATTTGAAGATGTATACTCTAGATGAAAAAATAGATTAAGTCTAGTATCAAAATGTTCCTTAACCTAATAAGAATAAGGTATTTATGAATGTGTTGGAAATTCAAAAGTCCATAACTTATTGAATCTCTTTCAGTTTTATGCAGCTGTGATGTAACTTGCGATTTTTTGCACACTTCAAAAAACAGAATGAGAATAATTCAAACTACTGGTTTTCCAATCAACAGAACAGTTTTACGTATTATTTTAATCATGTTAACATAGTGTTTACTCTATGAAGTCTAACAATACATTAACATTCCATTTTCTTAACATAGGTGCTGTCGAACGTTCGGTGTTTGATTTGGTACTAGATTTATCATACTGTACACGGATCTCCAAGAACCTCCTTTTCCCGTAGCTCAAGACTAAGTAATTTAATTTATATGATTTAAGAGAAAACATGTTAACAAACGAACAACTCGCTTAACAACAAGAAGTAGTTTTTCAACGACCAATGTTTTCAACGCAAAATGGTTACATATAGTACTCTTTTCGAGTAATATTCTAATGACATTTTACGTGACATATTCTGCAAAGGCTGGAAGGTAAAATATTAATAAATTGCAATTTATAAAATCATATTTATGTTCTATGAATTGCATTTAACTTTCATAAGACGGCGTTTCAGGTAACCGTTCATTTAAAAAAAAAACGATCCTGCCCAAAATAAACTTTGCAAATATCACGAAGGTTCCCTTGATTCTTATGATCACTGGACAGGTTTGAATATCATGTTCATTAATATGTGCTCCAAAAACTGAAAAAATATATATATGAAGGCTCTGGTGAAGATAAAAAAACCACGCCGATCCGTCAAATATGTATATGTTTTATGGCTGAAACACTTAACGTTCGTTTTCAATTTTACTACGTAAAATCCAAAAACGGAGGAAAATTCTCAACTTCATTATTTTCTTCTTTGTATGGCTGACACAAGGCTGATCGAACGATTCTTTTGCCTGATAGAAGAACAATTTGTATTTTCTTTGGCATTCAGAAATGAAAGTATTCAGAGAAAGTTAGAGCTTGCTGGATGTGTGAAAATAACATGAAAGTCAAAGTTTGATGAGGAATGATGCAGATCACTTATATGAGAGTTAATGATGACCTGTAAACAGACAAAATACTCATTCCTGATATCTATTATACAAAGCTAAAGGTGCATAAAGTGTGACATGCAAAGGGAATTTCCCGTTAAATCTACTAGGTGTATTTCACTACATGTCGAGATTGATGTATTTGATGATAACCTTGAGATGAGATCGAACATCAAAAATAAAATTGCCAACAGGTGCAACCTAAAGAAATTACTTAAAATGGAAAAAGTATGGGGTCAATAAATATAATGGGCTTCAAAAAGGTATTGTTCAATAAATGGTGCTTAACTTTGAAATCTCTACATGAGCACCACACATATCTGAGCATGAAGATCATAATACATATAAATATTTAGGCCGTAAGAAACTGAACGTGAGAAATTTCTTTCTTCACAGGAATGATATGGATTATTTTTTGAAGGTAATTTTATAATTTTTACTCAATTTTGGGTGATATTACGTCCTATATTGAACTACGTTTGCAGCTCTATATCGTCTAGATCAGTATACTTAATTTTTAAAATTGCAATACTTCCGATTACCTATGTTAATCCTTCAAGGCTGTTAATCTTGTTCACTTTTTCGGTGCTCCACTTTGGCATCATTTACACTCATTTGCATAATGAGTGTAAATGAAAAAGAATTATAATAATATCTTACTTCAGTAATAAAAAAACTGCGCACGTTTGGTCACTCGATTCTTTCAATAGTCGGGTTTTAATGAAGATGAGATCATGAAAGACAAAGGCACCTTTTGTCTGATAAAACGTACTAAATTTGTTGAAAGTGTTTTCTTTGCAACGTAGAGCATGGTATTGGCAAATCATGTTAATCATATCTTCTGCGTGATGTGCGTACTGAGAGAGATGTTGCAAGGACAGGCCCATTCGGTTCATTTTGTGTACCTGAGTCAGTTTTCTAATAATCTACCGCGCGCACACTTTCCGGAAATTCAAACGATAAGGCATTATGTTGTAGGGTAAACCATGAGGACACACTTTTGCAGTTGCTGCACTGTCTATTGTTTGTCACTCGCCTATCTGCTCCGATCATCTCCCTCCCCCCCCATAACAGTTGCTTCTGCCTTCAACTGAACAGAACAACCTGCTCAGATTTCATCAATAACAGCTAAACATCCTTGAGGGAATTTATGGACCCAGTTGTGAATCACTTTACGGAATAAACATTTCTCACCTAAATCGGGAAACATTTCTGTATATTAATTGCAGGAAGTCCTTTTGCCCATAGAAAACGCACAACAACACATTGATCTTTCGTCTTTGACACCTCGATCACGGTAGCCATTAACTGCTTGTGTTTGACAAGTGCATGCGATACCTCTTGACTGCTACGTTGACGTACTAGTTGACTGTATTGTGCTGCCACCTAATCTCACCTTTAGAAAAAAATAACTATATTACAAGCTACCCATAACTGACTTATTTACTGCGTTCCTTATGTATTTAAAGTTCCTGAGAAAAAAAAATTCCTTCTTCTTGAGAAAGAGCCCTTGTTTTCTGCTGTAACACAAAAATTGTTTTACCAACTATTTCACAAGAATAAGATAAAAAAAGAAATAAAACGCGTCTAAAGATACGCTTTCACTTCACAGGGTTAATAGGTCAGGTTGACAAATACAGTGGTATCTGGCAATAAACTACAGATGTTTTGTGTGTATATACCTTATTTGTAGTTGTGGCGTCGGAACCATTTAAAGTATTTGCCATACTATCTAGTTTACTGGTTTTGTACACAACATGCTATTTCTGAAATGTCTTCATGCCCTTCCACCAGATATTCGGCTTTGTCGACCAAAATGTATTATGAAATGCATTTTTCCGGGCGTAACCGTTGAATAAGCTGAGAGCCAAATCTTGGCAGATGAAATTCGAAGGGTTTTTTGACCGCCCAACATTAAAAAAAAAAAGCACATCATAGAGTTTCGGTAAGTGTTTGAAAAATCTATAGGATAAAAATTTTCATTCACTGATCTATAAATTAGTTCTAACATGCAGTGCATTTGGATTTAAATTGATTTTCCGCTCAAAAAAAAAGTTCAATCTTAATCATTAGACGTATGATAACATGTGATGGATAATTTAAAAGATTTTTGTTGTTATCACACTTAAGTGCATGTAAATGCATATTTTAGAGGCCATCAATTTACATGTTGTGATTTTACGGTTTTCCCGCTCAGTTTGCCTTTTTAATTTCATTTAATTATCAAATGTCGAATTTTTTCCCGTAAGAAACAAGTGCTGCCGTGGAAATGATCTCCACAAAACACACATTAAGTCCGTTATTTAAATTCAGATCACCGCGTGTAAAAAACGTACTTAATGATAAATCTAGGAGTCCTTTTCCAGAAGATAGGTAATGTGTGGAAAGCATTTCTCTTTTTAGAAAGCGAGTGCCTACGACAATATCGCATCGCTAACACCATCAACCAGATAATCAAAAGAATTTAAATATGCATACATATAGGGATGTTAGGTCAGGTGATGCGTAACATCACAGCCTCTAATTGACAAATGTCAACCCCGCCTTCTCGTGGTGCATCCTGTTCCCACTACAGGGGCTCTGACGACCGCCAATACCGGTATAACTATATCATCGGGATTAGAGGAAATGATATCCCACACTCACCAACCCGCTTGACCAGCGTGGTGAGTTATGGCCAAACCCCTCCAAAATGACTCTACAACTTAAATCTTGGCCCTCAGTCTCCGGCAGCTGGAATGTACCCGGCCAAGGCAGCGGCCATTGCGACATGAAGGCATAGGGTGCTAAGAATCCGCGGAGGACCGGACTAGGCTGCCGTCTGATGTTGACCTTGGCTACCTATAATGGAAGCTCCCTATCTTCTGATTCAAGGCTTCTTGAATTGGAAGAGCAGCTACAAAGGATCAAGTGGGACAACGTCCGGCTAAGTGAGGTAAGGAAAAAGGAAAAGATCTCATTGAACTGAGAAGTGTACATCTCTTCTACTATCGTGGGACAAATACTGGCAGAACTAATGGTGTTGGATTTATAATAAACAATAAACAAAAGGATAAAGTTGTAGAAGTTGAAAGTTCCTCTGACAGAGCTGCACGACTCGTTATCCAACTCTCGAGAAGATACCAGGCTCAGATTATTCAAACTTATGCACCCACCACAAGTCATCCTGAAGAAGAAATTGAAGAAGTTTATGAGCAAATTCGTCATCTAAATAATAAAGGTAAGCAGCACTTGAAGATAATTATAAAATATTTCAATGTAAAAATAGGGCAACGGCAACAGAATGAAACTTCAGTAGGTAAATTCGGCCACGGCAACAGAAACCAGCGTGGAAATACTCTCGTAGAGTTTGCAGAGGCAGAAGGTTTTTTCATCTTGAACTCCTTTTTCAAGAAAAAGCCACACAGGAAATGGACATGGAGACATCCAAATGGGACGACAAGTGAAATAGATTTTATGATGTGTAACAAAAAATTCCTCAGAGAAGACTGCAGTGTGCTAAACAAGTTCAACACAGGTAGTGACCATAGATTGGTGAGATGTAAGATGAACTTCAGCACTAAACTCGAACGTAGCAAGCTCATAAGACAAGCAAAATGTATTGACATAACCAACCTTAAAAAACACCATAATACCTTCAAGTTGGAACTGAAGAACAGATTCTCTGCTTTAGAAGGCCTAGCATCGAAAGAAGTAGATATTTCTGAAGTTAACATAAAATTAACCGAAGCTCTTATGAAAAGAGCAAGAAAATTAGCTGGGTCTAAGAACAAGTTGCATTTGAACAAATTATTAGGAAAAACCAAAATGTTCATGCAAAAAAAGAAGAGAGATGAGGACAACAAAAGAAGATGTGACTTACAACGTGGAATATATAGAGCTATGCAAGACAGTACGAAAAAGTATTACTGAAGACGTAAGGAAATTCAACTGTGAACTGGTGAGAAAAGCAATTGAAAACAACCAAAGCCTAAAAACAGCAAAGGGACATCTCAGTAAGCGAAGAAAACATAATATGGCACTGAGAAAAGAAGATGGTTCTGTAACAAAAAATAAAGGCGACATTTTGACAAGAGTGAAAGATTTCTACTCCAAACTATATGAAAGGGATAATCCATGTACTCCAGAAATCATGAAAGGTACCAATAATAGAGTTCTTCCAGTTCTCCCAGCAGAAGTTGCGCATGCAATCCAGAACATGAAGCGGGGAAAAGCTCCAGGAGAAGATGGAATTACTGTAGATATCATACAAGAAGCAAGTGAAGAAATCGAAACAGTACTCGCCGAAATTTTCACTCGATGCCTTAATGAAGGAAGATTCCTGAGGATTGGAACAACGCTACAATGATCCTGCTACATAAAAAAGTGACATTGCGGATCCCAGGAACTACGGACCTATCAGCCTCCAATCAGTGGTTTATAAAATCTTCACTAAAGTTCTTTCACACCGTTTGAAGGTAACTCTAGAAATGGCTCAACCGAGAGAACAAGCTGGATTCAGGAGTGGCTACAGCACAATAGATCATATCCACGTACTGAGAGAACTAATTGAAAGAGCGAGGGAATATGAACTTCCATCGTGCATGGCTTTTATCGATTATGAAAAAGCCTTTGATTAGGTGAAACCATCAGCAGTTACAATGACTCTGAAATCCTGCGGTATTTCAGATGCATACATTAATATTATTAATAACATCTATGAAAATTCAAGTACAAAGATTAGGCTGTTTGAGAATACAGCACACATAAAAGTTGGAAACGGAGGGAGACAAAGTGACACCATATCTACGAAGCTCTTTAATGCACATTGGAGGGTGTCTTTCAGTCGCTGAGCTGGGAAAACAAGGGAATAAATATTAATGGATATTATCTAACCCACCTTAGTTTTTCTGATGACGTATTCATTTTTGTAACTAACCCATCAGAGCTGCAGAGTATGATCCAGGAACTTGCTGACAAGAGTAAAGAAGTGGGATTAAAAATGAACTTTCAGAAGAAAAAAGTGATGTTCAATGCTTTTTCAAGAAATGAAGATTTATCGATTGATGGAGAAAAACTGGAGATAACAGACACGTACGTTTATCTTGCACAGCAGATATTTAAATGAGGGTCACATTGATGAAGAAATTAATCGGCATACAAAACTTGCCTGGAGAGCTTTTGGAAGAAACAGCATAATTTTCAAGAGCAATATTCCATTATGTCTTAAAAGAAAAGTGTTTTTCAAAGCATCTTTCCAGTGCTTACGTATGGTACAGAGACGTGGACCTAAACTAAAAGTGACATACAAAGGCTGCAGATAACTCAAAGTAGCATGGAGAGGTGCAGGCTTGGTGTAACCAGGAGAGATAAGAAGAGGAACTTGTGGATCCGAAAAATGACAAGAGTGGAAGACATCATGATGATAGTTAAATCCCTGAAATGGCAATGGGCTGGACTTACAGCCAGAAGGACATACCATTGATGGACAGCGAAATTTTAGATTGGATTCCAAGGGACAGGAAAAGACCCAGAAGAAGACCACATGGGAGATGGGTGGATGAAATTTGAAAGTATGCAGGAGTGACATGGAGGAGACTGGCACAAGACAGACCGTTGTTAAGGAAACTTGGGGAGACCTTCGTCCAGCAGTGGATATATGATATTTGACAATGATGATGATGATTATATCCATATAATTAATGAAAGTAAAGGAAACGAATATAATCAACTTCATCATTCGTAATCTTCCAAACATAAACCTGTTAAATGAACACTTGAATTTAAGAACTACTATGGGAAAAAGCGTAAGTTATACATGAAAGACTGAAATGTCAAGTCATACTAAAACTTGTTATCATTAGCTCGTTGTCTTCAATTTTCAAAGAGATGTCGTGTTTTCATTCCGAAATCTAGGGAGATACCAAAAGTCAAACTTATTGGATCTAACTGCAAAGCCGCCCGGTGGCGCAGTGGTCTAAGCGGTGGTCTCTGATCATTCGTTCGAAAGGGGTCCGGGTTCGAATCCCGGTGAGGCATGGATGTTGTGTTGGTCTTAAGGCGCTGGATCTCTCCCTTCCCTGGAACCAGTGACCCTAAATTAGGAGCGGACGACTGCTTATAGCCCATTACAAGTTTTATGCAATGTTCCTAACACGACGCGTTTTCTCGGGGGCATTCCTTTCAAAGCAAAGTATGCCGCCCCGGTGGCGCAGTGGTCTAAGCGATGGCCTCTGATCATTCGTCCGAACGGGGTCCGGGTTCGAATCCCGGTGAGCCATGGATGTTGTGTTTGTTCTACGGCACTGGCTCTCTCCCTTCCCTGGAACCAGTGACCCTAAATTAGGGACGGGCGACTGCTTATAGCCCATTGAGCTGCTCACGGTGGTCGTTAAACTTCCAATTAAAAAAAAAAAAAAAAAAAAAAGCAAAGTATACTGTCATGACGTTTCGTGTTGTAGATTTAAAATGTTTAAATCCGCAGTGAGTAACTAAATGGGTTAAAGGCAGTGGCTTTTCTATAATTTGATGTAATTTTTTACTTTCCGACATTCCTGCCGCACTAAGCTTAGGAAATGGGTTACAGTATTGATTGTTTATGTAAACATATGAAGCATCGAAATAGTCCTCTTCAGAAATAACACTGTTCGTCTTCGTTTAAACGAACGTGTCCGTTATTTTTGTTATTTAGGATAGAAATTTATCATTGTGCGCATTACATTAGGTCCTCCTACATGGGCAAGACGCGAAATTATCTACAAAGTAAAAGAGACTTACATATAACATTTATGGAATAAGTAGTTCTTGTCAATATTATTTTGAAAGCATATTTTTTCTCCGTAGAATAAAGGTGACTGCGCTTTAAAAACAAATGGTAAACATTTTAGATGTCCATTTCGATTTATTCCCTATCATAAACTCTGTCTTTTAGGTTATCATTTTATGCCATATACCTCATTTTTTCCGTCTGTTTGGGAGGTTGAACGACTATTGTGATCAACATTATGTGCTATAAATAGCAGCTCGTCCCTAATTCAGGACCAATTTTTCTCGGTATTGGATAGAGCCCATTCTTTAAAACAAACAAATATCCATGCTTCACCGGGATTCGAACACAAGCCCATCTCGGACGAATGGATAAAAACCACCGCTTGTATTACTGCACAACCAGTGCTGTGTACTCGACATTCCTCACTTCAGGACTATCAATATCCCATTCACACTTTCCACAAGAATTAACATCCCTATACAAAAAATATCTGCCTTCCCAGTTCGTTTTCTCTGTAGTACCAACCTAATTAATATATCTCCTGATAATTGTTAAAATTTGTCTTTGTTAGTCCAGTTTTATCCTTCATGAAACACTTCTTTAACGTACAGAAAGTATTGCGGTGTAAAGTATATTATCTGCTTCCTAACCTGAAATATCAGTGCTGCATTTTGAATATAATGTTTTTCGGCTTGTAGCATTTGAACATGAATCGCCTAAGTTGATGACATTCTCTATCTAACAACATTAAAATGAAACAATCCCTGATTTTCTGAACTCAAAAAATATCGATTTACATATTCAGTTCATATATGAGGTTGAAAATAAGAGCTGACGTGAATCGCAGCCAAACGTTTTCGCCAATCATTTGATGAAATCGTAGCATATCAAAGCGTAGACGCAATTCTTAAATCCCTGATAATTCAAGAAACACATTCTTCCATCCCCGATAATGCCAGAAAAACATATCATAAACACCTTGTACTCTGACTCCCGCACCTGTCTCAAAAAAAGGATAGATTTTGTCGTTGCAATTCTCTATGTTTTTTGTTTCAATATTTTCAAATTCCCAAGATTTTCAAATGCATAGTAAATTTCGGTTATATGAATAAAAGAAGTCTCTATGGATTCAAAGATATATTTTAACCTTTTCACTTTAATTTTAGAAGTTTTATGCTGGTAGGACGTTATTTATGGGGATTTGATCAAATCAAATTCAAGTGCAGTCTCTCATTTTGGACAGACTACACATCATTCGTTTAATATAGGTGCGCAATTAGATTGAAAACCTTTTTATTTGCATACCTTAAGAAGGATACTGATCGATAAACGCCTTTATTTTCATAGCAAGAGTGAATGCTTTTTTTTCCATAGCTTAGCTGTAGGAAAGGCTGTTGTACAGTTCTCACACACACTAGCGGTTAAAGAATGCCACTTCCTTGGGTAACTTCATTTTTTTTAATTTATCATACTAAATTGTATAATGTATTTTTAATATTCTTTTTTAATCACCAAGTTCTTCCAATTTGAGAGAATGATATTGCGTAAATGTATTTTTCCTTTATTTCAATTTTATTTCATTACATTTGGCAAAAATATATTAATTATTTTCATCTTCATTTACCTTGAATATCGATTTCCCTGTTATTTGAATGAAATTAAGTTATACACCAGATATTCTGCAGGAGCATTTTGTTTTCTCACAAATTACATAAATGAGAGATAACTAAAAACTTTGATAATAGGAAGTTTTTTCTCGTTAATTTTGCAAATTTTATGCTAAGGAGTCCTTGCCTTTGGCAAAAAAACCCCTTGTGAACTTCGAAAAAAGTAGTTTTAATCCATCACACTGAACTCCTTTTTTTTTACTAAATTCAGTGTACAACTAGCGTGTTTTATAATTTTCAGCAGAAGCATTTTGAATTTTCCAGCGAAATAGTTCGTAGTTCACGTGATCCCTGTTTTAAGTCTTGGCTTTTATAATTCTTTTTTTTCTTTTTGAAGTTTAAAGACCACCGTGAGCAACTCAATGGGCTATAAGCATTCGCCCGTCCCTAATTTAGGGTCACTGGCTCCAGGAAAGGTAGAGAGCTAGGGCCATAAGACAAAATCCATGCCTTACCGGGATTCGAACCCGGACCCTTTCGGACGAATGATCAGAGGCCATCGCTTAGACCACTGCGCCACCGGCGCTGCCTTTTACAATTCGTAATAATGTTAGTAACCGTTTTTACATCGTAGTAGAGAGATTTATTAGTGCTGATTTTTCCTAGATTTTTTTTCGTTTATTAGAAATTAAACCACAAGACTGAAGAAGGGGATAAGTCGCAAAATATCTAAAATCAAGTTTTTGGCAGGAAAGCTATTTAAAGATGTCGACTCAAATATAAGCTTTTTGAGAGAAATGAAGAGCATGATCCTTATAGAGTTACAGGGGCTCGAGTAGTATGCCTAAGTTTCAGGAAGTGAATGACTCCCCGGCTTATTCCATTCTTTATACTATTTTCTTTATTCAGTAGCAGATGTCCGCACACTCATGTACTTCTGCCATGTTCTTGTTCAGTGAGTCATATTATGCTGCCGCGAAATTTATTGCTTCATATCAAGATTTATACAGATATACCTTTCAGAATTTCTTAACAACACTATTTGTGCTGTGCTTTTAATTATCATAGTTAAACAAAATATATTTTCATAAGTTATTTTAAAACAATTTAATTTAATTCAGACTTTGCGATCATTTTTTTAAACGTAAATTATATAACAAAATTTGATTTTTCCCTAAGTGTTGAAATAATGAGATCAGTAAATTACTCAGATAAACGGTTTTAATAAAATAATTTCAAAGTAACGGCAACATCTTTTGCTGTACAATGTTTTAAGTAAGTGAATGAACGTTCGCTTCGTGATACCGAACACAATATGTAGCCCCGATGGGTTTTTAAAAAGAAAACCTAACTGCTGTGTAAACGATCAAGATTTAAAAAAAACTGTAGTGTTGGCCGATGGCATGTGTGATGGCTTCCGAATAGCATTCCGTCTGGAATATATCAGTTATTTCAACATGACAGTGACACATACTCCGTAGAGCTATCGGCCATTATTACAAACTCAAGCAACTTGTTGCAGGTAGTGGATAAATTGTAAATACCCTTGCAATCGATCATGATTCATAGACGAAAAGTGAACTTCATAAACAGAGAAACTTTGTATAAATGATTCAAACTTATTTGTATTCTTGAATGTTTCAGGAAGAAGCACAGACGCACATGCACACACACACACACACACACACACACAAGCATGTTAGTGACATTGTGATCCCTGGACTTTCTGACTGCAGGTTTAATATGCGCAGCGATTAAGATGTGACTAATAATGGTTTGATTTTCCCTCTTACATATTGCGAAAAGAACTTTTAACAGTTGCGTGTTTCTGCGGCGAATTTTGCAAAAACTGGATAAGGAAAATTGACACATCTGGCTTTGCGATTAATGCGATTCTATAAGTATAAATTAAAACAAGTTAGTAAAATCATATAATGCATTGATTATGATAAGCCTTCCAACATACTAGAAATCATTACTCAAGTTATTACTCACGTTATGGGGATAATGGCTGTGGAATAAATCGCTCTCCTGTGTCCCGACCTTTGACCCCATTACGATTATATTAAACATGATTGGCTCAGCATACTAAACTTTTGTCGCAATAGAAGCATGTTTAATCAAGTTATGAGGATAATGGCTGTGGAATAAATCTATCTCCTGTGTCCTGACCCTTGACCCCATTTCCATGATATTAAACAGAATTGATTCAGTGTACCTCCGGAACAACATACTAAAGTTTTTTCGCAATCGAACCATTTTACCTAAGTTATGACGCATAAGGGAAATGGAATGGCCCATTTTCATTAGGCTTCTTCCCAGGTGGTCTTCTACCACTTACTAAAATGTCATCGAATTCGAACCATTTTTACGCAAGTTATGAAGCATAAGGGCTATAGAATGAGTCCCGCTCCTATGGCGTGATATTTAATCTCATTTCTCCAACTTTCAAATGGGTTCGTCCCCAGGTTGGTCCCCTGCCACATACTAAAATTTCATCAAAATCGAACCACTGTTACGTGAGTTATGTTGCATAACGGCAATGGAATGGATCCCGTTCCCATGTCGTGACATTTGACCCTATTTCGTGCATTTTAAATAGGGTTCGTCCCCAGGTGGTCCCCTACCACATACTAAAAGTTCATCGAAATCGAACCATTTCTACGTGAGTTATGATGCATAAAAGCAATGGAATTGATTCCACTCCTATGTCGTGACCTTTGCCCTCTTTCGTGTACTTGCAATAGAATTTGTTCCCTACCACAGCAAGATTTCTTCGTAATCGAACCATTTTTACGCAACTTATGAAGCATAAGGGCAATGGAATGAATCCCGTTCCTATGTCGTGACCTTTGACCCCATTTCGTGCATTTCCAATAAGATGTGTCCCCAGGTGGTCCCCTATCACATACTAAAATTTCATCGAAATCGAACCATTTTTACGTTATTTATGATGCATATGGGCAATGGAATTGATCCCGCTCCTTTATCGTGACTTTTGACCCTATCTCGTGCATTTTCAATAAGGTTCGTCTCCAAGTAGTTCCCTACCACATACTTGAGTTTCATCGATATCGAACCATTTTTACGTGAGTTATCGTGCGAACGGACTAAGGGGAGAAAGCTTGAACATATACGCTTTTTCAACCTACGGTTGGAAAGCGTAAATGATGATTCATATAATGAAACGAAGCTGCAAAATATAAAAGGTCTCAAGATATGAAGAGAGTGGTTCGAAATGTGTCTATTTCCACACAGATTGGCAGAAAGATAACAACCACCGTTAGTAATCGTAATCGAAATGGTAATACTGAACCACGCATCTGCCGGAAATTCCAACATTACGCGAAGTACACCGTTTGTGGGTCGGTTTAACGAATGTGGATGGGAAAATACAGAATGTTACAGATTGGTATGTCGTTTAATATAATCATTTCAAATATCGAATAGTTTTCATGAATGGTGGGTTTATATTAATTGTTTCTATGGCGGTCGAACAAAGTCCGATTGTTTCGGCACTCATCACTCTTGTAAATATTTTGGTGAAGCGGGGAATGAACGAAAACAGCGAAATACTCAAATGGCTGGTACAAAACTGAAGAACATACTATCTCATAGAAAGTGGAATTCGAATTAACGATTTCGTTTGTAGGAAAGAAACGAGAAATAGGAAGGTGAACTTAGATATGTGCTTCCCTTGTTGGAAAATCTTACCATGTGGAAGACAAAGGGAGAGAAAATATTTAACCATGTACTGCCTACGTGTAACTTTACTTCATTCATAAAACGGTTAAGAAGATTTACTGCCAATTAGGTTTTAAAAAGGCAGAATGTTACGTCATTTCAAAGGTTAATGTTACATAAGAGCAAATCCAAGTGCTTCTGCCAATTAATAATTCAGCCATCACCAGAATATGTGATATGAAGTAAACTGATTTCCCCAAAATTCCTGACAACAGAAAAAAAAAATAATAAAAAGGGAAAAAAAGGAATACAACATCATTCAGAATTGCTCACGAAAATAGTCGAAACATAAATTTCGCTATGTGTTTTTTTCGGGAAGGGTTCTTCAATGGAAATCGTTTTCAACTTCCCAGATTTTCTTATAATGCCGAATTTTGTATTTTGATATGACGCCATTTTTTTCGTTCAGGAATTTAATGAGCACTGTAAGCTATTCTAAGAGCTGCAAGCAGTCACCAACTCTACCCTTGGAACAATTGGTTCCAGGGAAGGCGTAGAAACGGTTCGGAAGTACAATCACCCCACCACCCTCACACACACACCCGCGCGCAGGATTCGTAACCCGAACTCAGACCCAATTCGTTTTTTGTTTTGTTTTTGAACACGCGAAACTTTCATTATCAGCCGAAATGCATTATTTTCTGAGAGGGGTTTCCGTTCTCTCACTAAAAAGTCACTACTTAGATTTTAGATTTATGTTTTATTTATCCTCTTAAGATATATAAAAACGGTATCAATTACAATAAAACCAAAGCAACGAAAATCGAATCAGAGGACATGACGAAACATTTCAAGGAAAAATAATTAACTTCAGATACCGACAAATCAAATTCCGCATTGAAAATTGCTAATCTCCGTTCCATGCAAACGTAATGCATGACTCGGAAACACCTGACAAATTATTTCAAAAAAAGAACAGGACAGCTCAGATTTTGAATTAGATTGAAATGTCAGTCACTAAAATTGTACTCAGTCAATTTACTTTTTCCATCTTCGTTTGTCAAAGAGTTTCACTGACAGTCTGCCTCCCTGTCCAATTATTATTAGTGAATTTTCTTTGATTTTATCTTTAAAAGAATTGAGAAATGAAATTTCATTCGACTTGTAACTGCACAAATATCCTGTTTATTAAGACGGCAATAATTTGAAAGCTAATTTTACATAATTTTGACTCACTTCTTTATTTTTTAAAGGTAAACTTCTTAATCACTGAATAAATATAAGAATTATTGAAATCAGTTTTGTTTGTTCCTGTCTTTTTGTTCTAATGAAATACGAAGTAATCTTTGACGAACTGAAGGAACAAGTTTCTGGTCCCTTAAACAATCGGTAGTGAGCATGTCTCCATTTTTTCAGGCTTTTCCCTCCAGTGTGACATGTCACATCTCAGAGGGTGTCAAGTATATTGGAGTGTTGGTTTTCTGGTCGTGTCGGCGGGATTTCTCCTTTAACGACAGTTTAAACTTCTTTTAATAGAATCCTGGTTTTTGTGCATAAAACGCGGCGCAAATAATACCCCGTTTCACAGGAAACAAAGTTTTGCTTAAAGAAGTTACTTTGGACACAATAACGTATGAAATGTTTTAGAGCAGTTTTCAGGAAATGGATTCTGAATGAAATCAAATGCGGCATATTGTAAAATGTAGACGCTGAAATGACACAAATTCCAAAGCAATTTGCTGACTTAATAGATATAACATTTACAATATTTACCGTATTTATTTTGGTAAAATTTCATATTCCTCGCTGAGACTAATGGGCCGCTCCTCAGCTCCATACGTCACCTCCCAATCTGTTGAACATTTCATATTTTAATTAGTTACTCCTTATTTGTACACAGAATGACATAAATAAAAAGTATTAAAACAATGCTCAGTGGTATATGAATGAATTGATACTGAAATAATTCTATAACAGTTCATCTGAAACTACTATGGATCTCTAAAATTTAATTCAGCTGTAAAATTACGCAAAAATTTCAAATATTCGGTTTCGTGTTATGCAATTTATATTATTTCATTATGCAGCGAAAATGCAAGAAAAAAATGCGGGAAAGAGACATATTCGATTCTACAGTTTATTATTGGATATATATTTCATATCACACATATAATATTTTAAACAAATCCTTTCACTAAGTATTCAGAATATGGAATAATGCTCTTGTCCGAAGCTAAGTCGGAAGCTAATGAAACGTAGATGGGGTACAGCAATTACAATGTATTTCCCAGAATTTCTGATTTAAGATATTGTGTTATTTTAAAAATCCTTTTTTTTTCAAAGAAATGGCTGCTTACACCAGTTTTTTGTCTCATCCATTGACGGTTATTTTCATGAATATTTTGGACCCCTCTATGCTATTGCAATTCTATTGTACAAGTTTAATGAACGTGTTAAACATTTCAAAAAAATTTTTCTCTCTTAAAAACCTGACGAGGACAAAGTTGGAGAATAGCTCTGTAACACTCCTTTTGCAGGAAAATAGATCTGAGGAACGGTTAGGCTGAGATGGAACAGTGACAATTCATATTTTACTAGATTCAATACATTCGTCGATGGAAAAGAACGTATGACTAAAATGTAAATCTTCCTTTAGCAATTTTAGAATTAACTTTGAAACTTCCATATTAATATTGCCAATTAACCCTTGGATTGAAATAACATGAAAGGTATACATTTATATACCATATGTGCATGTTCAGACTACATTTCCCAACACAGGAGCACGAAATTATATATTCCAACGGTCGGGTTTTGCAGGTTGATGCTTTTGAAATTTCGAATTTCTCAGTTTTGATACGATTACCGAGCAACAATATGAGTGTCTTTGGCCTTAAGGCGGTAGTTCCTTCCCTCTTCTCTGGAGCTCCTGACCCTAAATTAGGGACGGGAGACTACTTTCATCGTCTTTCTCTCTCACTGTGTCGGTTAAAGTACGATATGAAGAAAATTCTTCTTAGTCTGATGTAATCATCAATGTCGTATGTCTTGTTCCTCATCGAATTCCAATGAACATTTTTTTTATTTCAACTTTTGAAAACTTTTACCTATTTTCTAAATTCCACTTAAAAAGTGCGTCGAAGATAGTTTGCATTGAATATCGAACCACTTCAATTCGTCTTGTAACTTTATCAACAAATTGTAATACCAAAAAATTGGTCAGGCGTCATATTTCTGGAGAATGTTAAGGTTCTACGGGTGTATCGGTTACATCAGTAAGACTGGAATTTTTGTTTATGCTTAAGAGCCACTCTTTTCGCCGAAAAAGAGATGAACGGTGTCATCACTGCATTTTGCTTCATTTTAAATGTACTGAGAAGTCTGATGTTTCGAATCCTGCACATAGAAAATCTTAATGCTGAAAATTTATTTCAGGCGATTAATTTACAATTCCCAGGAAATGTCAAGTTGTATTTTGATGTGCCACCTTTGAGTGTCATTTATATCGACAATAAATACTGCACTTTCATGACGACTTCTTCATAGGCCAATAATTTCTGTTGTTTTAAATCCCAGGCAAATTTTTCAATTATTTATACTTATATTTTCACTTTGCGTGGTTAGTACTACTTTGTTTAAACATTTTTCTCTTTAAAATCAAAAAATAATGAAACACATATATTAAGAAATAAATTTATATCGAAAATTTGGGTTGAAAAGATTGTAGGTTGGTATTTGTTGGAATATCTAACAACTGAAAATTTGATCTAAGCGACATATTGAGTTAGAACAAGATATAATAATGCTTTTCTTCGCAAATTTAATTTGTCACATTTTTGCTGTAGAGAGAAGTTAAGAAAATCACAATACCGAAATGATATTACTACGAAGGACAGAATAACTAGAAGAAGGAGGGCTGCAGCGAGATCAAATTCCAAACGAAATTTTAGAACGACTAATTAAAGTGGTGGAGCTCCAGGCAAAAGCGAGATAAGAGGTTGTAACGGACAGAAAGGTATTCTGAGTACTAAACATAGGTCCAATTTACGAAATCCGACATTCCAATTTAAAATTATCGAGTAAATAAGATAAATCTTTGAGGTTGTGAAATGTATTTGATGGAACACAGGTTCCTACCAATCAGGTATTGTAAAAATATTTATAGTTAGAGAGTATCTTCTTGTTAAAGACTATCTTTTCATTACATAATTTAAAGAGTATCTTCTTGTTAAAGAATATCTATTCATTACGTAATTAACCATATAAACTCTTCCTTTGAATAATAGCTGTCGTGATTCAATTCCATTCCTTGGTTTAAGTTAGGGCTAAGTTTTCGGTCGTTTATGCAAATATAAATCCGAGATAATGTTTACCGTTCTGGTATTCTGAATTAAAATTTGTTCATGATAATAACAATCATTTTCATTTCGGAGTCACTAATACATAAGGACGCTGTTTTACGGAAGCTTTAATATACACTCCTTGTAAATACAAGTTAGTAAAACCATTCAATGCATTGTTCATAATATGCTTTCCAACATACCAGAAATCATTACTCAAGTTATGAGGCTAATGGCTGTGGAATAAATGCCGCTCCTGCGTCTTGACGTTTGACCCCATTTCGATGATATTAAACAGAACTGGTTCACTATACCTCTGAAATAACATGATAACGTTATGTCACAATCGAAGGATTTTTACGTAAGTTATGATGCATAAAGGCTATGGAATATATCCCGCTCCTGTGTCCGAACTTTGACCCCATTTCGCCCCTTTTTCAATAGGATTCGTCCTCAGGCAGGTCCCTATAACATACTAACATTTCATCCAATCGAAGCATGCTTACGTACATTATGACGCGTAATGGCGATGGAAGTGATTCCGCTTCTATGTCCTGACCTTTGACCCCATTTCGCCCATTTTCAATGTGGTTTGTCCCCAGGGTGTCCCCTAGCACATACTAACATTTAATTGAAATCGAATCTTTTTTACGTTAGTTATGAAGCTTAAAAGCAGTAGAATGGATCCCGCTCCAATGTCCTGACCTTTGGCCCCATTTCGTTTACTTTCAATAGAGTTCCTTCCCAGGTGTTCCCCTACCACATATTAAAATTTCATAGAAATCGAACGATTTTTACCCAAGTTACCTTGCGGACTGACATATGCAAACAACACGTGACGAAATGAGGCAGATGGGAATCACGACCATCTGCTCGCAAGAGTGTGACGTCATAAAACTTTAATAGGATCCACACACAACGCGTGACGTAATGAGAGAGATGGCGTGACCGCGCGCCAATATTATCAAACGCGAGACTGTGACGTCATAAGATTTCTAAGTATGGGTAACATTAATGGGACGACGCCATGACACTATCAACGTTATATTTCGGGGTGATTATTTAACCAACTAAACGAATTTTCATAAAGTCGAGATCAAGCTAAATCGATTTCTAGTACCAGAAAACGGTAGGTTAACGACTTTCATCAAAATCTTTAGAGCCGTTTTCAAAATAAAATTTACATACATACAAGAAGTGCTCCTTTAATAATATGGGATAAGGGCGATGGAATAGATCCCGATCCTATGTACTGATCTTTGACCCCATTTCGTCCATTTTCAATAGGATTTGTCCCCAGTGGTCCCCTACGACATACTAAAATTTCATCGAAATCGAACCATATTTACGCAAGTTATGACGCATAAGAGCAATGGAATGCATCCCGCTCCTATTTCCTGACCTTTAAGCCCACTGCACCCATTTTGAATAGGGCTCCTTCCCAGGTCGTCCCCTACCACATATAAAACTTTAATCGACATCGAACTGTATTTACGCAAGTTATGACGCATAAGGTCAATGGAATGGATCCCGCTCCTATGTCGTGACCTTTGATCCCATTTCGTCCATATTCAACAGGGTTCGTCCCCAGACGGTTTCCTACCACTTACTAAATTTTCATCGAAATCGAACTATTTTAACGCGAGTTATCGTGCCGAAAGCCAGACGGACGGACAAAGCTGGAGCATATACGCTTCTTCAACCTACGGTTGGAAAGCGTAAAAAACATACCAATTGATTTAATTTAAGAATTAAAAAACTAAACAACGCACGTTTACTCTTCCAATTTACTTCGAAATAGTTTTGATTCGTTCTGTTATATCCAGATGCTGCGAAGTAAGGCGAATTGCAGGAAATTAAATAAAAGTATTTGTAAAGTGAAAAAAGTAACTCAGCAAATCATCATTTTGAAATTTCTGGATTTATTTCCCTCTCCTACAGCGCCGTCTTGAACTGTCAGTGGGTGATTTACTAAAACGTATGAACGTACATCCTGAACGATTTATGGAAGGTCTCCACATGTTATTACCCTTTACAGCTCTGTGTGATTACAATGAAAGAAAAGGTGTTCAGACCCGTTCTGTGAAGCATCAATGGGACGAAATGCAACCAGTCTTGGAAAGAACACCTTTACGATCATGCACTGTCGATTTGTAAACAAACATAATTCCATTTCGTGCAAGGGGATGCGTGGTTCTCCAAACGCACGACGTTTTCCAACGGTGATATGAAACAAGGGCGACTGCACGCTGCGTGCCACTCCAACTGTAGTACGTTCTATATATCTTAACTTACCCGAACGTACGGTACTTGTCAAGCGCTATTAACGAATACCACCGCGTCAAGATTTTCCTTCAGATACATGTCGCTCACCGCTCCCTTTAATCTCTTTTCCGTTTAAGTGTCATTATGTGACTCCTGTTAGCACGATTTGAAATTTTGCATGTGTACCTGTTTTCCACTGAACGTCCGAACAAGTCTTTGCTTCTGATTTTGTGATTGTAACGTTTGGAAAAAGTGATCGTCCTTCGGTTTTGGTCACCAGTGTACTTATGGTAGGTAAAATACAGCAAAACTATTAACCAAAGGGATAAATGTTGTCGTAAACGCCAAATGACACTCGATTTAAGAGAGGACTGTGCTGCATTGTTTCAAAATATTAAGCTGCCACCGCGAAGTAGATTACGTGGCAATCGAATGTGAACGCAGGCATTGGCTTACACGCAAAGACTGTCCTTCGTACTGTGAAACAGAAATGCAATATCAGTCGTCGTGGAAATCGCTTCTTACTGTTTTCTGATGGACCGAAACAAACATTATGCAGCAATTTTGAAACGCCTATGGCAAGCGGAATGCTTAGGGTTAGACACAACTCTTATCACCTGACTTATCACGGTTTCATCTATATCACTCCGATTCGGATACTTCAATTAAAAAAAAAAACCTTTAAAAACCTTTGTCGGAGAGCGTTTTCCGTGCAAAATGTTTAGCATACGACTGAATCATTTTTTTTTTCTTGAAGTACAAACGCACAACTAGACGAAATATATTCACGTTTCTTTACGCAGCATATTCACAATACATTTAGCACAAAAAATAGTACACTTTGGGGCGCAAATACATAATATGATGTCGTAAATATCTGCCACTAAACGTCTTACTTCAAAAAGTCTCTGAACGCGGTACACTATTTTTTTTGTGAAACATTTTGCCGAGACTCGTGAGTTTTGTATTTCACAATTCTAGCAGAATTATATATTGTTGTTATTTTGTATTAGATTTTGATACTGTATCACACTTTCTAAAACTCCTATTGCGAAAAATCCCATTGCTTTTATTACAGTAAAGATGGAGAATAATACATATTTTTTAAAATAATGTATTCTTTACCCTATTGGGCCAAAGTCGTCACAACATTTTTCTCGCTGTCTCTGTTTCAAGGAGACATACTTGAAGGATTATTTTTTTTCCTCACAATAGCTTATACTGAGAGGAATATGGTTCACGTTCTTTGCAGTTTTCCATAATTTAAATATCTTTTGTTGGGTGGCGTAAATTTATAGCATGTGTCCCCCCCATATCAATTTTTCTTGCTTGTTCGATTGCTGTTCGATTTGAAAATACCTTTGCCTCCTTCAGTTACCTTCATCTATATGATACTTTTACGTACATTGTTTTTAATTTTGGTGACGCAGTTTTCATCTGCCAGTGGGAGAAAATTAAACTTCTTATTATTGGATATTTTATGGCTGCAGAAATGGTGTACATTTTTAAACAGGTTCTACTGAGTATAAATAACTTAGAAATATTTTATTCGTCTAGGAAAGAGTTAAAAACCCATTGCAAATGTAATTTCGGTGCCTACTTTTCGGCTGTTTATTAGAAAACAAATTGCAAGTGCGCAGGTCCGCATTTTTCACTAAATCTATATTTATTGCATTATTATGTCATATTTATCCAATTAGACCTGAGTAATGTGTGAATCCATTTATGGGTTGTCTGCCAAAATGTCAGATTTCCCATTTCTTTCAGCTTCGTAATTTAATTCTAATATGTGTGTTTCACTCTCATTTCCGGAAATGCAAGATGAACTAAAATCTTGAAGAAGAAATCAAATTTTTGATTCAAGTGCGTCTCCAGTGGATTTCAATGGTCAGGCGTTCAGCACACACACACACACACACACGCACACACACACATACATATGTTAGTTCCTGATTTGTACAATATTTCAGAAAGTCTTGTGTTATTAGGTTCTTAGTCAGTCAACATCGGATTGCCGGCTGTAGATTTGGGGCTTCGAGTGTTTTACTTCAGGTGTTTTTCTTGCTTGTAAAGTAAGTGAGGGAGAGAACTGGGTTTCCGAAAGTTCCCTGTACGATTTTATCTATTGCGAAAGGAAATCCTTTCCGACCATTACTGACCTGTACCTTACGATTGAAGCACTTGCTTCCATTTGTTTTTGGAATTACCCAGGGTCCTACAATTTTCAGCTCAATGATTAAATAGATATATAGACCTTTTCTTTACAATATTTTTCTTTCTCCACATTTTATTTTATTATCACATTTCATAATCTTTCATACACCAAACAGTGGTATTAAATACTATTCGGAGTTTCAAACTAAATGTTTCGTAAAGTTTATTATACACTGACGGAAAAAAATCTCAACACCACGAAAAAATAGTTGTAGAGGAATGAAATGGCGGCAATACATTTTTATAGGTAACACATTTAATCGATTAAGGTTTCAAGATCACAGCTTATTGCAAGCGCGAGATGAGCCAATTTAAATGTGAAATGCCGGTACATTAATAACCGGTGTAACCACCAGAATGTTGAATGCAAGCACGCAAACGTTCATGCATTGTGTCGTACAGGTGCTGGATGTCAGTTTGTGAGATGGAGTTCTATGTCTGTTGCATTTGGTCGGTCAATAAAGGGACGGTTAATGCTGGTTGGGGGTGACGCTGGAGTTGTCGTCCAATGATGTCCCATACGTGCCCGATTGGTGAAAGATCTGGTGATCTAGCAGGCCACGGCAACATGTCGACACTCTGTAGAGCATGTTGGGTTACAACAGTGGTATGCGGGCGAGCGCTATCCGGTGCCCCGCACGGGGATAACTGGTTTTCCAGTTATTTGGGGAGCGGCGCCCCCACGGCCCGAGCTGACCTTGTGACTGGTCAACATCTGATGTCATGCCACCGCTTGTTTTTTTATTTCGGTGCTGTTGGAGTTTGCAGGGACGGCTGTTCATCCAGCTGTTGGGGAGTCGCGGCCCCACGATCCCGAGCTGGTCTTGTGTCTCGCTTTTTCGTTTTTATTTATTTTCTCCACTGGATAGTTGCCCGTGTTGTATACTCTACCTAATCGCTACCACGCTATGTACTAACACCCCGGTCTTGTGGTTTTGTTACCCTCCACCACTAACTGTTTTATATTAACCGCTCAGTTCGTATGTTGCTGAGATTCCGTTTAGGTTCCCTTTCAGGGTTTGTCTTCCTTGGATTACTTTTTTCGTTTTAGCTGGTTTGGGTGCTAGACCTACCTGCATGTTTGCCGCGTGCGGAGACCCGTGAGGCGGAAATGGGATCTCTGGCGGCTGAGGTCGCAGGAGACCGGATAAGTGCCTCCTGTGTACCAACACTCCTCTTCGACCCCGGCTTCGCTGTAAACGGGAGGCTAGAGACTAACCCACCTCTAGTCAGAAGTCTTGTACCAAGTTGTGTACAGGGCTTTAGCGGCTTTTTTGTCGTATAGCACGGCAGGGTAAGCCCGGGGGCTGTGGGATCATGCCAAAGGCGTTGTCATGACGGTACCCGGAGGCCGAAGTGTCCGCCGAGTGCGTGTGATCACAGCCAACAGACTATATCTGCAACGTATAAGATAAAGAACTGTGTTCAGCGTCATTTTCTTGGCTTGCAGACCTCCAGTTCTCCCTTGTAGGGCTCGGTGGTGGGTGGAGTAGTCTGCAGACGAATCCTCCTCCTTTTTCCATTGGTAAAAACAAAAACAAAAACTCCAAATTCAAGTCACCTGAGAAAATGATAGTTGACAACGACTCTCCTTCGTCTTCTCAACCTACTAAGTCTCATAACCTTAAACGATCTTTAGACCATGACCTGGACCAAGAATGTGGAACGTCTTCTTCGGCAACTGTACCAGTTGCTCCGAAGCGTCGTCTCCCCTCGATTGCTGTGAATACACATGCTACACACTTAGTTGTAGAATCCATCGATCCGAATGAGAGACTGTCCACCAGATCTCCCTTTTTCATTTCCAAAGCTTTGGACGCTGCTGTTGTCTCCTTGAAGTCTGTGAGGAAGCTTCGCTCTGGAGACCTGCTTGTCCAAATTTGCAGTGTTTCTAAGAGTAACACTCTTCTGCACCTCACTATTCTTCAAGGCATTCCTGTCAAAGTGACACCTCACCCGTTTCTTAACACCTCTCGGGGTGTTATTTCGGAGTTTGATCTCTTGGCGTGCAGTGAGGACGAATTGGTGAGTGAACTAGCAGATCAAGGTGTTATTGCTGCACGTCGTATGATGTTCCGGCGCGATGGTTCTTTGATTAAGTCTAAAAATGTAATCCTGACTTTTAACACCCCGAAAGTTCCGACCGAAATCAAGACTGGCTACTTGGTCTGTGGAGTTCGCCCGTACATTCCCAGTCCTCTGCGCTGTTTCAGGTGCCAGAGGTACGGGCATTCACAACGTTTCTGTAACAGTTCCGCTTGTTGCGCAAATTGTCTCTCCAGTGAACATGACTGGGGAGGTTGCACTTCTGCTGCCTGCTGTGTTAACTGTGGTGAGGCCCATGCAGCTTACTCCCGCAACTGTATGAAATGGAAGGACGAGATGGCGATCCAGCGCCTCAAGACCCTGGAAGGCCTCTCGTACCCTGCTGCCAAGGCCAAGTTGGGTATTCCCAACAACCGACAGCGTACTTTTGCCGCAGTAGTTCAGTCTCTGCCACAACCCGTGCAGCCCTTTGTCCCGCGCCCTGTAGCTCTCGCTGCACTTACCAAGAGATCTACAGCTGAACAAGCGACGCAGGTGGATTTCACCGAGCTCCACCTTATTCGACCAACTGAGTCTGCGCCTTCTCTCTTGAAGACGACCGACTCTTCCCGTTCCCAGCAGAAAGCCTGCACGTGTGGAAGACCCGGCCTTAAATCCGCAAAAATGTGCAGTGTCCATCCAACTGTCGCGGTGCAACTGACCAACATTGCAACTGTCTCAGACTCAGCGAGGTCCCCACCCTCAACCAACATTATAGAGGAACATAGGGGGAGGAGAGTGACAGTTCTTCCCCCTCCTGTGACTCATCCTATGTGTAGTTGTGTTCGTTTTCGTGATGTGTTTTATCATTCTCATTCCTCAGTTTTACTTAATCGGCTAGTTTCTAATCATTGTACCATGTTTTTTAATACTGTTTGTTTCATTGTCTTTTTTGGCCCTTCCATCATTCTCATGGTTCGGTTTTACTTGGTCAGCCAGATTTTGGGATTTATGCCACGTCTTTTAATACTCTTTGTTTATCTTGTGTCTGGCGCTCTTTGGCCAAACATGGCCCTTGCGCCATAAAAATGAACCAACCAACCAACCAACCAACCAACCGTTATCCTGTTGGAAAACACCCCCTGGGATGCTTTTCATGAATGGCACCACAACAGGTTGAATCACCAGACCGACGTACAACTGTGCCGTCAGTGTGCGTGGGATAACCACGAGAGTGCTCCTGCTGTCATAGGGAATTGCTCCCCAGACCATGACTCCAGATGTAGGTCCAGTTTGTCTCGGCCGCAGACAGGTTGGTTGCAGGCGCTCACCTGGCCTCCTTCTAACCAACACACGGCCATCACTGACACCCAGGCAGAACCGGCTTTCATCAGAAATCACAACAGATCTCCACTCCGTCCTACAATGAAATCTAGGTTGACACCACTGACGTCACAAACGGCAGTGGTTTGGAGTAAGTGGAATGCACGCTACTGCGCGTCTGGTTCGGAGCTGTCCTTCAAGTAACCGATTTGTAACAGTTCGTTGTGTCACTGTGGTGGCAACTGCAGCTCGAATTGCTGCCGCAGATGCGGTACGATGCGCCACGGCCATACGCTGTACACGGCGGTCTTCCCTCTCAGTAGTGCCACGTGGCCATCCGAAACCCGGTCTTCTTTAGGCGGTACCTTCCCTTGACCACCGCTGCCAACAATCATGCACAGTGGCTACATTTCGGCCGAGTCATTCTGCCATATTGCGGAAAGAAAATCCACCTTCTCATAGCCCTATTACACGACCTCGTTCAAACTCCGTGAGCTGTTGATAATGGCTTCTTCGTCTTCTTAAAGGCATTCTTGACTAACATCAACACACTACGTCGCATCCCAACGAGAACTAACACTCACAAACTTTACAGCGCGCATTTACAGCAAACCTGCTTTGCATGTTCCGAGGGGCGCTACTAGCGCCATGCGTATGCGCCGAGCGCGAAATTTACATAGACGTCATCTTACAGATGTACTCTCACCGCCTACCTACTGTCGTTTATCTAACAGAAACCCTTCTTGTGTTGGTAGTTTTTTCCGTCAGTGTATTTCTATTTGTTACATAAAGGAAATATATCCTGAAATATATCCGCTCAGTGCTTCGCACTAAGAGAAACTAAATGAAATATTAACACTGAATATCGTACCTTGCAAAACGAAATCGTTTCCCCCTCGCTGATACCTCATGCTTTGTTACTGAAACATTCCTATTTGATTTTCCAAATTTCCGAGAGATGCACAACTTTTTACTCAACAACTAAAATGAAATTTAGACTTTCTTACTATTTAACTATTAAACTATTAAGATTATTTAACTTGGAAAAGTTAAAGAGACCATCATTGGAAAGTAATGTTTATTTTCTTCCCAGATAAATCACAAATAACATCAAATGAATATCACCGTCACAGAAGAATTGAAAAGATCATTCGGGCTGTCATCTCTCAGCGCTGTAAGATTCCCAAAAGTAGATTGCCTAGTTTCACAAATTCTGTAGAGTCCGGTTTGAAGAGGTAAGAGAGGCCTTACATCTTCCAACATGACTCTTCCCCTGTCCACAAGACCAAAGCGACTCAGAAATAGCTTGAAGATAACGTGCCCTAGACAGTGCTCCCCACCCCGCATTCCAGATTTGAATCCCTTGGGTGATTTATTACTACGTGAGACGTAGTTGAAACGGAGAACAACAATCGTTTCCATAACACACTTCATTGCATTGAGCATGTCATCGCCAATACCATGAATCAATGAAAAAGCCAGGGTCCCAAAGGCTTCCGAAAGGTTCCACTCAAGGATTGAGGCCACCATCGCAGTCAATAGCGGAGTCATTGACTAATTACGAAGTGTTTACATTAACTAATGTACAAGAATTTGCTTCAATAGAAGGCATTTTCATATTTCAACTCATTGTATTGTCACATAAATAAACTTTCCACATTTACCATGATTACCCTGTTTATATGCTGGAACGATGCGAGGCGAAGAGTACCTCGTAAACCAGATGTAACCTTTCATGATTACCGTTTTCAAGGTGCTGTTTTGCTGGAATAGCCTCAGTGATGTCCTGCTGGTATTCCACCTACGAGGAAATGGGTTCCTTGGTTGATGTTGTAAGACACTTAAACAAGAAAGGTCACATCAAGATTCTGGAAGAACATATTCTAGATTTTGTGTGAGGTCGAATTTTAGGGAAGATGAGGATTTGATGAACATCAGCAAGAAAGCGTCTTGGACATCCAGTACGGAGCCCTTCCGCATATTCTCTTTACGGTCGAAGAAAGAGGTAGATGAAGAAGCTCAGAATTTTCCTGTGGCCGGTGAAATACGGTCCCCCAACTGTCGCATACTACGCCAATTGCTGAGTTCTAAACCGTGTCCTACCAATGCTTATTGAAGTCATTTAATTTAATACAGCAAATACAAATTTAAATTCCTGTACTATATTAATCATTTTTAATAGAGTATAATATCGAAAAATTATAGTATATAAAACACTAGAAATATAAGTTCACATTTATTGGGCAAAGAGAACTCGGTGAACAAAAAGACCAGACCTCCGCACAGAGGACTTCTATTGCATTTCGGATGGCTAAGGTTCGCCGCAACCCAAATAGCCACAACCGTAAGTTAGGGATGATTGGGTTGCATCATTTTTGGCAGCGTTCGAGCAAAACTTAATCAGCACACTAAAAATTAATTACAGAAGTCTTAATTGTTTTTTAAGAACAAAACACGTTTTAAAGCATCTGTCTGCCAACCCCATAATGTTTGCTTTTAAACATTTGCAACAAGGAACGCTGTTTTACTAATTTTCCGCATAATGTTGTGCCAGTGACACTTGTTAGTGTCATGTACCAGATGTAATTCATTCTTTTTTTGTTATTGCTTGAAAGATATTGGAAACATTAAATTATGAAGATAATGGATTTTCGCCCTCTATACATTTGTAGACCTCTACTAAGGTCGTAATGGTATAGACCTCTACTAAGGTCGTAT
The DNA here is from genome assembly GCA_039090855.1 of Macrothele yani. Lineage (NCBI taxonomy): Eukaryota > Metazoa > Arthropoda > Arachnida > Araneae > Macrothelidae > Macrothele > Macrothele yani. The sequence goes on along the minus strand of CM077033.1, from coordinate 13,628,017 downwards.
TGGTATTGTAAACATAACTTATAGGTATGCTTCTGAATTAATCGAACACAAAATGTAAAGCGAAGTTTCTTTCAGGATTTCAGCTATACTTATTTTTTTTATTGAGACGTGCCAAATGTGTTTCCTTGTATGACATTTGGGCTTCTTAATTATCCTAAAAATGAATACCGCAGAGTAATATTATCTACAGAGTCTTAACTTGATCCTCTCAGAAGCACTAACCACATTGTATTAGCTGCACGGTGTACAGCTTTCACATCTCTCAGTTTGTCAGTTTCTGTAATACAAATCCAAGGGCATGGATTTCTTTCGTTTCTTGCACATACAATTTTAGTACCATATGACCGTCACAGTTCCCAATGCTGATATTTTTGGATTTCACAGGGCATCTCTTTTGAAGCGATAATTTTTCTTAAATCGTGCTTTTGCCATTTGGATATAAAACTGCATGATTCCGTTAAGTTAGCAAATGATCCGTCCCGCCCTAAGTTTTCTGACACATACCGATTAAAAGGAACCTGCAAACATTTTTTTTCCACATGATTCAGGAGATTTTTTGCGTACGAAAGTTTTACAGCGTCTAGAGCCAAACCAGTAGGAGCGTTCATATCGAAATATTCCGGTTTGGCATGCCCTCAATTGTGTCATTTCGCGAACACACTAGAAAATAAAGCAAAGAAAAGTCGATGAAACTGCAATTCCTATTCTTCAAATGTGTGGCGTGAAATTTTGATTATCAATTTTTAACACACTGCTGAGTGTATAATTCCCTCGCTTTTCGAGAAAATAATGTTTTAATAGTATTTGAAATAGAAGCGTTTAATAAATGCTTGTACAATGATTTTGTTCTAATTGGGTAAATTTCAGAAAAACGGTAATATTGTTCAAAAGTGCAGATTATAGCTTAGATAACTAAAGTAATTATATACTATTCATGAGTTAAAAGAACTGAAGTCATATTAATGTCATTTACAAGATAAGAGGCAAAAACAAGACTCTACCTATTTTTTCGGAAATATGATTTGCATATTTTTTTTATCATAAGAAGGTACATAAAGATAAATTACGGATTACCAAGTACGTACATGAACATCTTAGTTCTGAGGAGAGTGTGTTCGAAGAGACAGAGCAATATCGTTTGCTAAAGAAAGATCTGATATTATCTGCCCGTATATCATTCTTCGTATGTTCATAATGGTTCGTTGACCCTTATGCTTTAGCTTCCAGAATTCTAGAAGCCCATTGGTTGAATTACACGGTGGTACACGGCGTTATTGTGAACTTCGAACACAATGATGCCGTGTAAGGAAAATGCCGCATACTCAAGTACTTTCACAAGTCTCATATTTGAACCTGAAATACGTCCTAGTTTATGAACTGTATAATATTTATGTTAAATAAAGCCCTAACTTTGAAATCAACTCTGCCGTCAGTGTAAAATAATTGTGTTCAAATCACACACTAATAGAGTGTCATGTTGACAAAAAAGCAAGCAATCTACAGTAATTTATTATGAACATAAATTACATTTACATATTCAAGAAGTTGCAAATGTCAACCACCATTTACACCACCATTTACTTGACTAATGTTCTTCTTGAAAGTGTATGACGCATCACAAGTTATAAAGAAGTAATTGATGACTAGATATCCCTGTCCAAGAATTAGGATAAATAACAATTTGTGAAAAAACTGCACGGCTCAGTGTTTTGAAAAACTAAGACGCAATTACCATCCTATTGTAAATCAAATTTCACAATTATTCAGTCTGCACAATTCGAATCTTACACGAAGAGAAACATGTTAAATATAAAAACAGGATTTGCTCATGGACACTGTAGTCTTAAGAGGATTTATATGTGATCTGTAAATCCTGTTCAGTACTTTGCGCAACATACCTGTGCTCAATTTGGGATCATCTTCGATTTTTAATACAAATGATTGTTCTTTTAATAAAGTGTTTCGCTGCATAATAGATGCTTCCTAAAACTGACTCTTATTAATTAAAATATAATATTCTAATAAATGTAAAAATATTGCGCAAAAGACCTTTCCTCGCACACATAAATTTCAGTAGTTGTCAGGGTCTGTGATTTTTGTTCTCTTTGATCTTTAAGAACAGTGTTAGAAGACAACAGCACTTTCTTTTAAAAGCAAGGCAACTTTATGGAAAGACTTGAATGAACGATTGATTAAATTTTTTTGGCAAAACACCACTTATGAGAATTTCGTTATATTATTTTTCCCTTTCTCCTTCTTCCTGTTCTAACTTTAGGAAAAACCAAATCTGAAACAATGCTGTTAAGAAGAATGCATAGTTCTAGCTTTTTGATTTTGCAACACCCACCTGAGGAAAAATGTTTGCAACAAGTTTATCTTAAAATCTCTAAAAGAATAGAAACCGGTCAGTTTCATACGCGAACAAAACTTTTCGTTCATTAACATTGGGCCAATGATGGCAAGGTTAGTATTTGTATTTCGATATAATCTGATTTTCACGTTACACTAAAATTAATAGCACAGTTGACTGCTTCATACCGTGTAATCTGAAAGGAAGTTGATTTTCGTTTTTCTGTCTCTTTCTCAAATTGTAATTGCTCACCTAAAGGTATTTGTTGACAATATATTACTAGGAAAGGTACAATGCTAATTGCATAAAACCGGTTAGTATATTTCAAAGAAAACAAAAGGTAAATATTATTTAACAGTATTCTATGTCCTCAAAATTTGGACATCAATAACACTTCTTTTTACTTGGCAAGAATTTGTGCTGCCCAAACTAAGATTAATTGAGTACTCAATATCGGAAAATCTAAAACTCCTCGGATGAAGTTTATTGGTTCTTAGCAGATGTATGTCACAATGGAAATGGCAAACATAATTTTTTATATCCGGAATTTCAAAATACATTTAATCAAATGGTGGACACTTACTTATCCGCAGAAGCTAAAAGCGAACAAAATACGTTTGAAAGATTTCTAAATTTGATATGATTAGAATTTTTTGACATGGTGAAAACTGTTTATCTGAACTAATTTTGAGAAAATTACAGGACATATTGATTGTATTACTTATGATTTGTGTGCTGGTTATTTAAAACGGTGTACGTGTCTGCAATTGCACCATCTGGTTGCATGCCGAGATCATGGTTAATGGTGGCAACTTTATTTCCATAAGAGTTTGTTACACGGTCCAAACACAAAACATCTTGGTACTTATTCCAATGTAAAATAAGTATTAAAAAATCTGTGAATATTAACCCCATGAAAGATTTATTGATTTATATGAACGTATTAGAATGCTTTATGCTTGAAATGATGAAAAATTCATGTCACTCCAATGAAAGGAAATGCTGAACAACGAAAAGCCTAAAAACTAAGAAATGTTATTTTATAATTTTGATCGAGGTATTCCACAATTCAAATTCATGAAGTCCCGTTCGTTAAAAAAGTTTTCACTAAACACTTTTTTGCAGTTCCATCGAAAGAACATAGTTACACTATTTTATTTCGAAAAACTATTACATAAATACTGTTTAATACGCATTTTTGTAATAAAAAATTATGAAGTGATGTTACGAAAACTAGCTGGCTTTGATCGTCGGCTGGTGGTAGATGAGAATGCAGCGCAATTATACAGTATTGGAATATTTTCCCAGTCTATGCATATGTTAATCCAGTTGAGTACATGTTTATGTGGAATTCGTAGAGATGCTTTCACCCCAATACTAATATTCCTATTTTCGCAGCTGTTTTGTAAAACATATTGCAAATGTAAAAAAAAAGGAAATATACACTACCTGACAGAGGAAATGCCACATCACATAGACCTGAATGCAGCGCCGTCCAAATTTCGGAGTGGAAGCACATGTAAAAGTTATGCAAATGATTGCGTTTGCCGGCCAATCGCAGAAACGGTGCGCGGGAAATAAGGGGACAGCCAGCCCGTGTGGCCATTAGTCAGAACGTCGTCACAGCAGCGACAAGTGAGTGGTTCTGCTGTAACCCTGTCTGGAGAACGAACATGGGACGCCAATGACGTTAAGATGCTGTCGTATGCAATTCCGTCAAACGGGTGAGTTCAGCACCGCTGCTGTAGTAGGCCTTCGTACCGCCGGATGGCTTTTGCGTGTTATTGCGGAAAATGCGCAACGTGATGCCACAACCGTCGGTCGCATTTGGAGACAGTGGTCCCAGGTAGGATCTGTGCAATGCGGTAGGGGGAGTGGAGAACGATCGTCGTCTCTGACGTCATGTTGGAGCGGACACTGCGGCCACAATTGGGCTACATTTTGCGGAGTGCACAGGAAGGCTTGGATTAGATATTGAGTTACGCGCCGATTGGCTGCGTCTGGTTTGCCGTCCAGCGGTCCATTGCGAAGGCTACTCTTAACATCGGGCCATCGTTGTCACCGCTCGGCGCTGTGTCCATCCACAGCTGCATGAGGTGACGGATAGAACAGTGCGATGTCCAGTTACGAACCGCGACTCTGTCTCACCACGGATGATCGCCATGTGAGGGTCTGGAGGCGACGTGGCCAACAGACGGGTCCCATCGCCATTGTGAAGCGCTACACGGCCCGGCAACCAGGAATCATGGTGTCGGGTGCTATCAGCGCCAACAGCCGCTCACCGCTTGTATGCATTACGTACAGATTGGCGGCACACCGCTATGTTGTTAAGGTGTGTCTGCCCTTAGTACTACCGTATCTGTAGGGCATCCCAAAGGCCGTTTCATAGCAGAATAACACCCTGACTCTGAATGCTATACAAGGTGAATGCTATACAAGGTGAATGCTATACAAGGTCAGCCTGAATGCTATACAAGGTGTGCTGATGCTTTGGTGGCCAGCACGGTCACAGACGCTCTCGCCACTGGAGCACCTCTGGAGCATGATTGGACGTCAGTCGAGTACCCTCCCACCGCAGCAAGACGAAGGTGAACTGTAAACTCGGATCAACACCATATGGTCTACGATACTCCAGTATTCTTTTTGCCTCGATTCCATGTCGGATTCAACGGTGTATCAACAAAAACGGGACCACACTGCTTATTGATACTAATGTATTTTCGGTCTGTAGGTGACAATTAAATCATTTGTTCTGGACCTATTTGGCTATCTGTGAGTGCAGTTGGGTCTCTTACCGAGAATTCCGCAATACTTCATGTTGTGTTATTTTCTCTGTCAGACAGTATATATATATAGCTTAAGAAGAATTATGCCATGTACACTATCTACCAAACAAGTAATTGGACACCTGTGATAGCGAAGGAAAACGCAGTTTATTCACCTTCAGTAGTTGGTGGAACCTCCATGAGCGGCGATTGCAGCTGCGACCCTCCGGTGCATACTCTCAACCAGGCGTTGTACGACGGCTAGCGGTATTTTCTTCCACTCGGCTTGGAGAAGACAGGTCTGTTCCTTCACCGATTTTGGACGGTGGGGGCACCCCCTTACATCGACGCTCTAACTGGTCGCAGAGATGCTCGATAGGGTAAAGGTCCAGGCTCTGAGCAGGCCCGTCCATTCGATTAACCCCATTGTCACCATGCCAAGCTATGGTGGACCTAGCAACATGACAGGTGACATTGTGATCCTGAAAGTAACATGGGTCGACCCCGTAAACCTGCCACAACGTAGGAAGCGCATGGTCATCCAAAATGGTGCAGTAAGTCTCGGCTTTAAGTCTACCAGGAATTGCGATCAATGGTCTCGTGCCATACCAGGAGAAACACCCCCATAGTATAACTCCACCGCCGCCGAACTTTACAGTTGGCACAATACATTCCGGAAGGAGGCGTTCTCCAGGCAAACGCCAAACCCAGCCCCTGCCATCCGAACGGTAGAGGGTGAACCTTGATTCGTCTCTCCAGAGAACCTGTTTCCACTGTTCAACGGTCCACTGTCGACGTTCTTTGCACCACTTTAGCTATACATTTTGCCGAACACCCCGTGGTCTTAAGCCCGATCATCTGGCTTAAAGAATGTGATTAGTTTCTTACATTTTAAGCGGGTCCATTTTGTTTTCTACACAATATTTCTTATTCGTATTTCCTTTTCGTTTTTTTTTTAATTTGTGTCATGGGAAAGGTATTTGCAAATAAAGATAATTACCAAAAGCAGCGAAATAAGTATTTCCTTGGTATTCGTAAAAATACGTATATCTCTGTTTAACGCAGGGCTTTACCAGATGATACTTTTTCTATCGGTTGCTGTTACAGGTGTTTTTTATAAATAATGGTTAATGACCGCAAACAATAGCTCAAAGGCTTATAAATGTTCGCCTTTAACTAATGTGGGATTATTCGTTTCTCATAGCGGACAGAGCAAGCCCAATTACGTTGGACAAACTCACCACGAATCCAGACCCATCGCTGAAGAATGTCTTTAGTTCAGGGCCTTAACTACTTGCCTACTAGAACGCTGGCTAATATATATCAGGCATTAAACTGATTCATTTTTAGGACGAGTATTCAGAATGCATTTGCTTCCGAAAGATATGCTTGAATATCCTGTTACCACAGGCATTTTGCTTTTCACTCTCGTGTGGTAGCCTACAGCCGAAATCAGCCTGACCTCTAATTTCAGTCATACAGAAGCCGCCTCTTTTTGATATGTCGAATGACGTTCGTGCTGAATTAACAAAACAATGAACGAAAAGAAAAAGGTAAAAGATATACGTAGAGTCAGTTACCTGGTTCTACAATGCGTTCTACCATGTGTTTCAGACGACGCAGGACTCATCATTCTTTACAGGAACACTTCCAGTCGTCAGACATATATATATAATACAATATTTAATTTAATAACACTACGGTGCTAAATATTGAACGATAAATAGTTTTTCCTGGTTTAACTCTGTCTGACAGAATCATTCATTCACAGAAGATAATTATCCTTATCTATCTCATATGTAAAACAAAATATGTATCCGTACGTATTACAAATGTGACTAGCATAATCAAGAACTCCGACCTCTTCTTACCTTATCATATAAATGATAAATGAAAAACAGAAGATTCTACAATGTTAAATTCTAGTCCCGCTTCACTCTTCTTAAATTGATGCTTCTGTCCAAGCAAGCGAATGTTTGTTAACATTATTCGGAAGTTCACCACAGAGCAAAAATGTAGACAACACCACAACAGAAGCTTCAGCATTTTGTACATTTCAAACAAATCAATAACGCAGAACATGAATAAGAAATTATATTGAAATTGGAAATTAATGCGTGGGAAATGTAGGTAATTGCGACGCGGAATCTTACAATTCAGTTAATTTGTGGAATGTTACTGGAAATGTATAACATCCATAGTGTGAACGTTTTTAGAATTCCAAAGATGTGCCTTAACAGTACATGGCATATCTATGAAATGATCAAGTTGATATGAACACATGTCTATTACAGATAGAGCTTATCACGCCATTACAGCGTTGATCTATAGACTTTCTTGAAGCGATGTGCGTGAAGCGCCGGTGGTTTTCGAACCCTAATATGGCAGGCACGGGGGTAACTTAAATCCTATACCCAAAACAATTCTTATTTCTTGTACTTGGTTCCATTGTTTGCCTATATACCCATGAAGCCAGAGTTTGAAAATTCTCGGCAGATAAAAATGCAATCCAACTGTGTGTAGAACATGCTTCCTTATAATTGAAATAATTTCAAAAAATGTAAGAGGTTCAACAAGTTGCTCGTATTTTCAATAGGCTTTTTTACCGGTACAAAGCATAGTTGCGATTATGCCTTTAGGGTTTCACGTCAACTGCCAAATTTAATTACAAACTCTTGAGCGCGTCCGTCAAAATAGAACTTAGAATTCGCATTGCTGAAAAATACATAAATAGGAGAGTACAATTTCCCATTAGTAGCACCTGTTATTTCCGAAGAGTCGTAGCATAAGGGTTGCTAATGATTACTTGGTACAACCACCACTGGTTGCGATGCTTGCTATTGCGTGGAGTAGTGTGAAGTTACACGAAATTGTGATGTTCTAGGAGAGATTGTGACAAGAGACCTAGAAATACTGCAAGAGATACCGTGTGTTCTGTGATAGCCGCAGCTGATGGGAAAATATGAGAAGGATGGTAAGTTAGATATTAAACGAAAACGTGAAAATTTCTGCGTCCTGAAGAGGGAATCGAACCCACGATCCCGGATAGCGCCCGAGTAAGATGACCACTACGTCAACCGGAACTACCAAAATCTCAAGTTTCTGATTAATTTGAATATAGCCAACACAAGATTCGTTCGTCGAAGCAACCGGCATTCATGTTCAGCGAATCTGGAGATTTTTCATGTTTAGAGAATCTGCAGGTTTTTCATGTTTAGCAAATCTGGAGGTTTTTCATGCTTAGCAAATCTAGAGGTTTTTCATATTTAGCGAATCAGGAAGTTTTCGGGATAGGATTCTTAACTTCCAGATTCGCTAAACATGAATGCCGGTTGCTTCGACTAGCAAATCCTGTGTTGTTTATATTCAAATTATTCGGAAACTTGAGACTTTGGTCGTTCTAGGTGGTGTAGTGGTCTGCATACTCGGGCGATCTCCGGGAGACGCGTGTTCGATTCACGCTCTAGGACGACGAAATGTTCAAGTTTTCGGATATTATCTGTCTCACTATCCTTTCATATTTGCACCAAAAACCGATTGTCATCTTCAAAATTTGTGGTGCAATTGTTATTTGTTGCTTTTCATTGGGTTTCGTTTATTATACATGTATACCAATTTATTGTGTGAATTCAATTTAGGGTTACTATGGAATTGTATACATCGTTAGTTTAGTGTTGGAAAAAAGTGTCTTTGTTTTTTAGCTGTAAATTATAAGATCTTGTTTGGATGATGTAGCGCGGTAATTTGCGGAAAAGTACACTCAGAGAGACATTCATTTCAGGTGCTCATTTCTTTTGCATTTTCTGATAAATTTGTGGTGACTTATGCATGAGCCCATATAAAAAAATTGTCAGGCGGAATCAGTCTGAGCGACTTATTTTTTACGTATCGGAACATTTAAAAATGTCAGTCCATATGCATTGTGCTTCGTTGAATTGCTGGAACTTTTTCGTAAGTTCCATTTGTTAAAACATATGGAAAGGTATTTAGATAAGATTTCTGAATATAGGAAATCACAATTAAGAACACCCGATATCAAATAAAATAAATATTAGCAATATTCACGGATATGTAATGTTGAGATTGCTGTACAAACAGCTCATTGTAATTAAATAAGAGGTGTAAGAAACATATATCAAAAGAATACCCCTTGATTTAAACGACAGTCGAATGGGAATGGAAGTTGGCTCAAGGCGGAGAGGTACAAGCAACTCATAAAGAAAACATACCTCAGCTGCGCAAGTACGAAAAAGAAAGAAACAATGAATCACTCGTTGAACTGTTAGAAACAATTCAAAAAGTGATTCATAGTTTGTGGTGTGTTTTGTGCCCCGAAAGGACTGGTCGATATCCGATAACAAAATTTGCGGGAGAGTGTTATACGAGTTTATAGACGAACACCATGGGTTGAAATATTCCCGCAGTATCAAAGATCAAGTATAAAGAAGAAAACTTTATTATACGCATCTATCTCCCGTATCGTCGCATTGAAGAGTATCGATAGTGGAAGTTGCATGACTGGGCTGAAAACACTGATTTCTGTATAGAACTGGAATTTCGTCAACTGCGGTGACTGGAACACCGTGACCTGACTCTGGAATACTGCAAGCAAGTCAAGTAGTCCGAAGAACCACGATGCACCTTGTTCTACAACGCCGATAGGCGGAGTGTTTGGTAGGGGTACCACATGAAAGGCAATGCAACCAACTTGCCTTGTAAACACAACTCAAGTTTATGGAGGTGGAGTTGTTTTCTGGGGTGTACACTTTGTAATGAAACGTGCCACATGGTATTGGCCGTCCAAACAATATCTCAAGGTTACCAGATATATCTTTAGGTTGAGCCATTTCGGATACGAGCTACCATTGGCTGGCGAAATGACGTCGCACTGGGAGCAAAGCAGAGAGAGAGGAGAGCCATCGCTGCTGGCTGCTACAGCTTACACGTTAGCAAGGAATGTAAATAAACGCGAAGGAAAATATTTTCAAATACTAGTAATTTCAAACTTCAAAGATTAACATATTTATCAGTGATCTGTTATTTCCTCTTTCGTGAATTGATTAATTTTGAAAACAAAATAAATTAACAGCTTTTCTATAAAGAAATGTAAGGGCAATGCTGTAAACAAACATATTGCTGAACTTCGTAGTTCCGTAGTTAGCAGGAAGTTATATTTACAAAAGTTATTGTAAGTGCGAAAATAAATTCTTAAAAATCCAAACTATTTAAAGTCTAGCCTTTCGATTATCTCCGCATCAAGTAGTCCCGTTAACGGGCTAAAGAAACAAGAAGGAAATATATTATTCGTCATTCAGCATTTAATTTTTGCAAAATAAATCTTATTTTTACAGAATTCCCATTAATAGCCTTCAAATACAAACACAAATTCGCACAAAATGTTCGCTTTTCAATTTATTTTAACAGGTGGCACTAAAGCATAAAAAGCTATCAAAAATTATATAATGCTATTGCAATGGCAGGCAGAATTTAAATGAAAACAAAAATAAAGCTTATGATAGTGCGCCATGGTCCGTCCTTGCCTAAACCTTCCTCCCAACCCAGGCTAGCTCAAATTCACAGAAAGGGACTGCTTTAAGTTAAGTTGGCATGATATTAAGCTACTAAAAAAAATTAACAACATAATTTTTTGAACTCAATTGTTTAACTTAGATTTGGTATCTCAAATTTAATACCCCCGCACGGGGATAACTGGTTTTCCAGTTATTTGGGGAGCGGCGCCCCCACGGCCCGAGCTGACCTTGTGACTGGTCACCATCTGATGTCACGCCACCGCTTGTTTTTTATTTTGGTGTTTGCAGGGACAGCTGTTCATCCAGCTGTTGGGGAGTCGCGTCCCCACGTTCCCGAGCTGGTCTTGTGTCTCGCTTTTTCGTTTTTATTTATTTTCTCCACTGGCCAGTTGTTACCCTCCACCACTAACTGTTTTATATTAACCGCTCAGTTCGTATGTTGCTGAGATTCCGTTTAGGTTCCCTTCCAGGGTTTTGTCTTCCTTGGATTACTTTTTTCCTTTTAGCTGGTTTGGGTGCTAGACCTACCTGCATGTTTGCCGCGTGCGGAGACCCGTGAGGCGGAAATGGGATGTCTGGCGGCTGAGGTCGCAGGAGACCGGTTAAGTGCCTCCTGTGTACCAACACTCCTCTTCGACCCCGGCTTCGCTGTAAACGGGAGGCTAGAGACTAACCCACCTGTAGTCAGAAGTCATGTACCAAGTTGTGTACAGGGCTTTAGCGGCTTTTTTGTCGTATAGCACGGCAGGGTAAGCCCGGGGGCTGTGGGATCATGCCAAAGGCGTTGGCATGACGGTACCCGGAGGCCGAAGTGTCCGCCGAGTGCGTGTGATCACAGCCAACAGACTATATCTGCAACGTACAAGCTCCAGAACTGTGTCCAGCGTCATTTTCTTGACTTGCAGACCTCCAGTTCTCCCTCGTAGGGCTCGGTGGTGGGTGGAGTAGTTTGCAGACGAATCCTCTTCCTTTTTCCATGGGTAAAAACAAAAAGAAAAACTCGAAATTTAAGTCGCCTGAGAAAATGATTATTGACAATGACTCTCCTTCGTCTTCTCAACCTACCAAGTCTCATAACCTTAAACGATCTTTAGACTTTGACCTGAACCAAGAATGTGGAACCTATTCTTCGGCAGCTGTTCCAGTCGCTCCGAAGCGTCGTCTCCTCTCGTTTGCTGTGACTACGCATGCTACACACTTAGTTGTGGAATCCATCGATCCGAATGAGAGACTGTCTACCAAATCTCCCTTTTTCATTTGTAAAGCTTTGGACGCTGCGGTTGGCCCCTTGACGTCTGTGAAGAAGCTTCGCTCTGGGGACCTGCTTGTCCAAACTTGCAGTGTTTCTCAGAGTAACACTTTTTTGCACCTCACTAGTCTTCAAGGCATTCCTGTCAAAGTGACACCTCACCCGTTTCTTAACACCTCTTGGGGTGTTATTTCGGAGTTTGATCTCTTGCCATGCAGTGAAGAAGAATTGGTGACTGAACTTGCAGATCAAGGTGTTATTGCTGCACGTCGTATGATGTTTCGGCGCGATGGTTCTTTGATTAAGTCTAAAAATGTGATCTTGACTTTTAACTCCCCGAAGGTTCCAACCGAAATCAAGGCTGGCTACTTGGTCTGTGGAGTTCGCCCGTACATTCCCAGTCCTCTGCGCTGTTTCAGGTGCCAGAGGTACGGGCATTCACAACGTTTCTGTAAGAGTTCCGCTCGTTGCGCTAATTGTGGCTCCAGTGAACATGACGGGGAGGGTTGCACTTCTGCGGCCTGCTGTGTTAACTCTGGTGAGGCCCATACAGCTTACTCCCGCAACTGTATGAAATGGAAGGACGCGATGGCGATCCAGCGCCTCAAAACCCTGGAAGGCCTCTCGTACCCTGCTGCAAAGGCCAAGTTGGGTATACCCACCAATCGACAGCGTACTTTTGCTGCAGTAGTTCAGTCTCTGCCACAACCCGTGCAGCCCTTTGTTCCGCGCCCTGTAGCTCTCGCCGCACTTGCCAAGCGATCTACAGCTGAACAAGCGACTCAGGTGGATTTCCCCAAGCTACAGATAGCTGAGTCTGCGCCTTCTCTTTTGAAGACGACCGACTCTTTCAGTTCCCAGCAGAAAGCCTGCACGTGCGGAAGACCCGGCCCTCAATCCGCAAAGGTGTGCAGTGTCCATCCAACTGTCGCGGTCCGCCTGACCAACATTGCAACTATCTCGGACTCAGCGAGGTCCCCACCCTCAACCAACATTATAGAGGAACATCGGGGGGAGGAGAGTGACAGTTCGTCCCCAGCCTCAACCAACATTGCAGAGGAACATGGGGGGAGGAGAGTGACAGTTCGTCCCCGCCCTCGGCCAGCATTGCAGAGGAGTGTGGGGGGAGGAGAGTGACGGTTCGTCCCCCTCCTGTGACTCATCCTTTGTGTAGTTGTGTTAAATGAAAAACAAATTATAATAATTACAATAGTAAGTTAATAACTTTTTATATAAACCCAATTAACTAACTTGTCTTCACGGCTTTCATCATCCTTTTTTCCAACTTTTACCAAGCCTGTCTGCTCTTAATCATTTTCCACGCTTTTAAAAATCTGTAGCTGATAGTTCTTTGTCTGGCGCTCTTTGGCCAAACCTGCCCCTTGCGCCACTAAAATCAACCAACCAACCAACCTCAGTTTTACTTAATCTGCTTGTTTCTCACCATTGTACCATGTTTTTCATACTGTTTGTTTCTTTGTCTTTTTGGCCCTTCCTTCGTACTCATGGTTCAGTTTTACTTGGTCAGCCAGTTTTTGCGATTTATGCTCCGTTTTTTTAATTTTGTCTGTTTGTCTTGTGTCTGGCGTTCTTTGGCCAACCATGGTCCTTGCGCCAATAAAATCTAATAACCAACCAACCAACCAAATTTAATACAGAGGAAAAAGTTGTAGGATTTAACAGATATGGCCCACAATGTAATTGCTTTACATATGTCATTCTTTAATACGTGCACATTTTTTTTGTCATAAAGCAAACACCGAATCTGGTTTTCTGAAAATATTTTACGTAAGACTTTACTCACGTCAGCTGTCACTTGTGAAGCTGAGTTATTCAGACATTCACGCAAATCCCTCCAAGTATATTCAAGTTTGTTATTAAGGCACTTATTTTGCACTCTTAATTTGGTGCACTCAACACTTAATCTTTTATTTCTTAATTCTAGTGGCCTTATCTTCGTCATCAGAAGTTGAACATCAGCTGAAGTTGATGACGTAATATCAGTTGACACAGATTTATCAATTTTGTTTTCTTTGGAGACACACTGTGAAAGGTTTCTAATCTCGTTTTCTTACTTCACGTCCATGTGATCTATTTGCTGGAGAACTAACATTCAGAACGCTAGGAATGGATGATGACGATTCATGAGGATTAGCAGTTGTAATACGCTCATGGCTAATTTGACCTGGAAGATTGACTATAAATACAGCATTTGCTTTCAATTTCTTTCTGCCAGGTAATCCAAGTAATTCTAATTTTAAGTCACGAACATAACTGTCAACAGTAAAATGTTTCGAGAAAATTCTTACATTTTTAACTTTAAAATTATCTTTTCGTTTACATTTTAGTAACCAGAGTTTTTCCAAATCAGGATTTGCGGGAAAAGAATGTAAATAATATCCGAACCTTGAGTCTTCCTACTGTAGGATAAACATCCTGCTATTGCACATCCAGGCATATTGTGCTACACTAATATAAGACAATAATATGCACAACTGATGTTGAAAAATAGCTAGTTATGAAGTATATTTACCAATTATGACGAAAAGTAATGAATTGCAAAATATTAACAGGTCTATTCAACGAAGCGAAATACTTTTCTAAGCATGTGAACGAGTTTAAACCCGCCAAGATTACTTAGTAATTATAAAGTATATTTACAAATTACGAAGACACAGTAATTGCAAAACATCCACACAGGTCTATTCACCAAAGCGAAATGCTTTTTCATCTAATAATCTTGGTTTTTTCTAAGAACGTGAACGAGTTTGAGTTTGCATTCCCAAGCCAAAGATTCTGTGCGGCGTCGTTACCGTCTTGGTGTTTGGTGTCGTGTCTGCCGGCGTTTGCTCCCAGTGTCACGTCATGCGCAAATCCGAGAAAACGGAGACTGCAACTGCGCATTGAAATGGCTCCCCCTGCAATATCTGAACCTTGCAGTTTCTAACTCTTTCTTTTAATGTATACTTTATATTCAGCAAGTTACTGCTTTTTCATTGATGACAATGTGTTTGCACAATGTTTCATTGAATAACTTAATACTTATTAAACTAGTTTAAACCATGCTCACCAATTTGTTCGAAAACAAGAAAGTTGACACCAAATTTTTGATTATGGTGTGCACGTCTTCAGAATATTTTCAGAGCAAATGCACGTCTTCAGAATATTTTCAGAGGCAAATAAATTTTTCAAATTTATACAAATACATGAAACCCGATCGAAAAAATATGAACTGGATTTTTAGAATCGGAAATACATCCATAAACAGAAACAGTTACTCACTTCCACCAGCGGCTATAAAGCATGCTACGAAATTTAACAATTGGCATACAAAACTTTTTCATAGTATAAGGAAGTTGTCAGAGACAACGAAATTTTCAAATCGAACAGTTAACAGGATAAATATAGAAGGAAATGGGATGTAACTCAACGCCTCCTAGCGGAAGAATTTCGCATAATGAAAATGCTGAAAATA
This sequence comes from Macrothele yani, assembly GCA_039090855.1. NCBI lineage: Eukaryota > Metazoa > Arthropoda > Arachnida > Araneae > Macrothelidae > Macrothele > Macrothele yani. The sequence continues at coordinate 13,612,647 of CM077033.1, read as the reverse complement.
GGCGAAAAGTTTTTTTTAAGGCAAAAGCTATGTTACAAAAAAAAAAAAGAACTTTTTAAATACGTCTCCGGTAAGCAAGGATAGAGGGAAAATGGCTTTGACCTTTATGCCGCCTAGAATGAAATATGTGTATTATTTAAAGAGGAGAATGCTCCCTGTCTTTATTGTAGTGAATGACAAAAGATAAGGCAATGAATTTCTCAAAAGGGTATTTAGAAACAGAGACACAGCTGCGAACTGAAATACGCATACATTACCTAGCGACAGACATTTGAACTATAAACTCCTCAAATACAAACCTAAAGTGTTTAACAAGGTAAATGGTATACGGTGTTCAGAGAATTTCTTAAAACCCACTTTCAGAAGCCGATATATTCACAAAAACAGATAATTTGCCCTGCCTAGCTGGGAAATTTTGCTTTATTTTGAAAAGAAAATCAAATCAAAAAAGTTTAATAGTTAGTAGTCTCTCACCAATTTTTTTAATCAGTCCAGCAGATTTTTTTGTAAACGAAAACAAACCTGATTGTGCTCTCTCTAGTGACTCATTTGTGCATTAAGAAAAATTTGAAAGTATATGTGAAACAGATTGCGCCGTATACGCTCTCCAACAAAGAAAGAATTTTTCAAGAAGGACTTTTAGATGCAGAGATATCGAAAAAAATATGATATACATCTACGCCCAGGGCGGAAAAATAATGCACTATTTTAAGCAGCATGTTTTGACTTTTCAGTAATATCATGGGACCCGATTCGTATCAACCGGGCGCTTCAGAGATCATGACTACACATCTAGAATCTTGCATTGCATTTACAAGCAAACTCAGCCCATTCTTTCATTGGTGCCTTCGCTAAATTTTTTCCGCTTCACAGAACAAGGTTTATCACGACTCGTCGCACGACATGACCTTTTTTCCAGTTTTAAAAAGTCCAATCACGGTGTTCCTGACAATTCGGTAAATAAATATTTTGTTTCTTTCCAGGAATCAGTAGCTTCCACATAAGTATGCAACTCCCAATACGGATCCTCTTGAATCTCCACGAATATTTTGCTGAGATACGGATCGGAAACATCCTTTTTTGAAGATTTTTGTTAATTAGTGCCTACAGGAAGTCTTGTTTCTCCATACAAGCATTCTCAGAAGATACATACTGCTAAATGAATTGGAATTAGTTTTATATGAATGGTTTTAAAGATTTCGCAAGACAAACTTTGCAATTAATGCAGCGTTTCACTATTTCCCTGTATAAGTGGGAACACCTTTTACCAATTCGAAATACAGTAAACTTCCGTTAATCCAGCCCTCGATAATCCGTCCTCACCGTAATCCAGCCTCCTTATCCTTGCGTGGTTTTTGGTTGCAGAAATCTTGTTAATATCAGACCGGAAGGAATTATACTTCATACAATAGTGAGGTTTTCAATTTTAACGCTATGTTTCGTTTTGAATTGGTGCTAACTTTCATGTTATTCAATTTAAAATAAAAGTCGGAAGGATCCTCAACATAATTAAGAATATTACAAAAAAGCGTATTCATTAAAGCTGACTAGAATCTGTGACATGTTTCAAAGTGATCACATTGAGTAGAAAATACAAGATTTTTATCTGTGCTGTATTGCAATTGTATTATTTTACTGTGTATAGTACGTACACATACATACTGTTCTTTACTGTGCTGATAATATGAAAATATTATTTCATTGTTGTAAAGAGACAGTATAGTATGTACTAATTGTGTTCTTTTACTATTATCATATGCTTTTCTCCTATTTATGTTTTTTAATACATATGTACCACACATAGTAAACGTGTAATTGTAATCTTAAATTTAATGAAGAATTAAACGGAATTTTCTCAGTAATCCCGCACTCTCGCGAATTCGGCACACCTCTGTACAATGAATAGCCGGAATAGCGAGAGTCTATAGCAAAATATTTTAACAGTGTTTGACTTAGCTCTCACATTATTTCATAATTTTTACTTCACATATGGTTTCAGAAAAACTTTTAATACTTGCAAAATTCTGTTGGGTCTAACCTTTAATCGTGACTGTGGAGTTCAACAATATGAGCAATCGTTCCGATACTTTTTTTCGTGTTTTTATTTGTATTTAGCAGCATGGGATGCAATATTCCATACGAGAATTTCTTGTAGTAGCCTGCATCAATATGTACAGCCATGTGCACGTTTTACGATTGCATCATCTAGTTTTTCTTTACTTGCTTTCATTTACCATGTTAACTGAATCACTGAGATCAATAATAATAAGGATTCCTTTGCAGTAATTAGGCGGGTACACCGGCCAGGCGTCTACCGGGAAATGTCCCATGATAGGTGGGAGACCTTTGCCACAGGCCAAGCAGCCCATGGCACGCAGTAGTGGCATTAATATTCTTGTTGCATAAGAGAGAAGCACTCGAATTTCATTTAATTAGACATTGACATAAATTTTACTGCAGATGATATATCATTGAATATTAAAGGTGAAGCCATCTATTTAGAGGTTTTAATAATGCAGATATAAAACTAAATTTTCAAAAAACGGTTTTATTTTATTCTCGAGTTCTAATGGTCGGAATAAGCAACCCGTGCTGCTGGATTCTGTCTCCCAGTACAAATTTCAGTGCAGTGTTTCCAGAAAAGAAACAGGATAAGCATCAGTGGGCAAGCGCATTATTCAAAGTTCATCCCGGTCAAATTTCACCGACTTTGGTGGAACGGTTAGAAGCCGGTGCTTCACAAGGGTACATAGTAGAATGAAAACGGGAAACCTTTCCCCAACAGAAATTAGGTATCTGGCTACAAAAATTACCCTGAGGAATAACAGAAAACATATAAAATCTGCTCAAATATCTGAGTTCATCATCAAAGCACGCAATTGTTTTATGACGTATTGATTTTTTACTAAATCAAATTACCCCGGTTGAAATTTTGGTCTTTGAGTTCCCAAAAAGAAAAAAAAATAATTTGGCTAACCTACGACACTAAACTTTTAGTCTTTTCACAAAATTCTGTTTCAGTCCTATTCGGAAAATTAGAACTATATACTGTATAAGGTATTTATATCTCTGAAAATTGGGAGTGTTGAAAACACCTGAACGTTAAAATAAAATCATAATCCCACTTTAAAAAAAAATTAGATGGTTACTATTATTTACTAGATTTTCAAAATAAAATACTAAAAACTAACTGTTGTTGTACTTGTGAATGTAGGCTAATCATTGAACATAAAGAATGAACGCATATTATCTGAAATCCATTTTGTCCCTTTTTAATTGGAGGTTTAACGACCACCAGGAGCAACTCAATGGGCTATAAACAGTCGCCCGTCCCTAATTTAGGGTCATTGGTTAAAAAGAAGTGAGAGAGCCAGGGCCGTAAGACAAACACGACATCCATACCACACGGGATTCGAACCCGGACACCTTTCGGACGAATGGTCAGAGGCCATCGCTTAGAACACTGCGCCACGGGGCGGCATTTGTCACTTTCGACAGAATCGAGTTCAAATAACTCAACATTACTCGTATCGTATCACAGAACTCGGCCGCCCCGGTGGCGCAGTGGTCTAAGGCGTTGGCCTCTGATCATTTGTCCGAAGGGGTCCGGGTTCGAATCCCGGTGAGGCATGGATGTTGTGTTTGTCTTACGGCACTGGCTCTCTCCCTTCCCTGGAACTAGTGACCCTAAATTAGGGACGGGCGACTGCTTATAGCCCATTGAGTTGCTCACGGTGGTCGTTAAACCTCCAATCAAAAAAAAAAAAAAAAAAAAAAAAAAAAACTCGACATAACTCTTACATAATTGTGAAATAAAAGCCAGCGAATGAAAGCCTGCGAATGAGAGCTCATTATACTTATTACTAGCTTTGTTTAAATATACATATGTGAGACCTTCTCTTAGTCCCAAATTGTACATTTGTGCACGGATACAGATTTTTCGCAGACAAAAATACAGATGTGTCAATCTCATGCACATAGTTGTCTGTAAACAAATAAATAAAGCAGTCTTTAGTATCTCCCGAAGCGATATATTTACTTTCACGACATCATACGCATTCTTCGTAGAGGAATGTAGTTATCGACACGGGAAACTCCTGAAAACCAATGCTAAACAAGATCGGAAGTTTCGTTTTTAAATCAAGTCCTAATTCCTTTTTCTAAGTTGTGAAGAGAAGGGGGAAATTCTGAAAGGAGCAACAGGTTTCTTTAGGTATTATTGTATTCCAAGAGGCATAATAAGTTTTCAAGTACTTGTTTTTCAGAGATATAAATATAAAAACAAATCTACTATGAACAAATGAGATTATATTGAGCACGCTTTGTGTCTTCTAAAACGATTGATCACCAAACTGAACAACAGCGAAATCGTCAAAATAATGCTCACAACAATATCGAGCTCGTTTGGTATTGGCGATGAACATTAAAGTATGGTACGATATCCAATAAGCTTCGACGAGAACTGGATTATCATGAACTAGGCACTAAAAAATTTGATCACATGCCGTCGGCCGTGTGTGTCCTTACATGCAGAAATAAGCGCATTGCATTGTATGTACATGGAGACACTACGTTGCCGTATTTAGGCTAAAATTTACATAATAGTGGCCATCGTGAATTCAAACGAAAGTTTTGAAAAAATGATCAGGCAGTGTTATGCTGGTTTTTGATCGATGCTGGTATCAAAATGTCATTAATACGCTTCCCGATTGCTAACTAAAAATTTCGATATGAGAGATCTAATACAACGTTGGAAGGAACTTTGGTGAATAACAGCGGACACTCAAATTTGGAGAATAATGCACTTTCGGGTCTATTGTTGACAAATGGATTTTGTTACCTGGTAATTCCATGTCATTTGCCGAAGCTGAAAACTCAGTACGGATCGTCTGATAACAAACTCCTCGTATGCCATTTATATAAGTTTGACATCTCCAACACAGCTACGTCCAGTATCGAATTCTGAGTGGGAAAATAAATTTTCCGGTTTCAAGGAAATCTATCATCAACATTTATGAGGTGAACTAGACGAGCATGAAACATAACTATTGATAAAAATGTTTTACACGTTTATTCGCTTTGACTGTTCGTATGCGCACAAGGTGTAATTGTTTGCCTTATGAGGGAACACAGTACTTCCTTTTCTCGTTTTTGTAATTCTAATAGAATTAATATTTGCTTTTCATGTAAAATCTATGTTAGCTCGATGGGTACGAGTTGAAAGAAAACGTTCGCCTTTTTTTTCTTACTAATCATTTCTCTTTCTTTTTATGGCGTGCAACACGGAGTAAACATACCGTCTCTTTTAATGTCACTGCTAATCATAATATAGCTGCTATGTACAACCAAGACTATATTGAAATGAAACCAATCATGATAGATACGGTTAGTTGTTTCCTCTCAAGTCAACCAAAGTTTTAGAAGGAGTATGGGGAGACCAAGCTGATAAAGTTGCATTTATATAATGCATGAATAATGCACCAGGTGAAGTGATATTCTTAATTATATTTTAATTTTCGAATTATTAAATGCATGCAAATGTAAATTAATATTGCTTTCAAAATTTCGCACAACATATGCACAAAGCATTTCCTTTTATCTTGGTAAATACATATTCTTTTGCATTTAGACGATCATGATGTTGCTGTTCTTAAATCTCGGTTTTTGGATATAAATTAGAGTTTACATAACAGAAATACGCTTCGAATTTCAAAGGATATCAAAGAAATTTAGATATGATCGCTTAATTTAAATATAAATCTGATGACACTCGTGGTTTTCTGTCTAGGAGCTGGAAAATATTTTCCCCATTCACTTGATTTTAATTTTTATTTAGTTCTGTTGTATTAGTTCTCACGGACAAAGATTTAGTAGTTCTCACGGACAAAGATTTAGATGATTAAATCACGAATCATTCAGCTTAATTGAAATTTGCTTGCATCACGCTTGAGCTAAGTTTATCCATTTAGCGCTTACACATGTTTGAAGCGAAATTAAATATCGTAAATATCTATTGCATCGTTCACTCCGCCGTGATTATTTTAGGGGTTTCAGAAATGGTTCTGTTTCTATCGTGGACAGATTACACGCCGTTTTGAAATTTAATTTCACTTTAAAATAGGTAAAAGAAAGCAGAGACGTTTCATTTACTGATTGATTCTCTTGAGCAAGAGGCTGTCAGGAACAGAAAAACAGACACTTCCTCACAAAACCAAACACTAATATTTTTAAATGATGGAATTTTACACATGGAAACAGATTTAACATGGAATTCATTTGATTCCGAGCGAACATTTATGAGCGGATTCTCCTATAATATACTATGGTACCCTAAAATTAATTATATGACTCTCTCCACAACTCAATCTTTAAATCAAAAATATGTTTTCTTGGTAGCATCATTCTGTATAAAATTTGTAATTATAGGTTTCTCATATTTTCTTCTAGAGAAGCATTTTCGTACTTTTTAGAAAAGTATACATTATCTGAAAAATATATTTTGTTGTAATCCTGCTATATGGTTTTCCCATTTGATGCATGGCAGATGATTCTCACTTGACAAAATTAGAAACTTTTGAAAGAATATTTATCACGCTTATTTCCAATGAACACTTTGGAACTCGTACGGTTGATATTTTGATGGAATTTTCTCTTACTATATTGCCTAGAAGTGCGTATTATCAGATAGTTAAATTTTATGAAAGGCTTGATTATTTTTCTAAATAGTTTGTTACAGAATCTATTCGTATCGTAGGATGTGAAATGCATCCACAGAGTTAAACGTTCAAGGCATTTCCTCCTAAATTTTAAACATCTTCTTTCATATCTTTTATAATTCAGCAGTGTACTTCATAATTATGTATGAAGTAACCCTCTGACATCTCGATTGTTTTTTTGAAGCGGCTTCACTCTTGTGAATGTGGTAATTGTTTCAGCTGAGTGGTGTTATTTTACTGAGTTCATGTGAATGTATCAAACTCCTTAAAATATAAGAGGGGCTTGTTCACTTCTCATGGAGTTAACTATCTGTTTTCTCTTTCATTAACCAATAGGATTTTTTTGTTTCATTAAGTCAATATTGAAAACAATTGGTGTGGGCTCATTGGACAAGTGGCATTACTTTGTTGTTCATTACACTTGAGGGCGTTCACGAACTTTTAGGAATAAATAATTGCGAAGAAAGCAATCAGAAACCACATTAAAATACAGTAAATGTATGCGAAATACAGAAAATGTGATTTTTTTACAATTATAAAGAAATGCGTAGAGCAAAGCAGTGGTTTTTCAAATGGTGTAAATTCTTCAGAAATTTGTCTGAGCCTCCACAAATGAGTTGGTCGAATATAACAAAACGGCAATTTGTCGGATTACGATCTTAGATTTTTTTAATCAAAATATACATCTTTTGTTTTGTATTTTACAGACGAAAAACCCTTCACACTACTTTGTATGTCGATTTACATTGTAAACAACACATGAATAAAAAAGAAATATTTGTAGGATTTTTTAAGTTACCACACATTGATGAAACGATTAAAAGTTTTTTTTTATTGCAGGTCTAGCGACCACCGTGAGCAATTAAATGGGCCATAGGCTGTCCCCCTGTCCCTAATTTAGGGTCACTGGTTCCAAAGAAGGGAGAAAGCCAGTGCCGTAAAATGAACACAACATCCATCTCGCACTGCGGTTTGAACCCGGACCCTTTCGGACGAATGATCAGAGGCCATCGGTCAGACCACTGTGCTACCGAGGTGGCAGGTTTAAAGTTGTTTTTGGAAAATTTACGTTATGTGATATTAGATCAAATTCGCATTGTAGCATTACTGTAGCTCAGTAGTCTTAGCTTAGTGCTCTCTCGCTCGTAAAATTTGAGGTGGTATTTTGGGATGGCCCCTCCGTACCTACATGCTTTCTATATATTAACAAGGGACTAAAATTTGATCTCAATATGATTTTCATACTGGAATTCGAAGTAAATTTTTTGTTTGGGTGATTTATGTATATCATTCCTTATCAATTTAACTTTCGTCTAGTAATTAGTTTGAAACATAAATGATATATAAAATGAATTTAAAAAAATTAGCATGTGTTTTCATTTTAATTTAAAAACGGTGGTGAACCTCACTCTTATAGAAAATGCATTATGAAACTGAATCATCTATTTTACAGTAAATGGTAAAACCATCAAGCAATACTATTTCGTAATAAAATCTTCCACGAGTAAAGCTTAGAAAAGAACTCATGGGTTTATCAATTAGGGTGCACATAAATTGTAGAAATACAAACAGAAATTTCTACTAAGAAATTGAAATCACTTTCCGTGTAAGATCAAACAGAGAACTTAAATAAATTGTTCTGCTTTGAAAATTCATGAAATACTGCTACCCGCAGATGTGGTAAAATGGGCGACTGCAATTACTGAACGGTATTCTAAAGAACTCGCAAAACCATAGGCGACACGGCATGGATGGTGAGTTAAGTGTGGTGTAAAAATAAATAATTTTGCATCATGGCAATTTTTTATTCTAGGTTTATATATATCAACGAAGTATAGATTAGGTTGACAAAATTCGGAATAGTATTTTATGTTCTGATAGCTGCAGGGAAATGTGGAACGAAACTGCACACAGTAATCTAAATATCTGTTGGCCAAATTTAGAACACCGAATAAGGTTTAGAATTCAGTGAATGATTAGCACGATAAATGTAACATTATTAATTTTTCCCAATTATTCAGTAGTTGTAATTTATTCCAAACCTCCGTTGAAATTTTAATCATAAGTTATATTATGCAGACTTTTTTCACATACGTTTCAACTGTACTGAAATATATTAAATCTACATCAGTACTATATACTTTAAAAAATTAATTTCGTTTTCACTCAAATCGGCGTTCCACCAAGGCCATTGTGCCTTCCTCTATATTAAGATAAATATTGGTATTTAAATTTCCTCTGTTATACATTGTATTAAAGAAATTAAATAATTAAATTTAAAACGCAGGATTATCCTTTACTTTGTAACAATTTGCTTGCAGCAGCCATCTGCTTCTGTACCAAGGAAGAGACTTACATTATTTTTTTATAATATTGGACCGTACCTCGAGCCATTATAATTTATCAACAGTGAAAGACGTTTAAAAAGCTGTAAAATTGCGTTTTTTAAACAGTTTAAAAGGTATAAACAATGCCGGTTTCATATACGCTTTAACGCAAAGCAAATAAACGCATTTTTACTACGCTATAGCCACTTTTGATTTTTCATAGTTAGAGGTACACGTAACTGGTATGATTTCCAAGGTTATTATATGTTAAAGTTTATTGTGCGCCGGATTGTATTCGTGGAATTGTTTCACTGGGATACAGTTTGCTTCTAGCGCCATAGTATGCTAAAAAAAATTTCAAATCTTGTAGTTTCTCGTATTTCATTCGTTTGGAAATAATGTTAAACTCTAGGAAACTACTTTAACGAAATACAGGCAGAAGCAATAAAAAATAGATTTTTGCGGGGGAGGTACACAATGAGCATTTAATTGTGTTTGTTAAAATACTGGGAGATGAAATTTAAAGCTTAGGTGCTCATAACCGTTTTGCAAAACAACAATGGAACCACAAGCAACCAAACTGAGTAAGAATACTTCTACGAATATGCGCTTGCTCTCACGGTTCTTAAAAAAGAAACAATAAAAATGTCCTTTTTGTGCCAGCACGAGATATTTGTCGCTGTAAGCCGAAACATCACGATTTTTATGCCGTGGGTTGTCATCCGGTTATTGAATTGATATCAAGCCAACGGGGAACGCAGCTCGTGGTACTTGCTGTGGCTCCTACTTTTCTTTACAATGCGTTGCTAGTCAAGCTTTATTACCTGACCTAAATAGCGGTAATGTAACAACTGCACTTCGGAAATTGCAGCGATTGAAATATATGAAGAAAGGAATAATGACGTTTACAGATCTCTGGAAAACCTCTCGGCCTAAACATCAAAATTTGAATGCCGTGAGTTGTCATCCGGTAATTAAAGGGATATCAAGACAACCGGGATACGCAGCTAGTGTTACTTGCTGTGGCTCCTACTTTTCTTAACACTGCGTTGCTAGTCAAGCTTTATTACCTGACCTAAACAGCTGTAATGCAACAACTGCACTTCGGAAATTACAGCGATTGAATTATATGAAGAAAGGAATAAAGAAGATTACAAATTTGTGAATAATTATTGTATAGTTCCAGATCACTTGATCTTTAGCAGTGAGACCAGGACGAGAAGGCAAACTGATTTGGAAATAGACGGTCATGAAGTTGCTCATGCTGTGCGTCACACCCTAAGTACCAAGTATGCATGAGAAAATAAGGGATAACAACACTTCTCAGAACACTGTGGAGGAATTTTTGCAAAGTGCTATAGTTTTATCCGCACAAAATAAACCACAATCCACAACTGTTCCGTGGAATTTCAAAATCCTAAAGGTATGTTTTCTCTGACATTCCTGCCTTGAATCGGCGTGGACGATACAAGAACCTGAAATATTTTGTAGAGGGACGAACCTGAGTTGCACATTCACGACTGTGCTGACACTCAGATTTGCAGAATATTGTATAAGGAAAGCCCTCGTGTGTGCCAAGAGATCCTGTTGAGATAGCTGACAGCTATGATGTCGTGTCGTGCCACGAAATCTTCTACCTTCGGGACGAATTTTTTTCAAGAAATTCGTACAACGGGAACAGCAATTTGTTCCATGCATTCCTGCAGGTTTTCAGAGATGCTCAATAAATCTGTTTTACCGCACTTCCGCAGCGATGAAGTCATACGTATGCGCGATGGATCCCCTCGTCATATTGTATTGTTCACACAGTTATTGAAATGACAACAGCTTACCAAAAGGAAAGACATTAGTCGTGCATTTTGTTAAATTTAAGCACCTCTTAGTCTGATCTGAACTCTATAAATTTTTCTTAAGGGAACACATCAGAGACTCTTTTTTTCAGGAAATTCTCCCCATTTGGCGATTTTGAAACACGAAATAGAACAGAATCTGAAACAAATTATAGCAGACGAGTTGCATTCCACTGTAGAGAAGGTGGTTTAAAGGCTTTCTGGGTTTAGGAGATCAGAATGAAGCAACTCTTAAACAATAGCTGTATCCTGTACCAAATTAAAAGGTAATTACACTTTCTAGTAAGGTGTTTCCTATAACCATTATACCTTGCTTCATGTGAAGATTATTTGTGCGTTCCACCTGAAAGGGCATGCGTCCACGGAAGTAGTCACACCTTGGGGTTGCGTTTCGTTCAACATGTATGTAGGAACAAAACAACTACATCGAAGTCGTTTACATCTATCACCTTATCTTGCATCATGATTACAGTTGTACCTTTTTATGGCGCTTGAGTGACACAAAGGGTAACGTATTTCCCCGTAAATCGCAAGCTAATATTTCTGATAATCTTGCTGCAATGATTGGAAATATTCAGTATTGCGGGTTATTCAGTAAAGTGATCTAAGCAGCTGCTCTTTAACTGAAAATAGCTTACACACAGAATCCTAAATTCATTTTTTTCCCGAAACATTGGCATATAATCATTATAACTACTTTTTCTCAACTAGCGGGATATAACTCTAAAACAATGTTTAAATAGCTTATGTAAATTTTTTAATTAACTTAACCATCTTACGGGGAACAATAGAGAGACCCCGGTACGCACACTTACTAACGATTCAGCTTTTTTTATCCAGTCACTAGATGTTTCTCCACACATTGACACAAAGTAAGTATGTTCAGAAGAATCAGTATTCGGCTGCTAACCTTGAGAGGAAGAGAAATAGAGCACAAGTGTTTTATTTACCAACACTGAATAAATTTAGAAAACCAACCAAACAAATATTTTACGGCACTTTCACCCGATAAGAAAGAGAAGTAACATGTAAAGTAAATCATACTGGTAATAATAACCGAAATTTTAGGTTTCAGTTTAAAATCAAAAACATTGCATTACATATATGATATTGCTGTTAATGTTGTAACCAAAAGTTTATGTTATGGTTAAATCATACGTTCATCCAAAGTTTCTGATGCGCCAAAAGACGACATCAAAAAATTTATTTTCAGAATTTAGTATATTTTTTTTATTAATGGGGATATTTCAGTTTCTCGAATGAGGAACTCCAAAGGTATTTCGATTGTGACGGAAAAGAGTGAAAAAGTCAGGAATTAAGGACAAAAAAACATCAGCATTTTTTTATTGGAGTTTTAACGACCACCGTGATGCTGTTATTTTTGGTAAGCACAGATGTGGAATTTCTGAAACACTTGCCGTTTACCGTTTCAAAGATGAAATTGAAATTCTGTTACCTCACGTGAAACTTCAAGACTGGGATGCTAGTGCAGAACCTCTTAAATTCTGGAAATAGGTAATGGATTTTATAGATTCTGCGGGATAATGTCCCTATAAAGTTTCAACAAAATTAGTTTTAAATTTTATTACTTTACCATAAAGCTGTGGAGAATATGTTTTTAATGACGATGGTTCCAAAAACTGATCTGAGGAATTAAATGAAAGCTGAGACGCTTCAATCCACAATGATTATTAGATACTACTTGAAGTTACGAAACGTATGCTGCAATAAATTTCAACCATCTGCAAAATTACTTGAAAATTTCATTGCTAATTACAAGAGAGAGCAGAATGAAGTTGATAGTGAGGACGACGGAATTCTGAATATGGAATTCTAACCCTACAGCTGTTCACTTAATTTCTGTGATTTGCGTATATACCAAGAACAAACAGTCCTCTTTTTGTCCGATACTGCTCATACTTGGCCAAAAAACTGCAGGTACTGTAGCATACATATATGGTAATATTAGTAGGGGTACCCGGTATTTCCCGGGTTAATTTAATTTTTGTCTTAAAAAGAAATAAAACAAAATGGAATGTAAAAAATCTAACCGTCACTGCCAACGCAGAATGTTATGATGCAGTAATATTTCTGCCCCCAAGCCCACACACACGAAAAAACAAAAATCTTAAATATAAAGGAAAAACGATTTCGATTTAGTTAATTGACTTTAACGAAACAAAAACGAAAGGAACAGGAAAGGAAATTCTTAACTTTGACGAGACATCTATAGAACTGCTGTACATCTGGCGTGCGCTTCTGAGAATCCCGCGTCACTGAAATGCAGTGTACTTATGTAATATCGCGTGCATGTGATTTGACATTGGCATTGATCAAACTTTGGTTTACCGTTTCGAATTTTTAGTATATGTAACTCTCTATTTACATAACATTATATTTCTGCCTGATGGAGCACTTTGTTGGTGGTGAAATGGCAGCGCAAAACTAAACAAGGTAGTAAAATCATGCAATGCATTGATTACAATACGCTTTCCATTATACCAGAAATCATTGCTCAAGTTATGAGGATAATGGCTGTGAAATAAATCTCGATCCTGTGCCCAGACCTTTGATCCCATTTCGATGATATTCAACAGAACCGGTTCAGTATACCTCCGACATAACATGATAACGTTTTGCCGCAATCAAAGCAATTTGCGTAAGTTATGATGCATAAAGGCTATGGAATAGATCCCGCTCCTGTGTCCTAACCTTTGACCCTATTTCACCCATTTTTAATAGGATTCGTCCTCAGGCAGGCCCCTACAACATACTAACATTTAATCCAAATCGAAGAATGTTTACGTAAGTTATGATGCATAATGGCGATGGAAGTTATTCTGCTCCTATGTCCTGACCTTTGACCCCATTTCGCTCATTTTCAATAGGGTTTGTTCACAGGTAGTCCCCTACCACATAATAAAATTTAATCGAAATCAAACATTTTTTACGTTAGTTATGACGCATAAAAGCAGTGGAATGGATCACGCTCCTATATCCCGACCTTCGACACCATTTCGATCACTTTGATTCGGGTACCTTCCTAGGTGAACCCCTGCCCCATACTAAAATTTCCTCAAAATCGAACGATTTTTACGCGAGATATGGTGCGGACGGACATACGCTAAAAACGCGTGACGTAATGAGGCAGGTGGGAATCGTGATCATCTGCTCGCAAGAGTGTGACGTCATAAAACTATAATAGGATCCATACACAACGCGTGGCGTAATGAGACACGTGGCGTGCCTGCGCGCCAACATTCTCAAACGCGAGATTGTGATGTCGTAAGATTTCTAAGCATGGGTTACATAAATGGAACGACGCCATGACACTAAAAACGTTATAATTCGGGATGGTTATTTTACCCACTAAATGAATTTTCCTAAATTCGAGATTAAGCTAAATCGATTTCTAGTACCAGAAAACGGGAGTTTAACGACTTTCATTATAATCTCTAGAGCCGTTTCCAAAATAAAATTTACATACATAAAAGTAGTGCTCCTTTAATATTATGGGATAAGAGCGATGGATTGGATACCGATCCTATGTACTGACCTTTGACCCCATTTACCCATTTTCAATAGGGTTCGTCCCCAGGTGGTGCCTTACCACATACTAAAATTTCATCGAAATCGAACTATTTTTACGCGAGTTATTGAACCGTCAGGCAAACGGACGGACACACAGACGCACAGACGGACGGACAAAGCAGCAGCATATACGCTTCTTCAACCTACAATTGGAAAGCGTGAAAAATGTATCTTTTTATGAAAATTGTGCATAGAGGCTCCTTGACCCCGGGCTCCGACTACTTCTAAAACGTCTGCGGTCTAAATTAAAGTACCATGAGATAATATACCAAATTTGATTGTTCTAAATTGAAAACTATAGAACTTTTTACAAATATTTTGCAAGGCGTGGGCACTTGACCACCGGTAAAACACCTTCCAAAAATTGTCTACGGTCTAAGTCAGAGTATCATGAGATAATAAACTAAATTTGATGGTTGTAAATTGAAAACCAGAACTTTTTACGAACATTTTGTATGGGGCTTTTTGACCACCGGTCTCCGACCCCTTCTCAAAACCGTCTAAGGTTTAAGTCATAGCACCATGAGATAGTATTTCAAAGTTGGTGGTTCTAAATTGAAAACTCTAGACATTTAAACTAAAATAACGAATATTTTGTATGGGGGACCTCTTGACCCCCTGCTCCGACCTGTTCCGAAAACTGTCTACGGTGTAAGTCAGTAAAATGGGCTGTAAGCAAACGCCCGTCTCTAATTTAGAGCCACTGGTTTCTGGAAAGGGAGATAGCCAGTACCCTAAGACAAACATAGCAATATGCCTTACCGGGATTACAACCAGGACCCCTTTCGGACGAATGATCAGAAGCCATCGCTTAGACCACTATGCCACCGGCATGGCAAATATATATAATAAATGTCAACATAGATTTTTAATTATTTAAGTATTTTAGTTCCCATATTAACTAAAATAATTTAAACGAAAGACTTAGTACCTCAAATGTTACAGCATGACAAAGAGCATTATTTTTCCTCCTAGAAATCACAAAGCTCTAGTAATTTCAGGCAAATCTCTACTCGAAAACCTACAGTTTATTTATCAATCCTCCAATGATCGTGTAACTTAAAAAAAATTGTCAGCAATATCTGTAAACTCCTGTTGGCAACTGCTGGTGAGGCCAAATACCTTTATATTTTAAATATGAAAATCAAATCATTTGGCATGTGTTAGTACCTATAAGCACGATTCATTTACAAATTCGCTCACACGCACATGTGTGTACTAGAAATAAACGGAAATACACCAGAGATAAGTCTTAGGCACAGAGTGGCCACTTTACTATGACCACCTGACAGTTTTAAGCAAATGAGCTATGACTGCATGCTGTTTTCGCCAGAGGCGAGGCTAATATAAAAAGGGGAAAGCTCAGTGCTAGCGACAGTAGTAGAAGCAATTTTTGGGAGACGAGATGAGTAAAAAACGCGATTTGACGGACTTTCAACGTAGGATGATTGTAGGAGCTCAGAGCCATGGATCAAGTATTACCGAAACCGCCGCATTCGTGAAATGTTCCAGAGCTGCTGTTGTTAAAGTGTTTTAAGACTGGACTGTCAGCCAAAAACTGGGTCTCTACGTGTAACGTGTGGTCATCATCGACTAGTGATTGCTCGAACGGAGCGGAGAGTGTCAAGACTGGTAACAGGCAACAGAAGGTCAACAGTGCAGCAAATTACAGACTATCTTAATCAAGGATCCCCTCAAATGATTTCTGCACGCACTGTTTGCCGTACACTTCATCGGATGGGATATGGCAGCGGAAGGCCTGTGCGAACACCTTTGCTGTCTGCAGTTAACAAGAGAAAACGTCTCCAGTTCGCGCAGCATCACAATGATTGGACAGTCGATAATTCGAAACAAATTATGTAATCCGAAAAATCACGTTTTCATGTGCACCATGCCGATGGCAGAGTGAGAATTTGGCGGAAACAGCACGAAAGCATGGACTCCAATTGCATTGCTACAAACCTTCAAGCTGGTGGAGGCAACGTTATGGTTTGGGGAATGTTTTCCTGGCATGCTCTGGGCCCTTTAATTCATGTTGATCAATGTCTGACTGGCACATCATATCTAAACATCGTTGAGGACCAAGTGCATCCTGTCATATGGATGGTTTATCCCAATGGTGATTGCTACTTTTAACAAGATAATGCATCCTGCCATAATGCTCGTATTGTACAGTATTGGTTTCAGGAACATGCCGGTGAGTTTATTTTCCTTAGGTGGCCCATACAATATCCACATCAACCCCACTGACAATTTGTGGGACGCAGTTGAACGAGCCATCAGACAGCTAGATCCACAACCCTGCAATCTCACACTCCTGGAAAGTGCTATTCATCAAGCATGGTCTCAGATTACACAAACCACCTATAAACATCTCGTGGAGTCAATGCCACGAAGAATCGAAGCAGTATTAAAGGCAAAAGGTGGCCGAACGAAGTATTGAGGAGTGGTCATAATAAAGTGCCCACTCAGTGTATATTCCTTTTATAAGAAATATATTAATATGATATTTGGAACTTTGTGGAAAAGGTCAACAGGCTCCCGTTGCAAGAGTCGTAGTAGTTACAGACAGCAATTCTGTACTTATATGTTGCTTTAGGAAGATGTCGTTATTACCTTTAGTAAGAACAAATACACGTGGAACTTTGCAGCACTTCATAGTGTAGGAAGATTTCCACTAACAGCTACAAAATCATTCTAAATCATGCGGTTTTACATCTTGTTTCTAACAAATCCATGTTTCGTGTCCGTTGAAGAATGAACATTGGACTTGAAATATTTTGATATAGTGTTTCTAACAGGGCCTTACATTTACGTTGATTTCCCTTTAATTCAGTTTACATGAAGAATTAAAGGTAAGTCCACTAAAAGGTACGAGTGAGTTGTATTTTTATCCAGAGGTACAGTGAATTCCATGTTCATCCAGCTTGGAAGTGAATTGCAAGTTCATCCAAGTTGGCAGTCAATGAAGTGGGGCAATGCATTTCATATGTATCCCATTTGTGTTTATCGTGTACGGAAAACATTTCAAAACTTTTCAACAGATGACCTTAGTGTTAGCAAAGAAAGTGTAAATACAGACCCAACACAAATCAGGCATATATTGTACTGCGCTTTAGATATACTGCCGGTTTTTCTTAGGATTATGAACTACTAATTTAAATAGAGTTATTTTCAGTATACGTACAAGAAAAATGAATTGGAAATTTTGTTTATTATAACTAGTGTCCCCCTATGATTTACGGAAGAGCAAACGTGTTTTCATAGGATTTGAATATATGAAATGTGTTGGTGTTTTTTATTCAGTTATGAATACACGGAATAAATTTAAATTACATTTCGCTTATAGATAATAAAAACTATCGAAACACATATAGGTATTTGTCTTTATTTCTTTTATAACGAAAAGGCAGCAAGAAGATTAAAAACTGCTGATAAATAAGTGAAAAATATTTTTACACCTTTGTGCCAAAAACAAAACTTTATTTTAAACATAGTGTATATAATACTGTTTATTTTCACTATTACTTTTGTAAAATTATTTATAATTAAAAATGCTTTATTTTAATTCCAGTGTTTTTTCATATTTTTTGTTAAGATTTCGGCGTTGTGCCAAAATAATAAATATGCATGTACTGTGGCTAGAAAATGAACTGATAACGCTCTATGTTTGTTTAAGAATATTAAATATCTTCTGTGTCTGCAAGTATTGCATTGCTATCTTATCCATTGCAATGTTTGTACAGGCTTCCGATTTTAGGCCTGGCGCTTCTCAGGAAGGTAGGTTCTGTTATAGTGTAAGATACACTGATTTCAGACCACAAGGTATATCCAATGAGTAGAAATCAATAAATCAAGTATTTGACATTTTCAAAAAGATTTCAGTCGTGATTCACAAAGAAACAAGAAGAAGATTATTCGCATCGCGGAGATACAACGGAGAATCAATAGAACACAAAAATAAGAGAATAGGTTGGTTGGTTGGGGTATTTTAATGGCGCAAGGGCCAGGTCTGGCCAAAGAGCGCCAATCACGAAGCAATTAAAGAAAACAAGTTAAAAGCAAGGAAGAGTAATAAGAAGCACGGCGGAGGGACAACTGAAAAACAAGAACGATAAAAGATAAATAATTTAGATTAGTTTAAGAAAGTCAATTTGCCGGAAAAATGAAAAAACTGCGAACGTATCACAACAGTCACCTAAGATTCTTTAAAGGGAAGCTGAATTGTCTTCCAATGAATAAGCTCGGAAATATTGAAAACGGTTATCAAGAAAGCGGACACAAGTACACAAGACATGAAGGACACCGAGACGACTGTTACACGTCTCGCACATTGGGGCAGTGTCGCCATACAGCAAGAAGCGGTGGGTGAAACGACAATGCCCAATGCGCAGACGCGCAAGAACTACTTCCTCGCGACGATTCTTCCGCAATCCAGATTGCCATAGTCCGATCTGCGGTTTGATGGAAATAAATTTGTTGTTGCCCTGTTGAGTCCACAGGTACTGCCACTCCTCCATGATAAATTTGCGGATGCACGGGTGAAAATCTCGAAAAATGGTGGCAGTCGGGTGATTGCCAAGGATGGAAGAGACCTGGCTGCGGTGTCGACCAGCTCGTTACCCCGAATCCCAACATGGCCGGGAATCCAACGGAATCAGACCAGGAACCCAGCACCCGCCACAGTTCCCAGGAGACCACGGAGATCTCTGGTGATTGGTGAGTCACTATTCTCCGGGAAGAATAAGACTTTAATAACTGATTGAGAATCAATACAAATCATAGTGCGGCGATGGTGTTTGGAATGAATGTGGCGCAAAGCAAGGTGCACCGCATGCATCTCTGCCGTAAAGACTGTCGCAACCAGCGGAATGCTCTCAGCATAAGTCTCATCCGCACAAACAAAGGCGGAGTCCACAAAATCACTGGATTTCGAACCATCGGTGAAGACAAGCACGAAATCGGGATAGAGGGAAACGTGTTCAGCAAAACGTTTCTGGTACACCAGTGCAGGTGTGGAGGACTTAGGCCGTCCAGAAAGAGAGAGGGAAGTCACTGCCTGAACTGGATGCCAAGGTGGATCGTTAAAGACACGGGTCACACCGATTAACGACAAGTCTATGCCGGCATCTCGCAGTATGTCTGACATCCGAATCCCGAAATTGGGAACACAAGAAGGGCGGTTATGAAATAGGCGAGCACATTGTGGCGTGAAGATGGAATCATGCAGTGGGTGATCAGGGAGAGATTTCAACTTGATGTAGAACTGGAGAGACAGTTGCTTACGGCGGAGGTATAAGGGTGGTTCATGAGATTCGGCATACAGGCTGTGGACAGGAGACGTACGGAAAGCACCGATGCACAGGCGTAAAGCTTGGTGGTGGACTGGATCGAGGAGCTCTAATGCCGAAGGCCGTGCAGATCCGTAGGTTATACAGCCATACACTAACATTGACCGGACAAGGGAGTGATGAATTCGAAGCATTGAGCACTGTCGGCCCCCCAAGATGTTCCGGAGAGGACTTTCAGGATACTCAATGACTTTGTGCGCTTCACCTTTAAGGAATGAATATGAGGCCAGAAGGTGAGTTCGCGGTCAAAAGTCAATCCAATGGATTTGACCTCTGTCACAACTGGAATGGTGGTGCTCCCCAGACAGAGGTGGGGGTCTGGATGAAAACCGCGTTTGCGGCAGAAATGCACGCAAACAGTCTTTTGTGACGAGAAGCCAAAGCCGTTGCGTGAGACCCAGGAAGAGATCTTGGTAATAGACGATTGCAACTGTCTCTCAATGGTGCGCATGTTGACGGAAGCACACGAAATCTGAAGATCGTCCACATACATAGTGCCGCGAACCATCGGAGGAAGTAAATTGAAGATATGATTCACCCGAAGGATGAAGAGAGTGACCGATAAGATCGAGCCCTGAGGGACACCCCGCTCCTGCGGGTACATCGCGGAAACTGTGGACCTAAAGCGCACATGGAACATCCGGTTCTGGAGAAAACCGGCAATGAAAGTTGGTAAATTTCCCCGTAATCCACAGTCGTGCAGATCACGGAGAAAGCCGTATCTCCAGGTCCGATCATACGCTTTTTCCATATAAAAAAAAACGGAAACCATGTGCTGTCGTCGAACAAACGCCTCTCTGATCAATGTCTTAAGGCGAAGGTGGTGGTCAGTTGTGGAGCAAAAACGACGGTGTCCACTTTGATGGGGTGACAAAAAGTGATGGGTTTCCAAGTGGAAGATCAAGCGGAAATTGATGATGCGTTCAAGCACCTGCAGAGGCAGCTTGTCATGGCAATTGGTCGGTAGTTGAACTGGTTTTTCGGATCTTTACCATGTTTGAGAACAGGTATCACAATAGCTGTGCGCCAAGAATCGGGGAAAACGTGCTCTTGCCAAATCCTGTTAAACAGGATTAGCAGACAGTCGAGAGATGATCGAGAACGGTGCTTCAGCATTTCGCAAAGGATGTTATTAGGTCCTGCAGATGCCGTGGCCTCCGTTCACGATTTGATGATTTAAAGGGCTTGCTCTCTTTACACACCCCACTTTGCGTGTGTCTCCAAGAGACAAAGCTGCGCTTTACCGATACTTTTTCGGTGCGAAGATACAGTACATTTCGCAAAGACCATACGCGCGGAGCTATCGCATGTGGAAGAGTGGCCATTCTCGTTCCTCATGGTGTCCCAGTCACGGCGATTGCTCTGCGCACGAATCTGCAAGCAGTTGCAGCAAGACTATCTGCTAACACTCTGCTGACAGTATGTTGCATTTACTTACCACCAGATGAAGCTGTTATGCCTTCAGACTTGGAAGATTTGGTGGACCAGCTACCGCCTCCATTTTTCCTTCTCGGAGATTTCAATGCACACAATCCGTTGAGAGGAGACCGCAGTCGTGATCCCAGGGGCCGCGTTATCGAGTCCCTGCTGTGCAACACATCATTCTGCCTCCATAATACGGGAGCAAATACCTACTTCTACGAACCCAGCCGCTCGTACTCAGCCATTGATCTGTCGCTGTGTTCACCATCTTATTTCCTGACTGGTCTTGGAGCGTGGTGATCCCCTTGGCAGCGATCACTTTCCAATTTTTCTTCGACTCGCTGGTGACGGCTACCGCCATCCAACCCGTCCCTATAGATGGGATATTGATCGAGCCAAGTGGGACGCATTCAGTGCTACAGCGATTATTAATTCTACTATGGTGGCCACAGGTACTATCAACGACGTTTGCAGCGGTCACGGATTCTATTGTGCAAGCGGCAGAACTCACCATTCCTAAAACGTCAACTAAACTTCCAAGTTGCCCAAAGCCATGGTGGAGTTCGAAATGCAAGGCAGCACGTCAGGCCCAGCATATGGCTTGCGGCAAATTTCGTCCCTATCCCACCCACGCTAACCTTCATGCTTTCAAGAAGGCCAAGGCTTATGCAAGACTGGTTCGTCGTCGCCATAAACGGGAATCCTGGATCCAATATGTATCCGGCATCAACACATCTACCAACTCCAAAATGGTTTGGGACAGGATTCGCAAGATTCGTGGAAAGTACCCATCGAGCGAGATCTCCATCCTCGAGAGTGATGGGGGAATGGTTGCCGACGCTCGGGTATCGCTGACTGTCTTGACACAGCGTTTGCTTCAGTTTCCAGCAACTGCAATTATCCTCCTTCTTTCCAAGAGCGTCAGTCACGGCTGGAGAGAAATAAGAGAATAAATGCATAGTATAGACGTGCAGAGTTTATTGTCTCAGGATAGCTCCCAATTATGAATAAACAAGTAATATCACATGAATCAGGTAGAAAAAAGGAGATGGAAACTTTGTGATTATTAATCAAGGTAATAAGGAAATAACACAATTGAAAGGGCGCGAAATAGAAGTAATTCAAAATTTCGACCGGGTGTGCGAGAATTTCTTACAATGTATTCCTCTGGAACACATTATTTTGTAAGACAACATGAACGTGCGGATGAAGAATGGGGAAATAACTTTGTGGATGGTTGTTCTAGGCAAAATATTGATTTATCGCAAACCTATTTTGTTAAATACGTAGCATTCTATGGTGAAATATTTCAACTTCCCAGATGGTCCACTGACCAGACATGTTGCCTTTCTCTCAAACAGCCCAACGCGGACACAGCATCGTACGAAAGATGGTTGTACAGACACGGTGTTTGTCCTCGGAGAAGTGCCTGATTCCACCAATAAAACAGTGACTCTTAATTTGTGAACGGATATTCCGCAAATTCTGTATATTCCGGCACGTCTTCAAATCCTCAAATGAAAATTGTAGCCTAACGATTCAAAGTAATAGACGAAGATTATTTTCTAAGCTTAAGCTGTGTATCTAAGTCATTTAAAAATAGCATGTTTGGTTTAATTCTTTAGCTACTTAGGCTTATCCCTTGAAAATTTAAACAATCGTTGTGGAATTATGAACCATTTCTATAAAGCGTTGCTAAATCTATGTACCGTTCATTAACACGTTTTTCCGTAGATGGTTCCTATTTTCAGGGTTGGGTGTTCTTCACTGAGTACCAAATACAACACTAAATTCTCAAATCATAATGTTTCGCTGGTGGTTTAAAAAAAGTGGTAGCGCAGAACTAACGGACAACAATTCCACCGAAAACTCAATAGGATTCGAACTTGTCCAGCACTATAGTGTTAAACCACGGTCAATATTTTTAACACTCGGCAACCAGAACCAGAGCGACAATTTAAAACTGGTTTACGAAAAACCAACAGTTTTGAGAGATCTCCAACATTTTTAAAAGTGGATTCTCAGCATTTTTTAAAAACTGTAAACAGATCTCCTACGCATTTTTTCCAAACACCCAATAAATGTCTGGCCCCCACCCCCAACCCCAATGAAAAAATCTCACCAAATATAATTTAGACCATAAATGTTTGCAGTAAAAGTTAGGACTTCTAGGTTTTGTGACAAGGGCGGTGGGGTGCTTTCCAACTCACTGGAAAAGAGTGCTATCACCTGACAGGCGTATTATGCGTGTCTTTTGGTCAAACTGAAGCAGGAAGACAAACCAATACACAGGAGGAGATGGTAAAAGTGGGTCTATTTTTCCAAGAAAATGATTCGGCTTTTTTCACGCCCGCAGGGAAAGATTTGAACTGTAGAGAAATCGTGCTCCCTTTCCGCATTTCGCATCGTCTGACTTTCATGTATTCTTCGAATTCAAGGAAGGTTTAAAGAAAACATATTTCCAGTTCATTACCGATTCTGCATTAGCTGTTGATACTCGGTCTCTGCCTTTTATGCGTGAGTTTAAAGAAACTTAAGCATCAATGTCATAACTGCTTTAACCTCGGAAGCTAATATTTATAATTATGTGTTAAATCCATTCGCTTGACTATAAAAATAATTTCTAGCAAAATTCAAGGACTTATAAACACTTCATCGTATTCCCCAATATTTGGTTATCTGTGATTTTCCTGTGAATTATTTCGACAGGTGTTCCTTGTACGGAAAACACATAAGCTATCACACCAAAAGACACCCACCCCACTCCCAGTGTTGCCAAGTGAAATTCTCAAAATTTAGTAGATTTCACCCTAAAAATTCAGTAGATTAGTTTAAAAATCAGCAGATTTTTGTTTCGCTACAATACACAATGCACCGCTATCGCAATGATCTAAAGCAGTTCTGATCGCATAATGGTATTTTCCATTTAATTTCCTTTCTTAAAAGGCAATGTTCAGCTTTTCTGCCATGATCTATAATGCAAAGTCTAATGAAATGGGTCAACTGTAAATGTCTTTGGTTAGCTGAACTGTAGAATTCACACTGTCAGAATTTGAGCAGAAGAGTTGTGCTAATCTTATTATCAACACTATTGCTATCATAGATGCTGGTTTTCATTTTTTCTGCCAAACAATTTCATCCGTCAAAGATATGCTATGAAGAATTTGAAAGCATAACCTTTGCATGCAGCAATCAACATGCGGTTTTTAAAGAAAGTCTGTTTCTCTGATTTGCCTTCATTATGTTTATCCTAAAAAAGCAAAAATCCTTTCTACTACAGCCTTTGATTGAAGGAAGAATAACAAACATGCCACAAATTTTGACAATGATGGAAAGAGTAGAATTCCGTCACGAATGTGTCATTATTTTGCACATGACCAAAAATGATGCACACATACATCAGAGTGCATTGAATTTCACGATCAGTATTTCGAAGCATTTTCCATTCATTGTCCAGTGTTTGAATCTCAGTTGGAGGAATCACACTGGGAAAGAAAGAAACTAAAGCAGCAACTCATAGAAACTTCTTTCCCAGGGCACTGACGGGGAAACAGCATCCAAATGTTGCATAATGCATTTTTAGCATTATCAGAAAATAAAAACGTTTGGTTAAGTTACTCTGTTAAAATGTAAGAGAAAACCAAACTACTGGTGGCAATTCAATAAAATAAAATGGACTACAAAAAATTGTATGAACCCTAACGCCAAGAAACCAAGTGTTAACACAAATTAGCCACAACTACCTATCAAGAAGGCCCCATAGCGCAGTGGTCTAAGCGCTAGATTTTGACCATTCATCCCAATTGGACCCAGGTTCAATTCTCTGTGATGCATACATGAGTGTTGTGTTTGCTTAATGGCACTGGTTTCCCTACCTCTACATCAAGGATCGTAGCAGTTATGGATATTTCTCATTCAAGGAACAAGAGCATTTTAGCCTATCAATATCAATTATGGCAATTATCCGCTTGTACACAAATATAACACCCAAGTTTACCAACCATTTCAAACAGATTATTAGATCCTGTTAAATATTTTTTTTTCAAAAAATTAAAATACGTTATGTAAAACTTGTTATATTTCATATAAATTCTTCAACAGTAAAACTAAAAGCGTTCCGAAAAATTAGAATTTAATGAAATAATGAAAAAATCAGTAGAAATAAGGTGTTTTTCAAAAAAGTTACTAAATCACTAAATGTGTGAAAAAATCAGTAGATCTGCTGATAAATCAGTAGCCTGGAACCCTGTCCACTCACTCATTATTGTAATATGTTCTTACCACACTTACTGCGAAATGATGTCATTCGGCTTTTTGCCAAATTTTCGGAAACTAAAAGACACACTGATTAATCTCATTTTTGTTTTCTGAATTACACATATTATAATTTGTTTTGCTAAATAAATACTGAGAAAAACTATAAGAAAAAAAAATACTTCGGTTTTCGGAACCAGTTGTCTGCTGCAAGAGACGCGGTGGAAATAACGTGTTGCTATCTTTCGGGCGACATGAAACACGGGGCGTGGATTATTTCTGTAAGGAATATGTTTCCACAGTATTTTGGCAGGCCTCAAAAGGGCCTTATTGAGTGTTCATTGGGTACCTATTTTGAAACATTTTCTGGGACGGAAAATATGTGTTTCCACCAAAACGAAAAGCTGTCTTTATGGTACAATAATTAAATTACATTTATTAGAAACCCGGGAAGAACTGTTTGAATGATGCGAATCATGATCTCAAAGCAGGGTTCTGAGGTAAGACAACATTTCTGTCGTATTAAGTATCCCAGAATGCGGTCTGCCAAAGGCATTTTGTGTGACACACCTGAAATTGTGCGTTTCAGGGTCCGCCAGTTACCCTCTACCCCTTGGGTGTGAGAACCAGTTCAAAGATCCACGAAACTAAGGGAGTGGTTTACTGTCAGATGTTGAAATCTAACAGACGCTGACTGTTTCAGAGGTCGTGGTAACACTACCCTGCGATGATTCCTCGATTGCATCATCGTACGACAATACTTTGGCGAAACAATATACAACAGCCATCACCGTATCAATAGTAATATGAGCTTCCTCGAACCACGTCCCAAATACACGGTAACACTGCTCAGATTTCACTGAAACGTGATTAATCCGACACCTGAATTGTCCTAAACGATGATTCATATCAACTATCAGAGTCATTGGATGACCTGTTGAACATCTTCGTACAGTCCCACTCTCAGAGTCATTGTATGACCTGCTGAACATCTTCGTACAGTCCCACTCTCAGAGTCATTGTATGACCTGTTGAACATCTTCGTACGGTTCCACTCTCAGAGTATATTGGATGACCTGCTGAACATCTTCGTACAGTCCCACTCTAAGAGTAATTGGATGACCTGTTGAACATCTTCGTACGGTTCCACTCTCAGAGTATATTGGATGACCTGCTGAACATCTTCTTACAGTTCCACTCTCAGAATCATTGGGTGAACTGTTGAACATCTTCGTAGAGTTAGAAGCAATCCCTTGCGCTCACACCAAGCAATGCCTCTATTCTCATCATTCGCAACTTCCTCGAAAAAACGCTTTCAATCCCACATGTCAACATCCACAGATTCACAACGCCCACTTAAAAACAAGACGCCAGCAACAGGAAAAATGACGCGAACCAAGTAAGACTAACGGACCGAGGAGCAATCACCGATGACGTAACGGAGGCAGCACAGTTCCTTTGGCAGCAGCGCTGGGAAGAGGGAGCGGAAGCACCACCTATCCAAAATCGTGTAATTCGCCGTGATTCCAGGTTACTCTCTCCTTGCAGACGACCGGGGCCGCAAACAGAAATGCATCCTCAAATAGGTAGTGGAATGAACAAAACGTTTATTCTGATATCATTTTTTCCGCGGAAACTTCATGCGTCCTGTTTAGTATTTACAATCAAAAGAAGATGTAGATTATTTAGAGGTAATTTTACATTCCTTGATTTTTGTGGGTCCCTAATGTAATATGTGTAAAAAATAACTCCAGTGTAATGTAATTTGTATGCTCTATACCCACAATACTGTATGCATGCAAAAAGCATTTATTTTGAACATTTATCACTTACATGGCATGTGCTTTGGTATAGGACGGATATCGACTTTTCGATTCGTACATTACCAGATCTAATAAATGAAACTTGAGATAATGTTTTCAGCTGATTAAACTGCTTACGATTTCAACAAATATGATATATATTACGGAAAAAAAAATATTCTACTTTAAACGAAAAATAAAATAAAATATATTATTCACTAATATAACTACAGAGTGTACTAGTAATCCAAATTATTGGCGTAAGAATATGTAAACAAGAGTTTCTAAGACTTCGTTAATCAACCAGATGGCTTTTACAAGGAAGACATACAGAAACTGTAATCTGAATAACAATACGCTTCAACAATTTAAAGGACAGTACTTGACTTGGCGATAAATAGATACGACACGAAACAGCACGTTGGTTGTGCACGCGGTATCCTAGTAGGAAAAAAGGGTTACTTGAAGAACTGGTTCCAAATTCGTAGCAGATCCAGAGAAGCGCTATCATTGTTAGAGTCACTTGTGGTAATGATCTCCAAGGTTTCCTGAATGGCTGTGAAATAAGGGATAGAGTAGGTAACTATTTTCTTTAAATCACGGGATCATCCCATGTGAGAGCAGCGGATTTGAATTCGATCTCTCTGGATACGGGCTTGGTTACTTTACCGTATTTATGTGTCCATTTCATGTTTATTGATTCGGATTCTAAATGAACGCTTGGTCATTCCAAATGTATCGTCTGAAGCCCTCAGTATATTGTAGGGAGATAGCATAAACACCAGCATCGCTAGAAAGAGGAGGTTTGCCAGTATTTCCCTTTAGCACATTATATAAAGAGAAAGAGACCTTATGCGGTCACTGTAGTTAATCTTAATAAATTATATTATTCACCTGCTGAACGGTACTTAAAACTCTTTCTTATTATACTGCTGCTACTAGATTCTTCTGTTGTAAATAATCAAATAAATTCCTATGCGTTAAAATATCCCGTTTTAAAAAATGTCCTGCAATTTCTTATGTCCTGTTTATAGCATTCCATACGCTCTCAAGAGTAATGCAGAACGAGTTCCCTAAATTTGAACTTAAGCTATAAGTAGAAACAATCTCTGGAACATTACACCACTCCCAGTGATATATACTTTCCCTTATTTGCTGTTGAGATCCATGATATCGTGTGGTGTACGCCACACTAGTTTTAGTTAAAAACCTGAGACTTCGTTCAGGCCTACCAGACTATTTAAATTCTTCGTCGTTCCAGTGGCAACGCCGCTTCGCCTTCTTCAAACAAACAACACGGTAACGTGTTGTTTCTAGAAGTACTTTATGTGGGTGTCAACATTCCGACAGCAGTTTTCCAATAGTATATCTCAACCATTAGCCGTTTTGGAAGATTCGAATCCATGTATTGGTGTAAATATGACATGGATGTTAAGTCTGATAATATCCAAAAACTTGAAAATTTCGTCGTCATGGAGCAGGAATCAAACCGCGTCTCCCAGATAGCGTCCTGTAATGCTAACCACGACACCACCTAGAACGATCAAGTTCCAAATTTCCGATTAATTTCAATAAAACCATCACAGGGTTCGCTAGTCGCAGAAACCGGCTTTCACATATAGCGAATTTAGAGAGTTAGAATTCATTCCCGTTACTGCCCGGAGGCGCAGGGTATCAATGAATGAAAAACGGGATTATACCATTGTACAGTACAAATTTGGAAAATGTGAATCCATTTGTCGATGTAAATATGATATGGATGATAAGTCAGATTTTTTAGGTTTTCGGATATTATCTGATTTAATATCCATGTCATACATTTAAACCAAAAAAAGGATTCACATCTTACAAATTTGAATTGTACAATGGTGTAATCCCGTATTTCATCCATTGATATAAAGTACTTTGAACCAAATCCACAGAAAAGGGTGAAATTTTAAAGAAGCTACACATTCAAATAATTCCCTGTACATATTTCTATTCAAATTTCGAGATTAAACACATCGAAAGTATTATATTTTTCTCATGTTTTATACTTCCAAAACTCATCTAGTATCAGACTTGTAACTTTCACTACCTCCCCATTTTTGGTTTCTAACATCTTCTGAAAGTTTATATGAGCTTTTCATATGTAAGTCTTTCGTAGGATCATATCAATTATTAAAGTTTCACTGAGAGCAATGTTTAAATAGACACCAAAAGTCAGATGAAATTTACATCTCAGAATTTCTCACTTGAAGTGCTGTTTTTTTTTTTTGGTGCTGTTAAACTAAAAAGGTTTCCAAAATAAAGAATACTAAAACTGATGCAATGATTTAGCATTTATAGATATTTTTCTGAAATATTTTATTATTTGAATTAAGTATACGAAGTTTACTCAAAAAACCAAATATATAATTATTCATATTATATTTTTGAATTATGTGTACAAAGGAACTCAGTTTAAAATTTTTTGCAAAACGTTCTGCGTCTTGCAATTTCTTTAACAGAACACCTAAAAGCAGACGAAGTTATCAGTGTTAATTTTTAATTTTGCACAGTCCTTATCAATTTTATGAAAAACATCGCATGACACTAGTCAAATTAAATAAGTAATACCCGTGTGATTTCCCTTAGTATATTATTACTTCAGGGGCATTAATCTGGTTTAGTGCATGTCTTTAATTTGAAAATAATATCAATTTAACAGATATATTTGCTTCACTTAATGCACATGAACTAAAAAATTATGGAACATTTAAATTCTGGTGACCCTTATTCAAGTCAGTGCACAAGAAAATAATTTTTGTTCTGAATGGTAATATTCTGAATAATACATTCGTCTCACATCGAATATGAGAAGCGTTCTCATCAAATTTGTTCTTCATGCTTAAGTTTCGCATCATTTTATGTGCCACAGTCCGAATTTGAGTGCAATTTGCGTAAGCTGAACTACTAAATAAATGAAATGTACAACATGAGTGTCTGTATGTTAAAGCTATCTATCCCTTTTCGACGGAAAGACAGATCTAATATTTTAGGCAATGCTTAGCTATCATTTTAGGAAGATAAAAATTCGTATATATTCCTACAGAGGTATCAAACCTGATGCAGGAAGTTTTGGATTAATTACAAATGGATTCCATGGACGTAAATACATAAAAACGAATGCGTATGAACATTTATCTCTATATAAACAATTTATGTGGTGAACTAGACCAGCAGAACAGCTTTTTACGAAGGCTACTCTTAGAAGTTTTACCAAATGGCTTCAAAAAATTTCCGAGCCTGATAAATACTATTTCTTAAAATTATAATCGTGTAGTACCTACCGATATGTAAATAACGCATGTTTGTGAAAACAACCTTTCAGTCTTATTTTATAACTGATAAATTAAGTTGACCTAACCTCTGGTTTGACAAACCCCTAAAATGGAGAGCGCAACATTCCGATTCGTTTGTTCTGTATTACGACACAAAATAAAAGGTCTCATTCCCGACAAAAAGTGTATGGAACTTGTACAGTTCGGTGTACTAATTGTAAGTGATCTCAACATTATTTCTGTGTGTTAAATATATTGAAATCTATAGCAGGGTATTCATTATAGAGAAACGAGCATACCTAAGGAAACATTGGCCAATAAGTGATCCACTCACAATTCTGTCATTCTGATGTAAACATTTTTTGGAGTTTGGAATTAAACTAATCAAGTCAAAGAGATCTACGTGTTTAAGTCGGAAAGTCTAGATACAACATGAGGTAACCGCGTTTTTCAGCGTATTTTCTCATCATCGTAGTACACACTCACCAGCATTCACACATTCTTTTTCCATTTAAGTTTTTGTGTGGCAACGAAAATGAGGCAGATTTTGCATTGCACGACGTAATAACAGAAATGTATCAATATGCAACATTCTTGGCATTAAATGCTAAGTTTGAAATAATTTCTCTAGATCTTCGGCAGCCAACAAAGGTAATGAAATATTATGCGAGATGTTTTGACATTTGTTTCTGTTGTTCCACAAGTTAATGGATCAATAATTCTAATGATATTCAGCCAAATGTCCAATTAATCTGCAAGGAATGTCTTGCACCATCCGATAATAATTACTAGCGCTTTTCTTAAGTAGAGTAACGCTTGGCAGTCTCCTTATATGTTCCAACTTTGGCGATTAGCGACAAGTGAAATAAAAGCACCATACAACGCAGCCAGATTAGTTGAAAAAAGCACTTGACAATCCTTTGTAAACTGTGTGCGTGACTGAAACACTCCAAGGAAAGAACTTGAACTTTCATTAACTGGTATACTTGATGTAACGTAGTTCATAGTTGATACTACGTTATATCAAGTGACCTTTATTCTCTCCGTAAAACTAAATATTTAGATCAATGCTCTCAAAATCATACCCTCGGGAGGGTCCCTTTTATAATTTTGAAGGATTTGAAGGAACTTAGGGGCCCCATTAATATAAATATATTTTTTATGAATAAATATCAATTTTAAAAAACTACACCAATGGCTTAGCCTTAGAATGGACTATTGTTTCTAAATATCGGTAAATAGTAAAAACAAATTCTTCATCAATCACTGAAAACAATCACTTTTATGTAACAATTATGTTCAAATACATCTTAAAACAATACCATTTTGCTAACTGAACGCGGAATAGAAAATATTACATGTTCTGACCAGAACCTTGGGCTCGTTTTTCTGACACTAACTTATCAATATTTGGAATAATGTCATTTTAACGTGCTATTGTTAAAAATGAGCATAAGGGACTGTCACTTAACCTATTCCTTTCAAGGCATTTCAGTTGGTTCATTCTTGAAGACAAATGTTCACATGAATATGTTCTTCTGAACATTGACAGAACCCGTGCAGCTAGGTTATGAATCTTTACGTACTTGTCCTAAAACTGACTAAAAAAATTCTGTTCGACTACAGCTGTTGAATTTTTTATTTAGTAATGAATCACGCTGAAAGTCGATTAATTGAAGTTGAAGTTCTTCAGGTGCGTTTTCAGCATTATAGGAAAACGGAGGCTTGAATATATTGAAAATATTTTCTATGTCTTCGAAGCATTTCAACAGCCTGTGGAAATCGTCATTTAACATAGCTATCTTCGTAGAAAATTCACCAATTTTGATTTCTTCTTCTTCTCTTAAAGTGGGAAAGTGAGCAAGATTTCCTGCACCGAGCTGAGTTTCCAAAGCTGAAGTTTCCTCTGAAATGCTTTGACAGTATCAATAATTGTATCAGTGACTAGTTTATTTTCGCCTTGTAGTTTGATTTCAAATCGTTTAAGTATCCAGTTATATTGTGCTGAATGTCAGATCATGTAACAATTTCAGATCATGTAACAATTTCGGATCGTCCATACGTGAGACGTCTTGATCTTTACTTTCAATGAACATCTTTATTTCATCTCACAAATCCCAATATCGTTTCAACACTCGTCTGCAACTGAGCCACCTTACATGAGAGTTATACAATCAAAATATCAGTGTGCTCAAAGCCAATATCCTTGAGAAAAGCTGTAAACTGTCTGTGATTTAAGCTTCTGGAGGGAAAGTATTTCATCATATTTACCACAGGCTTCAAAATATTTTCAACTTTTAAAGCACGACCACACAATGCACCTTCATGTACAATGCAAGGAAAATGTTTCACCTTTTCCTTTCAATTGACGTACCTTCGTCAATTGAAAGGGAAAGGTAAAGGCACTCTGTTATCTTCAGAATTAATTGATCGTTTATATCTGAAGCTAAACTGGCCTGCAAAAATTAAGGACCACACAGTTTTTCGAATGTAACGTCGTGCAGAAGTGCTTCACATCGACTCAAGGCATACCATTAGATCCCAAAGATGTAAGAATATGGGACAAGTAAGCAAAACCGTCCAAACAAGGAATCCAAAGGATGCCAAGGAACTTTATTGAAAAGGTAGCTTCGAGCACAACTGGACATAAGACAGAAACGTCCATGTGACAGCCGGCGGCCAAGACAAATCCAGTCTTTAGTAGGGGAAAAGATCACACCTAACTGCGTTGCAAGATTTACAACGTCTGTCAGGCTGAGAACGAGGTTGTCAAGGAGCTGTTGACGCATCGCGGCCCATTCCTCTTGTAGCGTCAATCGCAGCTCCGCAATCGTTGCTGACGACTGCTGACGTGCTGCCAAGCGTCTCCCAAGAAATTCCCACTTCGATTGGATATACGTCCGGTCACCTTGCGGGCCAATCCATGCGTTGAACATCTTCACTCTCGAACAGCTCTGCGACAGCCACTGTACGATGATGTGTAGCTTTGTCGTCTACGAAGAGGAACACCGGACCTACAGCACTCTAAACACACGCACGTGAGGCAGGAAAACCTCGGTACAATAGCGGACACCAGTGACTGAACCTCCTTAAAAGATGTGGAAGTCAGTACGAGTACCAAGCTTGATAACGCCCGAAACGAAAACTGCGCCACCTCCAAACTGGTCCCTTTCGATGATGTTCGAGGTATGATTGCGAGTTCCCTTTTCTCTCTAGATGGGTATACGTCCAGAATCGCTCTTCAGACTAAATCGGCTCTCATCCGTAAAGAGAACTCGACCCCATTGCTGATGTGTCTAGTTCTTGTATTTCTGGCATCACAGAAACGGCCGTCTCCGATGAGCAGGCGTTAAGGGCACACACCGTACTCGTCTTCGTGCATAATGGAAATGGCAAACATAAATTTTTATCCGGAATTTTACTGTGCGTTTAGTCAAATGGTGGAAACTTACTTATACACTGAAGCTAAAAAGTGAACAAAATACATTTTAAAAAATATTTCTAAATTTTATATGGATAGCATTTATTGATTTATATGAACGTATAAACTTGAATACTCTATGTTTGAAACGATATAAAATTTATGCTGCATTAATGAACGTAAGCGTTGAACAACAAAAAGGCTATAAAACGAAGAAACGCTAATTCCCTATTTCGTAGGATATATTCGACAATTCACTTTTTTGATGTTTTATTCGAAAAAAAAAACTTATTTTATCAAACAGCTTTTCATGCACTATCTACCAACAAGTAATTGAACACCTGTGATGGCAAAGGAAAACGAAGTATATTCACCTTCAATAGTTGGTGGAGCCTCCAAGAGCGGCGATTACATATGCGACCCTCCGGGGCATACTCTCAACCAGGCGTTGTACGACGGCTAGCGGTAATTTTCTTCCACTGGGCTTGGAGGAGACATGTCAGTTCCTTCACCGATATCTGACGGTGGGGACAACCCGTAAGTCGACACTCTAACTCGTCCAAGAGGTACTCGATTGGGTTAAGGTCCGGGCTCTGGGCAGTCCAGTCCATTCGAGTAACCCCATTGTCACCATACCAGGTCATGGTGAATCTTGCAGCATGACAAGTAGCATTGTAATCCTGAAAGTAAGATGGGTCCACCCTGTAAAACTGCCACAACGTAGGAAGCGCATGGCAATGCAAAATGGTGCAGTAGGTGGAATTGCGACAAAGGGTCCCGTGTCATACCAGGAGAAACACCCCCATAGCATAATTCCTCCGCCGCCGAACTTCTCAGTTGTCACAATACATTCCGGAAGGAGGCGTTTTCCAGGCAGACGCCAAACCCAAACCCTGCCATCCGAACGGTAGAGGATGAACCTTGATTCGTCGCTCCAGAGAACCTGTTTGCACTGTTCACGGTCCATTGTCGACGTTCTTTGCACCACGTTAGCCGAGCAGCGCTATTGGACTTGGTGATCACAGGCTTGTGGACGGCAGCACGTCCATGATAACCGGGCATATGGGGTTTCTTACGGATGGTATTCATCGAATAAACACTCCCGGATGCAGGTTGATACTCCTCACGCACGTGGCCCATCAATTTGGTGCGGTTCTTCCAAATTTCTCTGGACAGCACTCGTCGGTCTCTAACTCCCAGTTTTGTGGGTTTGCCGGGTCGGGGCACATTCCGACAGTTACCTCTCATATTCCATTTGTCAATTACGTAGACCACTGTCGATTTTGGGTACTTCAACTCGCTGGATATGTCACGTATGGATTGGCCATTTCTGTGATACCCGACGATTACACCTTTCTCGAAATCAGAGAGCTCGGAACTGCGTGGCATCTTGCATGCGACTGGTTGCGTTGTTGTTTCCCACACGATATTTAACGGCGGTGGCAGTGACGTGTATCAGGACCGCATATATCGTCGATTGCAGGGGTGTCCAATTACTTGTTGGTAGATAGTGTAGATTCCTATACATAGCATACATACAGTATTTTATGAACAAAAGAAAATATGAAATTCACTGTTTAAGGTGAAGTTTGTTTAGAATAACTTTAAAAACAACTGCTTGAAACTGGCTGGTTTTGACTGCGGGCTGGGTGTTAATAAGTGCTCTGCAAAACAAGTATTCATTGCAGAAGTTCGTTAATTTTTCATTGTCATCAAGCGTCGTCGCTGGATCAGTCTGTAGACGGGAGAGGTCATGCTTATTAACCAAGAAATTAATGTTAAAGAGCTGCACAATTGTTTCCGTATCACATAGATCGTTTGTTTTGCTATGATTGCTCTGCTGCTGAATGGTTCAAGGATTAAAGCTATACAATCTCAATAAATAAATCTCTAACGAAATTTTTTCAATGACCGCAATACCACTAATTAACCACAGTGTCATGTCCTCGTGTCGAAAATCTGCCTACAAATGCTTGATGGCTGTAAATCAAGGAACGAGATGATTTGAGTTTCTTATTTTAACTACGTTAGCTCATTGAGTTAAAACACCTCCCGACGCTTAAGCCAGTGGGAAATTCAGTATAGTTCCCTTCACTTAACGTCATAATTCATGGGTTTAAAATTGATGGAAATTTCCAAATTCGTATAAAATTGTAAATATTGTCTTCCGCTTAGTTCAGCAAATACACTGATAACAAGAAGGTAGTAATATTGTATGATATGAAAAATGTATATATCTTACTAAAACAACATGCATCAAAACAACATCAGCAAGGCTGCTTAATCCGAATGACAAAGTGTGCGTTTATAAAAAAAAAAAATATTGCACAATTTTTGCACGCAACAAAAGTTGATCTCAATATAGACAAAGTGTTAAATTTGGAGAATGTTATTTCAGTATCCAGTCACACCACATCTGTGTCTAAGAACGTCTTGACACCTACCAGTCATGTTTGAAACTATATTATTGATGAGTGTTTAGTGTTTGATGCAGCTAGTCCCAAATTTCAGGTAACACATTACGGAAGTCAACCAGTGTGTCGGAGTGTGGTGCGTTCTTACCCAGATGTTTCTGTACAGCGTCACACATGTTATCAACAGGATGACGGTACGGAAAGCGCGCAGGTCCTTGTAAGGATTCAATCCGATCATATTGCAGCTCCTGATGCACCCTGCATGCATGGTGATTGGTGATTAAGTCATCGAGAAAACGGAATGCATGTCCAGTAGCAACATGAAGCACTGTCACAAGGGGCACAATGATTTCTTATGGGTACCCTGTGGCATACACGTTACCTGAAAAACAACAACCCTTAGAAAAAGGAAGCTAAGAGATTTGGGTTAGAGTGTTCGATAGGAAAGTGACACTGAAGAGAGGTAGAAAGGAGGAGGAAGACGCCCTTACATGCTACAGGGGGACCAGTACCCGGGGTCCGAAGTCCTAACGTGCCCATCCGACGCAAAGTGGATATTTATATATTTAGTGGTTCGAGCGTTTGTACCTGCCTGGGATCAAATATGAGGTTACTCCGTGGCAGTCACGAACGTTGACCACTAGGCCATTTGCAGCCCATGGGCAATAAATAGTTGCTTGTTTCTAATTTATGACCACAAGCTTCAAGCAGGGTACAAAGCCAGGGTCTTATAACAAACACTCCACCCATTCCTCATCCGAGATCCGAAGCTGAGTCCGGCACGAACGACTAGTCAGAGACCTACGCCTCTGACCACATGGCCATCGGGACTGAATTTCCAGTTTCTTCATCTGTCTTGCTAGTATTACTTGGCGGAGAACACCCAAGTTGCAGCCAGAAATTAATAGGGCTAAAAAATCTCAAGAATGCATTTCTACGGAAGAGACCGTGATAAAATCGCAGAAGTGTGACGTTTAAGGTCACCCTAACCGAAGCCAGTTGGCCTTTAGCTGTTTTATGTGCGGTCATTCTTCTCTTTGTTGCTGCATGTATAATGAGTCCGTCAGATAAACAAAGAATACAGAAAATATCGACATCAAGTTTTGCCTCAAGCGGGAGAGAAGTCCCACTGAAACACACGAAATGTCAAAAACAGTTTGTTGGTAATAAATTACTGGTGCAAACATATCAATGTTTTAAAGATCTTAAAGAAGGGGGAGAGGTGGCAGAATGTGGCTCTGCTAAGTGCAAGCCTGAAAATGACCTACAGCCTGTCCAGATTCGAATCCCGGTCACGCATGGATGTTCGGCTTGTCTTGCGGCACTGGCGCTATCCCTTCCCTGGAACCATTGGCCCTAAATTAGGCTGGTTATAGCCCATTGGGTTGCTTACGTGATCGTTAAACCCCCAAAGAAAAATAAAGAACTTCTACTGAAGTTTCATGTATTTCATTTCAGAATATAAATAGGAAGTTGCCTCAAAATAATTAAAAACTTAAAGAATCCAGCATTTTCTCACACATCAGCAGAAATTTACGATGCAAATATAGAAACATTAACAACGAAAGAATGCGATCTGGACAACACAAAAGCATTTCAATAGCCTTGAAAACCACAGGCTTTCCCACACATCCCAGGCGCAAAGTGGTGCACTCCATTGGTGAAGACATCGCAGATATCTTATTCTGAAATGCTTGATATTAACGTATTGACAGCGATTTTGCTTCATGTGTGTGTGTGTCTAAACTGTTGGAAGACATGGCACTTGTAAAATTTGGAAAGGGATTAATTGAAGTATTTTCTTTTAGGGAAATGCCATTCGCCTCGGAAAACATTTTTACCAATCTTTCGCTCAAAAAAAAAATAAAAATAAAAAAAAACTTTCCGCGTATATTAAGAAGTATGATTTGGTGAAACACTGAGTATGACTTAAAAACATCATTACAAACTTTCAAAAATATATAAATTTCTGAATCGTAGCAATTCATGTAATCTTTTATTCAAATACAGAATCACACTAGATCTGCTCCCATTTACATTGAAGTAATTTTCCCCATTTATGCGACACTTCTTCATTTTACTCTTAGAATAAAATTTTAATATCTTCCCTCAGGTATATGTTTAATATAACACATACATAAACAGCACAATTCACAATTATTAAATCATTAAAACGTAAACGTCACACTTCGATGGCCATCGCCTTTTGTAAAAAAATATAATGATGTCTCAATCTATTCCTGAATGTTTCATGGTATGTATATAGCTTACGTAATACTATAAAGTCGGACAAATTTAGGTCAATTGTAGCGCAGTATACCAGACTATTTTTCCTGATTCCTATTCTTACAAACTCTGTAATGCAAATATCAAATTAGTAAAAATGAAACTGGAATTATAATCGATTTTCACATAGCCTTAGAAGTCAAAAATTTAGAAAGCCGAAAAATGAAGTTCAGAAATAGATATTTTTTTCGCATCGTATGTTTAACTCCAATAGCGCAAATATGTAAGAGGTGGGGATTCGAAAATGGAAAAAACGAAACGAAACCTGAAAGTGACGGTAAACAGAATACAACTACGTAGATGCGTGAAATGTGATATTTATTTTATGATTGAAGCACTTAAAATTTGCTCTGAATCGTACTTTGGGAAATCGAAAAATGGAGAAAACTGCTCTTTTCACTTCCCATGGTCTTTGTTCTACTCTGATTTGTACTTCTGCCACAAGGTAGGCGTCCTGACGCTTCTGCCTGATCTCAGACGAATCTGCTATACATTTTAGGCCTTCAGACATGAACGTATGCAGAAACAGCGTCTGCCGGATTTGTGAAATTTTCAAGAACATTAGTCCTCTAAGTGTTGAAATGCACATGCAAATCAAATTTTGAAGGACAGTGACATGAGAGATAAATGCGCACCTGTAAGCTGACAAAAATCTCGTTCCTGAAATCTGTAATTCACAGCTAAACGTTCATAATATGCATTTGCAAGTGGGATTTCTTATTCAAATTTGAGGGACCGTGAATGAGAGATAAATGCGCACCTCTAAGCAGACACAAATCTAGTTCCTGAAATCTATAATTCACAGCTACACGTGCGTAAAATGCGTATCAAGCGGGATTTCTTATTGAAGTTTGAGGGGCAGTGCATTGAGATATAAATGCGCACCTGTAAGCAGACACAGTTCTCGTTCCTGAAATATCTAATTCACAGCTAGACATTCATAAAATGAGGTTGCAAGCGGAATATCGTATTCAAATTTGAGGGACAGTGTCATGAGAGATAAATGCGCGCTTGTAAGCAGACACACATCTCGTTCCTGAAATCTCTAATTCAGAGCTAGACGTTCATAAAATGAGGTTGCAAGCGGGATATCTTATTCAAATCCGAGGGACAGTGACATGAGAGATAAATGCGCACCTGTGAGCAGACACAAATCTCGTTCCTGAAATCTCTAATTCAGAGCTAGACGTTCATAAAATGAGGTTGCAAGCGGGATATCTTATTCAAATCTGAGGGACAGTGACGTGAGAGATAAATGCGCACCTGTGAGCAGACACAAATCTCGTTCCTGAAATCTCTAATTCAGAGCTAGACGTTCATAAAATGAGGTTGCAAGCGCGATATCTTATTCAAATCTGAGGGACAGTGACATGAGAGATAAATGCGCACCTGTGAGCAGACACAAATCTCGTTCCTGAAATCTGTAATTCAGAGCTAGACGTTCATAAAATGAGGTTGCAAGCGCGATATCTTATTCAAATCTGAGGGACAGTGACATGAGATATAAATGCGCACCTGTGAGCAGACACAAATCTCGTTCCTGAAATCTCTAATTCAGAGCTAGACGTTCATAAAATGAGGTTGCAAGCGGGATATCTTATTCAAATCTGAGGGACAGTGACATGAGAGATAAATGCGCACCTGTGAGCAGACACAAATCTCGTTCCTGAAATCTCTAATTCAGAGCTAGACGTTCATAAAATGAGGTTGCAAGCGCGATATCTTATTCAAATCTGAGGGACAGTGACATGAGAGATAAATGCGCACCTGTGAGCAGACACAAATCTCGTTCCTGAAATCTCTAATTCACAGCTAGACGAGCATAAAATGAGAAGGTGAGCGGGATTTCTTATTTAATCTAATCGGTTTGGTTTACTGCACGTCGAAACTGAGAGATGATAATCTTGAGATAAGGTTTGCGGAAGAACATTAAAAATAAAATGAAAATTTGCAGTAACTCAAAAAAAATGGCAAATGTATGGGGTCAATAATATAATGGGATTTGACCAGGTACTTCCCGCCAAAATGGTGCTTAACTTTAATATCTCTATATTCAGCACCGCACACGTGAGCATGAGAAGCATTAGACATATAAATATCTGGGCAGTATGAAAAAGAACGTGGTTAATTTCTTCCTTAATGAATATGAAGTGCATTATAATTCCGAAGTCAGGGTTTGTTTTGCATTCATTTTTGGAGGTAACACGTACTATATTGAACTGCCTTCGGAGCACTATGTCCTGTGACACAGTATACTTCCCCTCTCAAACCATAATTCTGATCGTCTTTGTTAATTGTTCAAGGCGGATATTCTGGTTCCCTTTTTAGCTAATCCACGTTCTCTTCATATATTTCAGAGGCTGTGATAAAATAGCGGTACAGCAATATTTTCTGTACCATGCCATTTCCATTTTACACTCAGTAGACAAAACATTAGAGAAAGAGCTGATAGGCAGTTGACATAAGCATTCCCCACGCAAAATGGAACAGACCAAAACCGAACATAGGCCATAAATATCCAGACAGCAAGGCTTCTCAATCGTGTATTGCAATCGACAAACATGAGTAAACGTGGTGATATGAGCGAAGTTTATAGACGCATTGTCGTAGATAAAAAAATGGGTCATACTATCACCATATTGGTAAGAAAAGTACTGTTTCTGAGGACAACTGTATCATGGATGTACCGCAAGTTTAGCATAAACGTACCTACCAGCGTCCGAAGAACAAGCAGGTGCCGACCACATGCTATTGATGACCAGGTCAACATATAATCTCCAGGCTTTTACAACCCGACCGCTTCGCAACGGCGTCGTAAGCTAAGCTGATGACTGTATCTGCGCCGTCTAAATGCAGACTTAATGATATGCGGAACTCTCCCTAAGTTAGAAAAGTGACGGCGCTGCGCGAGCAACCCCGTCAGGATCCGGAAACCACTGTCTTTCACCCGATTATGATCGGTCTTTGGACCTGTTGGTGTCTGGCGCCCTCCCCGGACCGGTACTCTACACCCTTCGGAAATAGCCCGTGTGTGCGAGGTGCTAATGGACGGGGGCAAACAAAATTAAGTTTTCACATTACTGACTGACAGGTCCGTTCGTCAACGGGAGGTTTTGGGACAAAAGTCCTTTGATGGTATCTAAGAAAAGAAATACGTGCACATTCAGTAAATAAGGCTCTCATGCAATCCCTCTCACAAATGATTCAGTAATAAAAACACAATACACAGTTATATTTACAAAGTCCGCAGGACTAGGGCCTGATCTGCGGTGTTGACTCCTGGCCAGAGTCATCAGAAACACCTCGGCCATATACCAATGAACGTTGCTTTCAAGCGCGTAAATTACATAGAGTAATTAAGCCCGCCGTTGATAAGCGTCGGAATTAATGTAAATAATCGGCGTTTGGAAGTGGTTTGAATTAGTTGCTATCAATGTCGGAGGCCCAAGCAGCGTCATTCAGGGAGCGGTACGTGTTACGCTGCATACCCTGGGTAATGGGAATGTACTCCCAACTGGCGTGATACTCTTTACTGCTCCTTTTCGGTTATTTTATCTCGCATTTGCCGGGAACATCAAAATGATACATTTGCAGAGTGGGCACGCTTCGTGTGATCAGATTAATCCCAATTTCATTTGAACTGAGCTGACGAGGAGCGGGGTTATGGAGTCGACAGATTAGGCCATGGCCCCGACGTGTCACGTTGGCTCTGTTCAAGGCGGTGTGGCTCAGTGATAGTGATATTTTGGGAAGGCTTTTCATCGGTAACATTAGGTCCCTTATTCTGTCTCGAAACATATGTAACTGCTGCGCGCAACCAGCATGTGCTGGCTTATTACTCGCACTATTTCTTTGCCTTCGCGTATCCTGCTCCCAGTGGTTTGTTTTACTAGGAAAACGCGCCTTCTGAACCAACAACGGAGGTTTCAGATAGGGAAAGTGGAAAACAAGGTGGTTGTCATATTTTAAGCGGTATGCAAAAAATATCATGGGAAATGTACCATTTTACGTAGTTTATAATATTCACATACAATTTGGTGCTTATGTAACCGCTGCGCGCAACCAGCATGTACTGGGTGATCATTCGCACTGTTCCAGTGCCTTCGCGTATCCTGTTCATAATGGTTTGTTTTAGCAGGAAAACCCGCCGCCTGAACCAATAATGGAGGTTTCACATAGGAAAAGTGGAAAACAAGGTGGTGGTCATGTTTGTAGCGCAATGCAAACAATATCATAAGATAGGTACCATTTTACGTAGTGGATAATACTTACCTACCATTTGGTGCTTATGTAACCGCTGCGCGCAACCAGTGTGTGCTGGCTGATTACTCGCACTGTTCCATTGCCTTCGGGTATCCTGCTCCCAAAGGTTTGTTTTAGCAAGAAAACGCGCCGACTGAACCAACAATGGAGGTTTCAGATAAGGAAAGTGAAAAACAAGGTGGTTGTCATGTTTTGAGCGGTATGTAAACAGTGTCATGAGATAGGTACCATTTTAGGTAGTGAATAATATTTACATACAATCTAGTGCTCCGCCGCCCCGGTGGCGCAGTGGTCTAAGGCGTTGGCCTCTGATCGTTCGTCCGTAAGGGGTCCGGGTTCGAATCCCGGTGAGGCATGGATGTTGTGTTTGTCTTACGGCACTGGCTCTCTCCCTTCCCTGGAACCAGTGACCCTAAATTAGGGACGGGCGACTGCTTATAGCCCATTGAGTTGCTCACGGTGGTCGTTAAACCTCCAATCAAAAAAAAAAAAAAAAAAATCTAGTGCTCCTTTTTTTGTGAATCCCTCCTTGCACCAATAGTTAAAACTGATATTTCCTTGTAGAACTTTGTTTGTAAACATTATTTCGCAAATGTCTCTGTAGGATGAATACACCGAAGAACTGTGCCATATCTTTTCCTTGGTAGAAATTTCTGCAGACAATTTCTTCGCATTAATGTATTCTCAAGGCTGAAAATGTGTAAATTGATAAAAATAACTTGATATTGAAACCTAGTATACTTCATGTTTGTTAAAACTTAGCCGTTTTTTAATAACAATAAATAACACTTCATTTGGTGGCATTTAAATCAGCTAATGCATGAACATGTGACGTGTGAAATGCAATCACGTCTTATTTTGTAAAACAATTTTGGTAATTTTTTGAATAGAATGAACACTTGAGTCTACCAAGACGGTAGTCCAGAACGTTTAGAATTATTTTGTCCACATTGATAAAATGTTCTGACAATAATTTATCTGAGAATGCTAACAGAATTTTAGCTACTGCTGATTTTTCATTCCGAAATAAACCAACGTGCTCA
The DNA here is from genome assembly GCA_039090855.1 of Macrothele yani. NCBI lineage: Eukaryota > Metazoa > Arthropoda > Arachnida > Araneae > Macrothelidae > Macrothele > Macrothele yani. The sequence continues at coordinate 13,568,605 of CM077033.1, read as the reverse complement.
TATAGAGACATTTTCAGCTAAACTCTCATAAAGACATGCCCAATATGTCTGCAGCGGGTAAAATGCAATGGAACATATAGTGGTGCATTTAAAGTAACGTCATCATCTCATGGATACATTACACTACTCACGGCATTTAATTTGACACAATATTTACCAGTACTTTTTAAATCATTGGGATATTGTTAAAATCGGAAATACGACCTTCCCTTTTCTTCAAAATGTGTTTTTGAACACGTGCCAAAATATAGTTATTATAGAATAGCTGCATGAGAATACGATTTTCTGTTACCTGTGTGTCATATACTAAATCACATGTCAAAATAAAAAAAGAAAAGCAAATAGCAACTTAGATGTACCTTTGCGCAAATTAGTGTGAATATGCCGGTCGCAGAAATATAAAATGTATAAAATGGAGAGAAACCGCGAATGTGGAATCATTTCGAAATATGGTGAATGTCCACCTTTTTTGGTGCTAGCGAAGGTTGTGGTTATAGCAATGTATATCGAACAGATTAGGGAGACGGAACTTAATTTCATATACAAAGAGCGTAACAAGTTACCGTTTAATTTCAAATTCTTATATCTGCTTAATATTTTAGCAGAATGTTCTAAATCCAAACGCATTGGTTTTAGAAAATATTAAACATTGTTAAAAGCATTGCTGCTTCAAGGTAATATGACTTTCGTTTCCGGGTGAAACTTGTTTAATTGCGAAAGTGAGAGCAACAATCGTTCTCAGTCATGAGGTGGATTCGTGATAAAAGTTCAAATTTAGTGGTGTGCTGAAGGTGCCCTCAATGCGGCACCGGGCACAAAAGCATTAAAAATATGTCATCGAAGTTATTAACAAAAGACAGCATCACCAACATTAAGAGGAAAGGAAATCATATGAACAGTTCTTATGACAGCCACGGTAGGATATACATTTTGAAACAATGCGTAACATCGACTGGAAACTAGGCACGGATGATGTCCTGGCCATTCTATGTTCACTGACGTTCTGCATTCAAAGACTTCGCGAGGTGCTTACCAGTTTGCGCGGGCAGAGTGGGCGCTGATGTTTTCTTCCTGAAACTGTGCATCAATTACGATATAGCAACGAATGTGCTGCAACACTTTTTTCTTAACGTATCAAAGATCTGTTGTCCAACAAACTGTCCGTAAGAGTGAAGAACGGCTTTTGAAACTGATACCATCCCAAACAAGGATATAAGGCTGAAAAGTGTAAGTGCATGATTTGCAGAAAGATCAGACAGATGATCACGTCCTCTTGAGTCACGCGATTGGCAACGCTATGCACCGATAGTGCAGCGACACAAAGCGCTGAATACGGCATCTTTTCATTCGTCACGCTGCTCCACCACTTCAATCACAGATATTAACGCTAGTTAAGTTCTGAAACTCAGACGTGTTACTGAAACTACGCTAAATTCTTACGCTTCTTCATTCATGCAAATGAATATAGCTTCTGCTTCTTTTCCTGACTTGTTTTTCTAGGTAAAATTGCAAAAAAATGCTTGCATACATATTACACGCGTAAGAAGAATAGCAAAACCGTGGTTTGACAGGTAGATGAAACTTGACAAAATGCAGACTGTATTCAAAGGAATTTTTCATTAGAATTAATAACCGTTGCAACCTTACGATTTCAAATAACGATAATTATTTGGAGCATTAAAATTTCAATGCTTTGCAAATAATTATTCAGTGTTAGTAATAGCGTAAATCACTGTTCCAAATCCACAAAAGGAAGGACGCAAGTGCGCCACGCCGCCGCTTACGTAACAGAACCATGATATTATAATTTATCCTGTCTTCCTTGTATGGACGGCGTTACACCACCAAAACATTCACTGATGGCGTATTTGTAATATACGCTGGCTCTACTGCGATTGAAACAAGTGTCCTGAACAAGGAACGGCGTACAATTAACCGCCCTGAGTTACTTAAACGTAGCATTCACGTTTTAATATGTTTACGCACAGTGACATTTTGTAGGAAAAGCCTACCACATTTATATAATTATGGACATTAATATTTTGTAGAAAACTTTCTAAAACATGACCTTAATTATTAAAACTATCAAGACATGAAGCAACTGGAAGATCATAAATATGTATCAAGTATCAGATAATTATGTTCTCGGAATGATAATTTCAAATATAAACGAAAATCTTCCAAAAATCGCGTTTGAGTTGGCTAGTGAAAATCATATTATACGTTTACTACCTGCGATTATGAAAATACCCATAATTTTCCTATGTATTGCACTCAGGAGGTAAAAGGAATTCAGAACTTTAGAGATTCCTTTAATCAAATTACATTAAAACTGTTGGCTATGGAACAGCACACATTTGACACACCTAAGCTGTTTAGCATTATTACTTGCAGTAATGATTTCCAAAATAAAATTACAATTAAAGGAATTTCAAACTACATTAGGAAGAAGTTGCGATAAGCATATGATTCAGTAAATTTGGCTGTTTGTCAAACATTGTATTAACAAATGTGGTGTGTCGTCTTTTTTGTTCTTTTTTTCTCTTTTCAAAAGATTTTTGCTTTTTTAAAGTAAAATCTTTGGTTTATTATGACATGCTTCGGTTTACAAAGATAGATTTTTTTTCTCAAGAAGGGAATTACAGGACAACAAATTGCATTTTTGAAATTATCGAAAATGTCTGCTAATGACATTCGTCATAGTTAAAAAGAAAGTTTACGATTCTTTCTAAATTTTTCCGAACAGTACGTGTTGAAGGGATATACAAATATTCATATTTCTTAAAAAAAACTGAATATTATCTGATACGAAACTTCTTTAAGATTGCAGGCGTGAAAATATAAAAAGAAATAAAAAATGTGATGGCTATTATATAGAATAGAAAGAGAGAGAAATTCGCACAAGACTGCAAGGTAGTAAGGGTTGCAACATACGCTGGAATGCCAATGTTTCTTTGTCTAGAACAGACTTCTAAATTCTACAATTGTGCTCTTGTTGCAACTGGTGTAAAAAATGCTAAACTTCCACGTTCGGCCCGCTCTGCCCACAGCTACTTCCGAAACCAATAATAGGTGGCGTCATGGTAGCACTTCAGCTCTCATCGGCTCTTTTCGCACGTGAAATGCGTTCAGCCATCTCATTACTCTACGTGTCGATGCGTCTCATCGTTTAGGGCAATTCAGGTGTCGGATGAAACACGCTTCAGAGAATGATGAGTACTCTTCCCGTACACTTGGTACGTGTTTTTTATATGCTCAGATTCCTATTAATAGAGTGATGATTCTGACGTATTATTTCGACAAAGGATTGTCTAACATGAGGTGATTGAAGAATCACATGGCAATGTTACCACATCCACAGAGACAGTTAGCAACTAGTATTTGTATTGCAGACAACTTTCTTACAGTTTATGGTAGCTTCCCAATGTAAATGTACTTGACAGACCATATTCTGGAATATTTATTCCGACAGAATTGCCGTCTTTCCTCTGAACATTGCTTTGAAGTCCTGATTCCTGCAACTAGACAGTCCTTTCCTAGCAGATATAACTTTTTTGCTTTTATTCTGCTAGCTACACAGTTTCATATTCATCAGGAAAAACAATTCTTGCTTCAAGATAAATATTTCACTCATATGCCACAATCAACATTCAAAAAAGTCATTTTAAGGGCCACCCTTAATTCATATTATTCACGTCCTTTTCCACTTTCACAATGTAACAAAGCGCTTAACGGTGCAGCGATAACGTGTCGTTGTCTATCGTCCCTTTGAAAAACTATTTCCGCACCGAACCAGAAATTTAAATGTATTAGTGTATCGGAATTGAGTGTAGCAGTAATCTAACTGGACTGCAAAGAAAAATAACTTTAGGTCATTTTTTTGGATAGAATTAAAAAGTTGTTCTGAATACATAATGAGGATAAGTATGGTAAAAATTAAAGTCATCTTTCTTTCAGATGTAGTTCACCAGCTCTAAATAATGTAATAATGGATTCGAATCAAAGTAACATTTAAATAAAGTGTTTGCTTATTTGCTGATATAACGTGTTTTCCTACTTGCCCTAAAAGCTTTAGGAAAATGACAAACAATTAGATTAAAAATGCATTTTTATGAAAAACTATCAGATTTGAAAATAGGAAGACAATTGAAACTTAGCTGTACCATTTTTTGTAATTTTGTCAGTCATGTATTGTACTGGTGTCCAAAACAGGCATTTACAGAAAAGTAATACTTTCATAGTTTTTGATTTGTCTGCAGTGCAAAAGCCTGCTCAATAACTTACGCTAACTTCTTTCCTGATGTTCTAAATTTGTCAAATAAGAGGCAACCGCAAAAAAAAGAGTTGACATTTGAATAATAAAAGACAAAATTTCCGTGGACCACACAGAAACTTATTTTAACATAACTTCGATAGTATTCAAATTACTTCTGGCAGTTATGCGGGTGTGACACGGAAGAGACGATCTCAAGACAGACCGGTGTTGAAATTACTTGGGAAAACATTCTTCCAGAAATGGATTGATAATGGTTGAAAATGACAATGATGATGATAATGATATAAAAATAAAAAAAACATTTTTTGAAGCAGCTCCTGAATGTGGGGTACAGAGCCATCGCAGTAGTGTGAAGACTACTGTACAGCACAAGCACATATTTCACTTATATATCTGTCTTCTGCATTGAAATATTTATAGCACATATAGGGTAGAGGGGACTGCGTAACTCTCACCTTCAATTCAGATTATGTGTTATTTTTCTCAAAAGAGAAAACGGCCGGTGTTACAATAGGTACACATGCACGGAATTCAGAAATTTAGCGATTTTATACTTGTGCATGTGAACAAACACAGAAGATAATTACAAATTACCACAGTGTTTTAAAGTAATTTCAGCTCACCAGTTTGGTGTCAAAAAAGATAGGTCATTTCAAATTTTAACACTTACGGAACAGGAACCTCTTTGTAATTAAGTTGAAATTCACAGTCTGGATGTAGCATTACTTCTCATGACGTAATATAAACATACTTATGTAAAAAATAATACAGGATTTTTTGACTTAAATTATTAAAGCGGAAAAATTCCGTTACAGTGTAACGAATAATCATGAAATTAGTTTTCAAGAATGAAAAGCGTTAGTGAACTAGCGATAAAGTAAATATATGTTTTTCATAGAAAGTTTTATATTAAAAATACTATTCGTCGAAAAACTTGAACCAGGGGAAATGTGTGCAGAAAATTTACTGTAATCAGAAATTGTTCAGAATATGGCATTTTGGTAAATAAAATAGTGAAAACTTTAAGATATAGTGAACTGCATTTTTCTTATGTACATACACGCACACACCAATGCAGGACATTGTTATACCTATATTTCCCTTACTCTGAACAACAGACATATCAAGATTCGAAGATTCAAAATTCTGAAGCCAAGCTCCTGTAGCCTTGAAAGCCCTCTTAGATTACTGGTCCCTCGAAAGATCAAGTCACCCAAAGTCCATTCTACCGAATCTTGACAGACGGGAAAGACGTGATGACGTAGGCTAAAGCATCTTGAAATTGGGAATGAACCGATGTTCAGATAGGAGAGCCTTTGAAGCAAAAGTAATATAACATTAGAGTTAGAGTCATGCATTGCCATTGGCGGCATGCGTAGTCAGTGAAAGGCTAAAAATTAATTTGCCTGAATAAATGCACTCAATAGCCAACACTGAAACAATATTAATGTCAGTAGCATCCTATGCTTAAGTATTGTATATTTGGGGAGTAGGATTTTGTTTCATATTGCACTGTATATTTTATGTTTCGATAAGGTATCACTTATGATTGATTCGTCCTTCTCATATATCTGATTTGATTTTTTTACCTTTTTTGTATGTAACCCTTACTAGCTCTTTCTTTGGGATGTTAGAGCTTAAAAGCTATCCTCTGCAAAGCAGGATGAGGGGCCGAAGGATTTTATTTGCTATTGTCTATTAGAGCTTTACAACTGCCCCTTGCAAAGCAAGTAGTATCCTGTTGCTGTCACCTGAACAGAAAAGATGAGTACCAGAAGGGTGCATTAGAATTCTCAGAATGCGCGGAAAAGCTTAAAGAGTTAGGGTCACTTAACTCTACAATCAACTTAAAATGGACTTGCCTGGAGCGTGAAAAGAATCGAAATACGGGGTTTTATTCTGAACGAAAGCTATTGCGAAATATTTATAATGCTGAGTCACTGTCTGACTCGGTTGAGCATGAAGGGCGCTTCTTGCGGCTTGTGGGGTGACGATAGAAAAACAGAAATATTGTTATTTCTAAATATTTCCATAAAAGGAAGAAGGCGCTAATTGCGGAATTAATGTACTATCTCGGTTGGGGCCCAAAAGCCATGGCGATCAATAACAGTAAAATTTTATTGGGTATGATTTTTCTATTTTTATTGGGTATGATTTTTCTAGTTTTATTGGGTATGATTTTTCTAGTTTTATTGGGTATGGTTTTTCTAGTTTTATTGGGTATGATTTTTCTATTTCTATTGGGTATGATTTTTGATTTGTAATATTTTTTGGGGTATGATTGCCCAGATCGTAGAGACCCTTCACACTTGATCAAGCCAGGCGGTGCCCGAGGATATATATGATAGCCTTCACTAGGCAGTACCTTAAGGTTTATAGCATTCTGCAGCGATACTATACACAAATATAGTTGATTCACTAAAAGTATAAGCCTTTTTACGATTAAAAAATGCATTACCTTTTACATATTCTCAAGTGCTGATTACTTTGTTAGCATTTTGAATAAAATCCGTGGTAAATATGAAAAAAGTGGTCATCGTGTATTTATTTAATTAAAGTAGGGAACATAGGTTGCTTAAACTGTATTACGTGGAAACATAACACAATTATCCATATAAACATTTCGTAATATTAATTTTGAGGTTTTTTTCACATATGAAATGTGTAAAATACAATATTATAATAAATATTTCGAACTATTTACATCGATAATAAGGGTATATTCAAATGTAGTCTGCACCTGATGATGCAAGGGTCGCCCTTGTGAAAGATCTTGTGTTTGTATTTTTTGACTTGTAAATATTTTATTCCTTAAAGATTTTAACTATCGTGCTTCAGGCAGCAAATTATACTACACCTTTAACTTCTTTAAGAGTTCATTTAGAAAAGAATTCAGTATATGGAAACTTTGCATATTACATTATAAACAGTTGGCAATGTAAGTTGTAGCTCAAAAATTGCATTCTCCTGGTTTTGGAAATAAGTAAAATACTTCTGGAAATAATATTGTACAACTATGTCAGAATTTTCTAACCATAATTACGAAATACATTTAAGTTTTACTTAAAATCCATCAGCTGATTTAAAAATATCTGAAAAATTCAGCCTTGTGCTAATTAAAAGACTGCAGTATGTCTTTTTAATTAACAAAAGGCTAAACGGGTCTTACCGTACGTAAGGGTATCTCAGACCTTTTGAAATACGAGAAAAAGACGCAAACCTGCTAATGTTTTGGTTTCACAACGGTTTGTTTTAATGCTTGAAATATGCTTGGCCGAAATGTTATTTTCCCAGAAACTTTACGCATCGTAAAGATAGCGGACGTGGTATTAACCCAGTTATGTTTTCGAAAAGACTTTGTATTTATAACAGAGCTGTAGCAATGGGGGACAGCAGGGGAGGCCGCCCAGGGCGTTGAGCCGGAGGGAGGCGCCATCGAGACGTAAATTGTTTTTATAAATGTAAAAAAATGTGAAATTAATTTATACGCGTAATTAAAAAATGTATAAAATTTGAACTTCATTATGCTTTAAGGATAAAATAGTGACCAAATTAACGCACCTGGCAATACTGTCAATAGAAAAAGATATTGCTAGAAATATTAATATGATCAAATAATAAATGATTTTGCAGCTATTAAAGCTCGAAAGGTGCATTTGTAAATACAAAATCTTTCTGTTAAGGCTTAAGCATAATTTTAAACAAATGCTAATTGTACATATTTTATCAGTTGTTCATAAACACTTGAGGTAGCAATTAATTATAAATGAAAATTATTCTTCATTCAAACTATGTACACTGTTTTTTCTTTCTTCTACAATCCCTATTGAAGCTCATATAATCACCACAGGCTATTGAATAGGATTACGTATATAAGTTATTTAAAAAAAATTATATTATGAGTAATATTTTATATAAAAAAATAACATTTTGTTACTATTTCCTACATTTAGCAAATTATATACGGGACAATAATTGCAAATAACAATAAAAATCGCAATGTTTTTATTATACAGGTATTGTACTATATCTGCAAACAGGTATATAATAAAATCTGACACCGTCACCTGTTCCAATTGAACTGGACAGGAGGGCGCCAATTTTACTGCTGGACCCGGGCGCCAATACCTCTAGCTACGGCCCTTATTTATAACATGCTTTTCAAAAATAAGTTCCTTAAAAATGAAAATATCTAAATTTGTATATAATATATACGATACCCTCAGACCAATGTTTTCTAACGGCATTTTAACATATTTTCTAGATTAACTATTAATCTTTATTGGATGTTCCTGGATTAAATGTTATTTAGCAGGTTCAGTTTAAGAAAATTAATTTACATCTAACTTGTTCTTTCTATGCAGAGGTATTGCTGAATTTCTTAAGAAAACAAAAATAACCCCAGCTTATCTATAGATTAAAATTATATACCAAATATTGGTCCGAAACGATACGAAAAGGCCATTTTTTAAGAAGGTAATAAAGCAGATAGAGAAAGTAACCTTTTGTAGACAAAATATTTCTTACAGGCTAATTTATTGGTAAATCTTTAATTCATTTAGTCCTGAGGTATGAACGAGCAATGCTCATTCAATTCCTGAAACTCATGAAAACACTCAACGCGTAAAGCTGCAAACAAATTTTCGGAGCAAATAGGAGAGTCCTGTCTGTTTTGGTCAACATGGGAGTAACAGGGGTTTGAATGAATTACCCACCTCAAGCCATTTTAGAAAATATGACCTCGAATTCTTCAATCGCGCTCAAATCGGCAAGAGTATTAAGAACAAGTTGTTAGAAATACGTGATCTGTTACCAGTTACGAAATATAGTGTTTGAAATCAGTCAACAGAAGCTTAATATTTCAGTAATTTTAGTTTCTTATGCTCTTTATTAAGGGGAACAAAGCAAAAAGAAAAACCTGAAAAAATTCTTGTATTTTTAATTGAAATTTACCACATTTGTGCGAAATGTAGACTTTTTGTACCTCTCTGTCTCTGTCTCTTCTGATATGGTCCATTTACAATCAGAGGATACCATTCTCAAACATTTTTTCTTAAGTTTCTTCGAGACATTTGGTGTACATTTTCAATCATTTTTTTTTAAATTCAGCAGAGTTTAGTACCACTTTACATGGGCGCCTTTGGGTGCACGAAACTTGCCTCATCTGTACTCAATTTCACGCCATGTGCTCTGCCACATATTTTTAATGACAGAGATTATGACATCTGTAATGCGCTCTTTCAAATTCGTTAGGCTAGTAATTTTCGTAGAGTACACTTCGTCTTTGACGTATCCGTAAAAGAAGAATTTAAATGGGGTGGTGTCGAGGGAATGCGGCGGCCCGTGAATTCGATCCTTTATGCCAGTAATTTCCGTTGAGTACACTTTGTCTTTAACGTGCACATAGAAGAAGAAATCAAATGGGGTAATAGGGTAATGAGGTAACAATACATATGATTTGACTAAATAGGATGAAGAATAATATTACATATCAAAAGCCCTCAACGAAGCATATATCCCCGAACAAATGGTAATTGAAAAAACAATCGGTCTTCCAAAATGCAGAACTAGTAAGAATTCCAGAAAAAGCCAAAAATACTCCTCCTAAGAAACGAAATACTGAGCTTTGCAGGAAAATTATGTGCGCTTTAGTTTAAAAAAAATATACCACAAGCAGCCCATTACCTGTGCAATAAGGGCTTTATTAAAAAGCGATATTCAGGAGAAGTGGAGACTTTTTAACACAAAAGCCGAGATTATAGTCTTCGGAATGCCCAGTATTTTAAACAGTTACTCCTGGGATAACAACTCGCAAGTTTTAAAACTGCTCATTCCCAGTGAAACGGTGAACACATTCCATCCCTGCAAAGAACTTCAAAAGGAGTACTGCGAGAACGCATGGTGAAAGAAATTAGTTTAGGAGTAGGAGGGTCAGTAATCGTCAACCAGATTCACGTTGTTTCGAAAATATGTGGGGCGAGATTGGTTTTACTCCTTCCTCTCTGAGCGTGCAAATGCACACTTCCAACTCATCCAAATAAAATATGAAGAATTACAAATATTTTAAGGGTTTCTGTATATATCAATTATTTTCTCAATAAAATACTGCAATATATCTACATTGGCGGAAAGTGAAAAAAGAACACCAAGAAGGAGACGTCTAATACCAACGAAATTTATAACGGATAATTTCGTTGGTATTATAACAGCATAATAACGGAATACAGACGACAACGTGAGCAAAACATTTACATTTTTTTACAAAACTTAGGAAATGTACAAGGCTGACAAAAGTGATTAGACACCCCAACGAAAGCACAATGGTGTGCTCCGGCAGCAGACACTTGGTCGACAAAGTATAATAATGGCAACAGTAGTTTGCTCCGATCAGTCACTAACAAAATATATAGAAAGAGAGATATCTTCGAGTTTAAAAAGGACGTTACAATGAGCTGCTCAGTTGGAGGTTTGAGCATAAAAAATATTGCTGATATCAGACAGGCCGCTAAACGGACTGTGACCTTTGTCATCAAGCAGTGGAACAAGACAGGACGTTGCAGGTATTCACCTCGCCTTGAAACCCCTACGAGACTGCAACCCAGGTACCAGAGGGTGCTGCAGAGGGAGATATGAAACACTAGGTCTTTACCAATGCACTTCGAAGAGAGGCTCATGCACTAAAACATTATGGCCGGGCAGCCGCCAGGGAAAATCTCATCACAAACACCGATAAGCTCATGCAGTTACATTGGTGTCAACAGCAGGAAAATTGGACAATGGGGCAATGGCGGTAGATCTCATATAACGACGAATGTCGTTTGATATTATTCCGATCGGATGGACGTGGCTGGGTTAGGCTGTTACCTGGAGTACGTCTTCTTCCAGAGTGTGCAGTTCAGAATTTGAAGAACGAAGGCAATAGTGTTGTGGTATGCGTCTGCTTCCGCTGGTACGGTGTAGGTCCAGTGGTTGTTATGCGTCGTCTGCTCCTATGAATCTATCTTCCTTTTGCACCGTGTGCACGGATAGGTGCGTGTGAAACGTTTAACTGGGGAACACTTGTTTTCGGCACAGCATGTATCGTATGCCGAAAGCAAGCCTGTGAAGAAGTGTAATGCTTCGGGCAGTTCGTTAGGGAAACCCTTTGCTCAGTCATTCTTGTGAAGGAAACTATGACGTTCACCACCTACCTAAACATGATTACGGATTACGTGCATCATTTCTTGGCAATGGTATTTCCCTGTATCAGTATCTTTTATTTCAAGAGTATAATACACCATAAGACACTGTTCGGATTCTTTGAGAACGGTTCCCGGATCATGAGAAATGCTTTCAGGTACTGCGCTGGTCTCCAAATTCGCCAGATATCAAACCAATAAAGCAGCTTAGGTTTTTGTTGGAACAGCACATCCGATCTGCAGGGGCTACAAAAGTAAGGTAGAACAGTCAAAGAATATGTTGGTTACTTATGGGTGCCAGATATCAAAAGACACCTTTAGAAATCTTGTGATGTGTATCCCTCACGCGGTATGAGCTGTTCTGGCGTCATGTGAAAAGCAACGTCATAAAGCCTGTAATCATAAAGTTTTGGCTCTTTGGTGGGTATATTCTGAAAGTACTACGCCCAGTGTCGCAAAACTGAGCATCGATGGTATTTCACAGAAAACATTCATTTTCCTCATGCTGAACTTCGTTTAGGTAGAAGTTAGGTGCTAATACCACTGGTTTTTACTAATTTTAAGCATCGACATTCTATACGATAGTCACGATTACTTACTAACCTCAGTTAAACAGAAAGTAAGGATGTATTATTACTGCATGTACAAGGGATGGTTGATGGGGGAAACGAATAATTGGAGCGATGGTTGAAGTTGAGAAGGAATTTAGCCTTCCCTTCGTTAAAGTTTTCACAAAGACAGTGTCTAAGTTTACCGTTAAGTTTGATTTTGAATTACAGCAGCATTCGCTGTAGAATTATTTCATGCTGGTGTTTAAACGTGTCAGATATTTCTTTTCTGAAATTGCGGTTTGTTAATGTGCTTCTATGGCTCAAGTGTTTCATGACTTCATCAGTTAATTTCCTTTTGTTTCATTTTACTTTATTTTATTTTGTGGGGATACTTAGGTAGGAAAATATAAAATTAATAAAACACCACAAATATACAAATTAAATACCATACGAGAGGGTCCCCTTTTGCCCTTTATATAGTATATGATCTCCTGTCATTGTGATATATGACTGACAGCGACGAGGCATGCTCTCCGAAATGGGGTCAACAGGTTCTCATGGAAGTCTGCCACACTGCTGTACAAGTTCACTTCGCAGCTCCTGTACGTTTCTTGTAGGGGATGTCAGAGCGCATACCAGTCTTACTAAAGCGTCTCCCAGGTGCTCTACAGAATTGCGGTGCGTAGACCATGCTGCACCTTCATGGCCGCAAAACTTTCACTTTCAATGTATTCGGGAACAAGTCGTGTAATATGGGTTCGGGTTTTGTCATGCATTAAAACAAAATCTGGCGCGACCGCAGCTGCATAGAAGCTGGCATAAGATACTACGATATTATGTCTATAAGGGATAGTATGGACGTAACCCCTGGAAAACAGGTGCAGGTCAGTCCGTCCGTTACGTATTATGACTGCCTAATGCCCGCACCATACAACATCCGCCTCGACATATATGTTCGTATGTTATGTCTCTTGAATATTTGTGTTTGATGGATGGTAACACGTTACATTTCTTCAAATGATTACACGTAAGAAATTCGTGCAAAGGGAGAAGCGAGACTCATCCGTGAAGAGAATGTAAGATCACTGTTCACCTGCCCAGTGAAGATGTTTCCGAGTCAAACGTAATCGTTCTCACCTGTAGGGAGATTTTAGCGAATAGCACACCACAGGTCTTCTGGCATAAACACCGCATTCCTGAAGATTTATGGTCGCTCTCCAGTGATACACTAATTGTCGAGTTGCTGCTGGCAGATCTGAGGCCAGCTGACGAGATGTCATTCTTTTTTGGCGTCTTGAAATTAATGCAAGAAAATGGGTGTTGGGGCCCGAAGTGGGCTTCGGACATCACAGTACAGGTCGTGTACGAACTCTTCCTGTATTTTGGAACTGTTTCGAAGCCCTATTGACAATCTTCCAAGCACACGAATCTAACTTGCCACCCCTGTTTGGGAAAGCTAGGCCTCCAGTCTCTCAATTGCTCGCAATTTCATTTCACCGTTTAAGCCTGTTTGGCAGTTTCAAGGCAACATGTACTTTACTTGCAGTTGGACTACACTGCAGATCTTTTTATACCCCTGCTCCTGCCCGCACTCCACGATTACCTGCTGCTCGAATCTATGTCCAATACCCACTGGCACGTCATACACGTGTCATCATGCTGTCATTTGTTACTAAATAAATGCCCATTTATAGTCTATTATACACCCTGTAAAAGTCTCTGACCATATGTTTCACTCATTTTCTAATTACGATGAAAAAACCCTTTTGTAGCTTAACTTTTAGACTCCAAGTGTATGAAGCAAACATTCCATTGTAGAAATTATGTACAAAAGCTTTTTCCTGCTGAGAAGAATTTCATTTGCAAGAATTACGAAGCTAATCGAATTCGCTTTTCCAGAAGTCAGTGAAAAGCGAAAAATTTCATAAAAGTTCATTTGTCCATTATTATATGATTTTATTAAAATAATAAATTAATAATGTTTTTAATTGATGTAATTGGTGGTACTTAGTAAGTTGCGAAGTTCGGGAAATAAAAGCATAAACATATCTAAACTTTGATTTATCATCATCATCATCATTGTCAACCATTATCAATCCACTGCTGGACGAAGGTCTCCCCAAGTTTCCTCCACAACGGTCTGTCTTGTGCCAGTCTCCTCCATGTCACCCCCTGCATACTTTCGAATTTCATCCACCCATCTCCCATGTGGTCTTCTTCTGGGTCTTTTCCTGTCCCTTGGAACCCAATCTAAAATTTCGGCTGTCCATCGATGATCTGTCCTTCTGGCAGTATGTCAAGCCCATTGCCATTTCAGGGATTTAACTCTGATCATGATGTCTTCCACTCTTGTCATTTTTCGGATCCACGAGTTCCTCTTCTTATCTCTCCTGGTTGCACGAAGCATGCACCTCTCCATGCTTCTTTGAGTTGTCTGCAGTATTTGTATATCTCTTTTAGTTAAGGTCCACGTCTCTGCACCATACGTAAGCACTGGAAGGATGCATTGATCAAACACTTTTCTTTTAAGACATAATGGCATATTGCTCTTGAAAATTATGCTGTTTCTTCCAAAAGCTCTCCAGGCAAGTTTTGTACGCCGATTAATCTCTTCATCAATGGGACCCTCATTTGATATCTGCTGTCCGAGATAAACGTACGTGTCTGTTATCTCCAGCTTTTCTCCATCAATCAATAAATCTTCATTTCTTGTAAAAGCATTGAACATCACTTTTGTCTTCTGAAAGTTCATTTTTAATCCCACTTCTTTACTCTTGTCAGCAAGTTCCTGGATCATACTCTGCAGCTCTGATGGGGTAGTTGCAAAAATGACTACGTCATCAGCAAAACGAAGGTGGGTTAGATAATCTCAATTAATCTTTATCCCTTTGTTTTCCCAGCTCAGCGACTGAAAAACACCCTCCAATGTGGCATTAAAGAGCTTCGGAGATATGGTGTCACCTTGTCTCACTCCCTTTCCAATTTTTATGTGTGTTGTATTTTCAAACACCCGAATCTTTGCACTTGCATTTTCATAGATGTTATTAATAATATTAATGTATGCATCTTCAATACCGCAGGTTTTCAGAGCCATTGTAACTGCTGATGGTTTCACCGAATCAAAGGATTTTTCATAATCGATAAAAGCCATGCACAATGGAAGTTCATATTCCCTCGCTCTTTCAATTAGTTCTCTCAGTACGTGGATATGTTCTATTGTGCTGTATCCACTCCTGAATCCAGCTTGTTCTCTCGGTTGAGCCATGTCCAGTGTTACCTTCAAGCGGTGTGAAAGAACTTTAGTGAAGATTTTATAAACTACTGATAGGAGGCTGATAGGTCTGTAGTTTCCGAGATCCTCAATGTCACCTTTCTTATGTAGCAGGATCATTGTAGCGGTGTTCCAATCCTCAGGAATCTTTCCTTCATTAAGGCATCGAGTGAAAATTTGGGCGAGTACTGTTTCGATTTCTCCACTTGCTTCTTGTATGATGTCTACAGTAATTCCATCTTCTCCTGGAGCTTTTCCCCGCTTCATGTTCTTGATTGCATGTGCAACTTCTGCTGGAAGGACTGGAGGAACTCTGGTACTGGTATCTTTCATGATGTCTGGAGTGCATGTATCATCCCTTTCGTATAATTTGGAGTAGAAATCTTTCACTCTTGTCAAAATTTCGCCTCTATTTCTTGTTACAGAACCATCTTCTTTTCTCAGTGCCATAATCTGTTTTCTTCCCTTACTGAGATGTCCCTTTGCTATCTTTAGGCTTTGGTTGTTTTCAATTGCTTTCCTCACTAGTTCACAGTTGAATTTTCTTACGTCTTCAGTGATACTTTTTCTTACTGTCTTGCATAGCTCTATATATTCAACTTTGGAAGTCATATCTTCTTTAGTTGTCCTCATCTCTCTACTTTTTTGCATCAACATTTTCGTTTTTCCTGATAATTTGTTTACATGCAACTTGTTCTTAGACCCAGCTAATTTTATTGCTGTTTCCATAAGAGCTTTGGTTACTTTTCTGTTAACTTCAGAGATGTCCACTTCTTCCGATGTTAGGCCTTCTAAAGCAGAGAACCTGTTCTTCAGTTCCAACTTGAAGGTATTATGGTGTTTTTTAAGGTTGGTTATGTCAATAGATTTTGTTTGTCTTATGAGCTTGCCACGTTCACGTTTGGTGTTGAAGTGCATCTTACATCTCACCAATCTATGGTCACTACCTGTGTTGAACTTGTTTAGCACACTACAGTCTTCTATGACGAATTTTTTGTTACACATAATAAAATCAATTTCACTTGTCGTCCCATTTATATGTCTCCATGTCCATTTCCTGTGTGGCTTTTTCTTGAAGAAGGAGTTCAAGATGAAAAACCCTTCTGCCTCTGCAAACTCAACGAGAGTATTTCCACGCTGGTTTCTGTTGCCGTGACCGAATTTACCTACTGAAATTTCATTCTGTTGCCGTTGCCCTATTTTTGCATTGAAATTTCCCATAATTATTTTCAAGTGCTGCTTACCTTTATTATTTAGTTGACAAATTTCCTCATAAAATTCTTCAATTTCTTCTTCAGGATGACTTGTGGTGGGTGCATAAGTTTGAATAATCTGAGCCTGGTATCTTTTCGAGAGTTGGATAACAAGTCGTGCAGCTCTGTCAGAGGAACTTTCAACTTCTACAACTTTATCCTTCAGTTTCTTGTTTATTATAAATCCAACACCACTAGTTCTGCCAGTATCTGTCCCACGATAGTAGAAGAGATGTCCACTTTTCAGTTCGATGAGATCTTCTCCTTTTCTCCTTACCTCACTTAGCCCCACGAAGTCCCACTTGATCCTTTGTAGTTCCTCTTCCAATTCAAGAAGCCTTGAATCAGAAGATAGGGAGCGTCCGTTGTACGTAGCCAAGGTCAGCATCAGATGGCAGCCTAGTCCGGTCCTCCGGGGATTCTTAGCACCCTCTGCCTTCATGTCGCACTGGCCGCTGCCTTGGCCAGGTACATTCCAGCTGCCGGAGACTGAGGGCCAAGATTTAAGTTGTGGAATCATTTTGGAGGGGTTTGGCCATAACTCACCACGCTGGCCAAGCGGGTTGGTGAGTGTGGGATAGAATTTCCTCTAATCCCGATGGTATAGTTATACCGCTATTGGCGGTCGTCAGAGCCCCTTTGGTGGGAACAGGATGTACCACGAGAAGGCGGGGTTGACATTTGTCAAGGAGAGGCTGTGATGTTACGCATCACCTGACCTTGATTTATAAGGTAATAGAAATTCATTTTATAGTATATAAACGTCAAATGCCATGAGTGGACACTATTATTAAAATCCGTGGTTTATTGAATCACAAAAATAATACACCATGTGGTTTGAATATTGATCTGTTGTAATCTCTTCATTTATGAGAAGAAACGGGCAAAATTGGACATTTTATTTCATAGGTCGACTATTCTCCAGCAGAGGCCCCAGCGTCGTTTCTGGAATGCCGCTAACATTTTTTTCTTTATTTATTGACTTCTTAGAAGAAAGAGTTGCGGACAACTAGAATATTTTTATTTTATAAATCCTCGATTCTCCACCAGGGGAGCAAGGGTGGCTTCCGCTTTGGCTGCCGTTATCGTTGTAGCTGCTTGTTCATAAGAATAGTTGGCTACGATGTAGGATTTTTACTGTCATAGATATCATTATCTTAGAAATGTGTTAAACTGAATTAATTTGAAGTATAACTCCGTCGCCGACCTAATGATGCAATCGTCTAGGCGTTGACTTCTGTCCACCGTCTACGATGGGTCCGGGTTCGAATCCCAGCGAAATATGAATATTGTGCTTGCCTTACTGCACTAGATCTCTAGCTTCTCTTGAACCAGTAGCCTCAAATTAGGGAAGGGCGACTGAATCTTTTCGAGCGAGTTGCTCACGGTGGTACATAAGAAAATCTCCAAACAAACAAAGAAACAGAAGTCCGCTTTTAAACATCAGCTGGGCTTTATTGCACAGCTTTCCAATTATTGCTGAGTCTGTTTGGTATTCAGAGCTTCACCGCACAGCTTATCATCATTTTTGAAAGCTGAAATATCCGATTCTAAAAGTCCACGTAAGTTGGGTTCTTTGGAGATATTTGCACGGAATATCTTCCTTTTACTCTTGGCAAAAGCAACTTGATTTTTCGGCATGAGCATAACGGATGCTTCGGTGGAAATTGTAGTACCTCCAAATAGGACTTTGCCAAATATTCTTACCGGTATAAAAACATGTAGATAACAGAGAAGCCTTTAAAAGCATGTGTGACAACAAATCATTACCAACGAGAAGCTATTTTGTGGATACTTCGATGATGGGACGCTGCACATTTGTTTCACACAATAATGCAGGACACTTCATTTAGTTCTCCGTTAGGGAATTCCTAGTATTGGAGAAGATATCAAATTCATGGAAAAAGCGCAAATCAAATGGGGAGATCTCTAGGTAATATGCTGTGTGACACGTTTTTCTTCCAAGTAATTTAATAGTTTTCAGTCCAGTATTCGCTATGCGCGTACTACCCATGTCCTGAAGGAATAACACATATTTCTGATTTACCAGTACAAGATCCTAGAGAATAAATTAAGCCTGACACCATTGCGTCTGGGACCGGTACACTTCATGTGTGATGATTTTTCCGCGTGATAAAATTTCATAATGCTCGTTTCTATTAGCAGAAGACCACACAAGCAGAGAACGTTACTTAGGTTAACGCAGAGAACGTTACTTAGGGTAACGCAGATAACGTTAACGGGCATGGGCGATCGTTCCGTTTCGAGAACACCAAAACTTGTCAGGTTTCCGAGTATGCCATTTCAACCATATATCACGGCAGTTGTGCACACGGTTTCGAAAGTTTCCCGAGGGCTTACGTGAGAGAAACGGTGTACTTGCATCGAACAGTTGCTGCTTACTGACATAGGTCCTATGATGCGAGACAGTGGAAATAAATTTTGCTGTGAGAAGAGTATTATCATGGAATTAGGATAAACAGTTAGACCTGTTTTTATCGATAATATGAGCCATCAGATATATATCTTCGGCATTTATAGGTTTTACCACGATTGCTACACTTGAAAGAGGAGATAAATATGTCAATAACTTCCCAGCATATCAAAATCACAAAATAATTATCACAATTACAGAACATGAAACAACGCTTGTTTAACACACTTCTTTGCTGGTAAGGTCTCCATTTAGAGGTGAAAGTACTATCGATGGTGTTGTCCAACGCAGTACACCGATAGTGCATCGATAGTTTTTCGTAACTATGGATAGTTTTACGTTTTTCGATGGTGTCTAAAATCACGATGGTGTGAACTGTTCAGCTTTCACCGATGGCTTTTATGACTGGAGCGCTCAATTTCCCCTCATTTATGCCGGTGTCGAAAACATTGAGCCCATCCATATTGATACATGATGACAATGCGAAACTAAAATTAACTATAATCAAAAGAGTAAATGGTGATGGTATGCAGTTTTTCACCCTGTTGTTCTTCACATTAAGTAAAGCTTAAAACCGTTAAAATGATGCGAAGACAGAATTCAGATTGCATAATACTAGAGTACAGAAAACTGAACTTAATTAAAGTGTGAATATTCCCAGATGTAGATCAGTAAACACAACTCCTTTTTTGCAGCTGAATTTTTGAACTAGAGGTAGTAGTTCTGATGTAAAGCTTAATATCATTATATTCATATATTGTTCCTCTGAATTGGATGGCCGCCCCGGTGGCGCAGTGGTCTAAGGCGCTGGCCTCTGATCGTTCGTCCGTAAGGGGCCCGGGTTCGAATCCCGGTGAGGCATGGATGTTGTGTTTGTCTTACGGCACTGGCTCTCTCCCTTCCCTGGAACCAGTGACCCTAAATTAGGGACGGGCGACTGCTTATAGCCCATTGAGTTGCTCACGGTGGTCGTTAAACCTCCAACTAAAAAAAAAAAAAAAAAAAAAAAAAATTGGATGCCTTACTTCTAAACTTTAACAATTATCTGTACGTGTGTAAAGGATCTTAGGGGAGTAATGTCTGATCTCTGCGTTAACAGAACTTAGACATAGAAACCTAGAAGAGTAGGTTATCTGTCCTTAGGAGAAAGAAGCACAGAGCAAAATTAGAGACAGTGAAGAACAGTAGCACGTTTAGGCGCCGTTATGTGGGAAAGCCGAAGGTGAGCCGCTAGGGACCAAACCAAGGCACACAGCCACTAAGGGGCAACTTTCCATGCACCAGCACCCAACTCCGCCGGTTTTGTGTGGGATTTAGATACATACGGGAACTAAAATTCCTTGCGTAAAAATCGTTCCACATCGAAATAATCTTGTCCTTTCTTCCCATTTTTTCACGTCCTTGAGGCTAGCCGCATTCAACCGGTCCTGCATCAGACCGGTTGAATCCGGCTAGTATGACATCGTCAAAATTTCACGTAAACATAATAGACTGTACGTGGCTTTCATTTTCGGATTTTCAGCACCTTTGATAGATTATTTGAATAAATTGGTAACTGGCAACAGGAGCGTACGTCAACCTATATGCATAACCACACTGAAAATTATAATGCAATAAAAACAGTTTTAAGCAAGACTCATTTACGGCAAAAAATGCATCCAGTGCAATAAAAAGGACGTGTTTGTGGAATGTGAAAAATCGTTTTTTGTATTATTCGATGAAATTTGCTAAAGAAAATATTTGTCGAAAATACTTTAAACACACGACAAAAAATAATTAAACATTTACATAAGTACTGCCAATTTTTAAGTAGTTATTGTAACATTTAAGTAACACTTTAGGAATTATTGTAACTCAACTTGTGATAACTAAACAATGACGATCATGTTTTATGTAAAATGGGGTTGATTTTTATTAGAATTTGAGCGTAAAGAGAAACTTTACTTCATGGTATTGTTTTCGTTTTATTTTCTCTTTTCTTCTTCTTTAATAGTTAGAAAAATGTATGAAATATTTCAGATATCTAGTGATATTTAGCTAAATCAGAATATTAACATTAAGTTCTATTATTTGTACTACCAATTATATTGTGTTTTGTAAATTGTAAAATCAGGAGTGTTACGACCTTGTATGCGTGCGTTCATTTGTAGATCTTTACTTAAAAAGAATAAAGTTCGGGTATCATTTGGGAATGAATTAATGCATAAAAAATAAATATTTTCTGAAGCAAACGTTTAAATATACGGACGATTCCTTTAAATAATTGCATGTTTTCTTTCTGTTTAACAACGGATTTCTAAATTCAGTCGTCAAAAATGAAGGGGGTTGTGGGAATTAGGACTTAATTTTCAGAGGGGAGTTGTCAACAATCGAACCAAATGTAACATGCGGATGAGGGGAGTTGTCAGAATACTTGCTACACTTACGGATAATGAAATTTGCGCACCTAGAAGAATGCAAAGCGGCGTGTACTTGATGCCCCATGAAAGCGAAGGGCACTGACCGACGCGATTAAGAGTACAGATTCACAAGAATGCAGGGTAGACGCTAGAGACGTCGATCTACGCCACTTACGGACTTTGAGAGAAGCCTGATAATCGCGCTGAGAACCGCTGGGTGGTTTGCGGGAGGTACATCCCGCCATGTGGATCGTTCTGACTGTACCGCCCGACTGTGTTGGGAGCAGTGGACACGTGACGGTGCTGCCGCACGGCGAAGTGGCTCCGGACGGACTGCAAGGACCACCGGTAGAGAGGATCGACGGAACGTGCGGAAGGCACGAACGGATTCAACGGGGACCTGGTCCACTTTACAGGCAGATGTAGCGCTTCCCGTCTGCCCACGAACCATTTCCCGACGCCTGGCGGAAGAGAATCTGCGACCCCAACGCAAATTACGTGTGCTGCCATTAACACCAGAACAAAACCTGCTCCATGTATAGTGGTGCCAGACCAGACCTACATGGAACACCACAGAATGGCGACGTGTGTCGTTTAGAGATAAGCGCCGCTTAGTTTTGGGGAAAGATGATCATCGCGTCCGGCTATGAAGGTCCCTGGGTCAACGACATAATCCCAATCTCGCTATCTAGCGCCACACTTACCCCACTGCAAGCAATATAGTTTGGGGAGCCATTGCTTACGATGGCCGATCAGCTCTAGTAGTGATACTAAAAACATTGACGGGCCATCTATACGTGAATGCGGTCCTACGGCCCCATGTGCTCTCATTCCTGGCTGGGACACCAGGTGCGCTATACCAGCAGTATAATGCCCAGCCGCACATTGCTCGGGGTTTCCCGGAATTCCAACGTCATTTCCAGACACTTCTGTAGCCTGCTCGCTCCCCGGGCATGTCTCCTGTTGATCATGTGTGGCACCAATTGAAACGCCTGCTACTGACGCTCCTCATTATCAGGGATTTGCAGAACAGCGTCCAACACGTGTGGGCCAGTTTGAAACAGGAAACCATCAGTTGTCTGTTCGCCTCCATCCTGGACCGTATTGCAGCATGCATGGCCGATCGCGGTGGTGCTACGCGCTATTCAAGATAACCGGACTGCGTTTCGCAGCTCTCTCTGTAATTGACATGCAGCTCCGTTTTTGCCATAATGTGTATCATTCGTCTGTATCATTACGTCCATAAAATTTCAGTTCAATCCGATTCTTCCTTCTCTGTGCAGATATTTCATTGTCCGTGAGGGTACACATTGCTGAGATTGAACTACAATAACACATGTATCACCCAGATTGAATTATAATAACACATTTGTTACCCATTTTGAAATATCATTAGGGATATAACACACATACTGATCTTTCGTAGAAATACAAATTTGATATGTTACCATAAAATATTTTTATCTTTCAACATATGAAATGTGGTATAGTCTAGATACACTGCCGGAAAGTGAAAAAAGAACACCAAGAAGGAGACGTCTGATACCAACGAAATTTATACAGCATAATAACGGAATATAGAGGATAATGTGATCGAAACATTATGGTAAAATACAACTGTATTTGCTGGTAAACTGAAAAATCACATTTCTATGTAACATGGATAATACGAGGTTGAACCGCCATGAACTGCGTCACACTGTGAAATTCTGGCATGGAGTCTGTCGTACAGATGTTGGATGTAAGTTTGGGGTATTGAGTTCCAAGCATCCTCAACCTGGACGCGTAAATCGGGGATGGTCGTGGCTGGCCGTGGAGACCGGATAAGTCGTTGTCCCATAAAATCCCCCACGTGCTCAATGGGGGACACATCCGGTGAGCGTGCAGGCCATGGAAGTTCCCTCATACCCTGAAGTGCTTGTTGCGTTGCACGAGCCATGTGTGGGCGTGCGTTATCTTGCTGGAAAACACCACGATGGACCGACCTTACAAATGGCACAACAACGGGCTGAATGATGTTGTTGATGTAAGAGGTGCTGTTAAACGTACCCGGTACAAACACTAGTTGTGTACGGGAGTGATAGCTGATCGCTCCCCACACCAGGAAACCAGGTGTAGGCCCTGTGTGGCGTTTGCGGATGCAAGAAGGGTGGAGACGCTCTACTGTGCGTCTGCAAACACGCATACGGCCATCGGAAACTCCCAAACAGAATCGGCTTTCATCGCTGAACACGACAGATCGCCATTGCGTTCTCTACTGCAGACGTTGGCGACACCACTGAAGCCGCTCCAGGCGGTGGGCTGAAGTCAGAGGTAAACATGCCAGAGGCACACGTGCACGTAGTCCTGCATCCAGTAGACGGTTGCGGATTGTTCGCACAGTTACCTCAGGTGCAACGGCAGCTCGGATTTGCGTTGCAGTGAATGTTCTGCTTGACAACGCCGCTATTCTTATGCCACGATCGGTCCGCTCATCATTCCGTCTGTGACTCCCGCTTCCACGTCTTCTCGTGTGGGAATGTTTCTCGGACCATCTACGCCACCATCGTACAACCACCGATACTTCAAGTCCAATTCGCTCCGCAATACGACGATACGACCACCCAGTCCCGCGGAGTCCGACTAGACGACCTCGCTCAAAGTCCGACAACTGCTGAAACCGTACACGTCTTCCATGTCCAGGCATTGCAGCTTCTTCAGTGTCTTCGCACGTGTCCGTACGCCGACGACTGATTAAATTCCCTTCGCCTTACTCCTTAAATACCACCGACGATAATTCGCATATTGTGCCGTGCTGTGGCGTAAGCGCTGACCGGTTGGTCCCGAAATTAATATCACACCTACGTAAACTTGACCCCATTAACATATGTAAATTTCATGATCGTCCACCAATTCCTTCTTGGGGTTCTTTTTTCACCTTCCGCCAGTGTATATACCTTGCCTTCAAGACAGGATGTCAAGAGCCAATCTTTATTTGCAACTATCATTTCAATGTGTTGTATTATATGTACCCTGAGAAAGAAATGAATGAATATTAGAGAGATCAAGCCTTCTGGACTGCTGTAATTTCTGTGCGATGACATGCCAAATCTCATAAAATTGTTGTTTTGCATTTGAATACAGTTTAAATGCCTTTCAGTAAAGAAACATCATTTATATGCAAACTTGGGAAAAGGCGTATACCGTGTACATCTCGTGTAGAAAAATCGCTTAATTTCGACAGTTGAACATTGCTAAAGAAACAGTGCGGGGATGTAAGGTAAATATAACTTTAAAGTTTAATATTTATTGTAATAAAATTGCGTTCAAGTAAATATTTAAAATTATCTCCTTTGAAAAACTTCAAAGTCCAACTTACTATTAGAGTTCCCCAATAGTTCCCTTAAGTCCATTTCCGTTAATGTTGCGCCATCAGCATTAACACCATGGTCATCGAGGTCGTTGGCTGTTCTCCCCATCGAAATTGAAACCACGTCATCCGTACCATTCGCTATCTATCGATCAAGAATTATAATTTTGCTTTGAGATGACGAGTCCCAGACAACTTGCAAGAAATTAGCTCATGCTTTCTTTGAAGACACAGAAAACGACTGTTTTGTTGAAACTCTCCCCAAGCATAAAATGATTGATCTGGTTATGGCTGATTAACTGAGACCAGTTCACTTAGAAGATCGACGTGTTAAATTCCTTTAGGCGTGATAACGGGTAGACTACTTCTTTCTCGGTAGGAAAACATTTTGAGGTCTCGTTTAAAACGAAATACGTTTTCATGCTTCTTATAATATCGGCAACTATTCCCGTATAACTGGATCGACTGCTCGTGTCTTAAAATACTAATACACTGTGTACAATACATTTTCGACGACCCGGTGACGCAGTGGTCTAATTGCGGGCTGATGACCTTTCGTCCGAGAAGGGTCCGGGTTGGTGTTCCAGTGTGGCATGGATTTTTCCTTTGTCTTGAGGGGACTGGCTTTCTCCCTTTCCTGGACGCATTAGAACCATTGGCCCTAAAGTAGGGACGGGCGTCTGCTTATAGCCCGTTGAGTTTCACAGGATGGCCGTTAAACCTTGAATAAAAAAAATCACGATTTATTTTTCCGGTAACTAAGGTATAAGCAAGTCTTCTCATTTAAAAAAAATAATATCTTCGCAAAACTTTCGGTTAATAGGTGAGAATAGGTACTGTACAATGGCACTTCAAAAAAGAATTGGCAATCGTGCACCTCAATATATGCATGTCGGAAATTACGCTGATATAAGTAATATGTGTTTCTCAATGAATATGATTTCAGAGTGTGTTTTATAACTGGTAAAGAGTTTTGAAATCAAAAAATTTTTAACTCCCCATTTACGTATGTTTAACTTTAAAATGCATTTACCCTAGCAAATGATCAAAATGATCATATGTAGAGGATTTTAGGAACGGAGTGTCTGACCCCAGGTCTTAAACAACCCTTAGAAATAGGAAGCTAGGAGATTTTGGCTAAAGTGACCGACAGGAAAGTGACACGGAAGCAAAGTAGAAATTGGAGGAAGACGCCTTTATTTATTACCGGGTGGCCAGTACTCGGGGTAGGACGGCTCAACGTGCCGTTCCGACGCACGGCGGATATTTTATGAATGGAGCGTTCGTACCCGCCTGGGATAGAACCTGATGTCAGTCACGAACGTTGCCCACTAGGCCTCCCGCTGCCCTTTCCCCAGCAAATTCAGCGTTCGTCTCATTTGAGGACCACAAAAAATTTGGAAAAATTAAGTACCGTTAGTCGAACAAAAGAAAAAAGAAAAAATCGCAGAAAGCTGAGATACCTGCACAAACTGCAAATAAGTAGTACCAGATGATCCTCGGAAATGCTAAAAATAAATAGAAAATTACGATATTCTAATTTACCACACACACATGTTAAGAATGCTGGAAATACAATCGAAAAATAATATCCATTCACGTAATAGTTTGAGGCAGAACAATAACCTGTTTTCGGTTACAGAAACTAAAAGGGGTGAGCGAGATTTTTGATAGTAACATAATAAAGTATTTTCTTTTTACTTTACCATATATTAAACACGGTTTAACCGTTTCTGGAAAATAAGCATAGGGCACATTGAGTATTTTAAGGGAACCAATGCTATGAAAGTCTAAAATACTATGTACACAATCTTCCCTTACACGTTCTCCTAGTATGTGCTGAACCGTTGGGAGATAACGGAGAAAACTCCCACGGTGGAGAATGATGGTAACAAATTTTCTTTCAGGGGTGTTGTTTTATTTATTATTAGTTTTGCCAATTTTTTTTTACGTCTCGAGACTTATTAAAATGTTTGCGAAGTTTTACAGACTGATCCATGGCCGCCGACAGAATCCCTTCGAGTTCACTAGAAAGGAATATTATTGAGCTTTCAACAGCAGAAGTTACTCGGGTTTCAACATATTTATTAAATATATAAATCGACTAGTGATACTCGATATCTTCACTTTCATGGCTCAATTACAAAAGGCAAAAGATTTCTCCACGGACACCCCTCCTCCCAAAGAAAATGATTGGATCGAGAATTTCGCCACAACCTGTTCGATTTTACCTTTATAAGCTTGATGACGGTGTAGTAAATCTATAGGTCCCAATGTCTACGGATGTATTCTGAAATCCTACAAATGTCTTTCGAAAGTGTTTATTGCCTCTACCGCTTACAGCGCAAGTGGAATGTTAGAACTCCTTGTTTCTGTTTTTAGCAGTGTAAAATGAAATCGTAGGGAAATAAGTTCATAACTAATTGTACAGGTTTACACATTTTCGTGTTTTAAGTTGCACGGCTCCCAAATGAGTATCCTGCTCCTTGGAAGAACATCTGATATTCTGTGGTTGATAGAATCATACAAATGCTACAGATCCATAGAACATTTTTGAGTTTCAGCGAGCTACCCTTGATTTCATTTGCGCTTCTTTTCTTGCCGTAGTGTTTATTTTAGTGTAGAAATGAGAGCTTAATTCCACAGCTATAGAGTTATGATGGTAATCATGAAAGCTATAGGGGATCGTGGTATTAACTACAAAGAAGCAAGTTAGTAAAATCATGCAATGCATTGATTACGATACGCTTTCCAACGTACCAGAAATCATTACTCAAGTTATGAGGAAAATGGCTGTGGAATAAATCTCATTCCTGTGGCCTGACCTTTGATCCCATTTCAATGATATTCAACAGAAAAAGTTCAGTATACCTCCGAAAAACCATGATAAAGTATTGTCGCAATGGAAGCAATTTTATGTTAGTTGTCATGCATAAGGGCTATGGATTAGATCCCGCTTCTGTATCCGAACCTTTGACCCAATTTCGCCCATTTTCAACAGGATTCGTCCCCAGGAAGGTCCCTACAACATAGTAATATTTCATCCAAATCGAAATATTTTAACTTAAGTTATGACGCATAATGGCGATGGAAGTGATTCCACTCCTATATCCTGACCTTTGACCCCCATTTCGGCAATTTTCAATAGGGTTTGACCCCAGGTGGTCTCCTACCACATACTAAAATTTAATCGAAATCGAACCATTTTTACGTTAGTTATGACGCATAATAGCAGTGGAATGGATCACGCTCCTATGCCCTGACCTTTTACCCACATTCGTTCACTTTCAACAGGTTTCCTTACCAGGTGTTTCCCTACCACGTACTTAAATTTGATCGAAATCGAACGATGTTTACGCACGTTATGACGCATAAGGGCAATGGAATGCATCCCGCTCCTATGCCCTGACCTTTGATCGCACTTCACCCATTTTCAATAGAGTTTGTATCCAGGTGTTCCCCTAACACATACTAAAATTTCATCGAAATTGAACGATTTTTACGCGAGTTATCGTGCGACAAACATACGCACACAACGCGTGACGTAATGAGGCACATGGGAATCGCGACCATCTGCTCGCCAGAGTGTGACGTCATAGAACTTAAATAGGATCGAATCACAACGCATGAAGCAATGAGACAGATGGCGCGACAGCGCGCTGACATCTAATCGAACAACGCCATGGCACTACACTAAAAACGTGGTAATTCGGGGTGGTTATTTAAGACGCTCCCTATCTTCTGATTCAAGGCTTCTTGAATTGGAAGAGGAACTACAAAGGATCAAGTGGGACATCGTGGGGCTAAGTGAGGTAAGGAGAAAAGGAGAAGATCTCATCGAACTGAAAAGTGGACATCTCTTCTACTATCGTGGGACAGATACTGGCAGAACTAGTGGTGTTGGATTTATAATAAACAAGAAACTGAAGGATAAAGTTGTAGAAGTTGAAAGTTCCTCTGACAGAGCTGCACGACTTGTTATCCAACTCTCGAAAAGATACCAGGCTCAGATTATTCAAACTTATGCACCCACCACAAGTCATCCTGAAGAAGAAATTGAAGAATTTTATGAGGAAATTTGTCATCTAAATAATAAAGGTAAGCAGCACTTGAAAATAATTATGGGAGTTTCAATGCAAAAATAGGGCAACGGCAACAGAATGAAACTTCAGTAGGTAAATTCGGTCATGGCAACAGAAACCAGCGTGGAAATACTCTCGTTGAGTTTGCAGAGGCAGAAGGGTTTTTCATCTTGAACTCCTTCTTCAAGAAAAAGCCACACAGGAAATGGACATGGAGACATCCAAATGGGACGACAAGTGAAATTGATTTTATTATGTGTAACAAAAAATTCATCATAGAAGACTGCAGTGTGCTAAACAAGTTCAACACAGGTAGTGACCATAGATTGGTGAGATGTAAGATGCACCTCAACACTAAATTTGAACGTGGCAAGCTCATAAGACAAACAAAATCTATTGACATAACCAACCTTAAAAAACACCATAATACCTTTAAGTTAGAACTGAAGAACAGGTTCTCTGCTTTAGAAGGCCTAACATCGGAAGAAGTGGACATCTCTGAAGTTAACAGAAAAGTAACCAAAGCTCTTATGGAAACAGCAACAAAATTAGCTGGGTCTAAGAACAAGTTGCATGTGAACAAACTATCAGGAAAAACCAAAATGTTGATGCAAAAAAGAAGAGAGATGAAGACAACTAAAGAAGATGTGACTTCCAAAGTGGAATATATAGAGCTATGCAAGACAGTAAGAAAAAGTATCACAGAAGACGTAAGGAAATTCAACTGTGAACTAGTGAGGAAAGCAATTGAAAACAACCAAAGCCTAAAGATAGCAAAGGGACATCTCAGTAAGGGAAGAAAACAAATTATGGCACTGAGAAAAGAAGATGGTTCTGTAACAAGAAATAGAGGCGAAATTTTGACAAGAGTGAAAGATTTCTACTCCAAATTATATGAAAGGGATGATATATGCACTCCAGATATCATGAAAGATACCAGTACCAGAGTTCCTCCAGTCCTTCCACCAGAAGTTGCACATGCAATCAAGAACATGAAGCGAGGAAAAGCTCCAGGAGAAGATGGAATTACTGTAGACATCATACAAGAAGCAAGTGGAGAAATCGAAACAGTACTCGCCCAAATTTTCACTCGATGCCTTAATGAAGGAAAGATTCCTGAGGATTGGAACACCGCTACAATGATCCTGCTACATAAGAAAGGTGACATTGAGGATCTCGGAAACTACAGACCTATCAGCCTCCTATCAGTAGTTTATAAAATCTTCACTAAAGTTCTTTCACACCGCTTGAAGGTAACACTGGACATGGCTCAACCAAGAGAACAAGCTGGATTCAGGAGTGGCTACAGCACAATAGATCATATCCACGTGCTGAGAGAACTAATTGAAAGAGCGAGGGAATATGAACTTCCATTGTGCATGGCTTTTATCGATTATGAAAAAGCCTTTGATTCGGTGAAACCATCAGCAGTTACAATGGCTCTGAAAACCTGCGGTATTGAAGATGCATACATTAATATTATTAATAACATCTATGAAAATGCAAGTGCAAAGATTAGGCTGTTTGAAAATACAACACACGTAAAAATTGGAAAGGGAGTGAGACAAGGTGACACCATATCTCCGAAGCTCTTTAATGCCACATTGGAGGGTGTTTTTCAGTCGCTGAGCTGGGAAAACAAGGGGATAAAGATTAATGGAGATTATCTAACCCACCTTCGTTTTGCTGATGACGTAGTCATTTTTGCAACTACCCCATCAGAGCTGCAGAGTATGATCCAGGAACTTGCTGACAAGAGTAAAGAAGTGGGATTAAAAATGAACTTTCAGAAGACAAAAGTGATGTTTAATGCTTTTACAAGAAATGAAGATTTATCGATTGATGGAGAAAAGCTGGAGATAACAGACACGTACGTTTATCTTGGACAGCAGATATCAAGTGAGGGTCACATTGGTGAAGAAATTAATCGGCGTACAAAACTTGCCTGGAGAGCTTTTGGAAGAAACAGCCTAATTTTCAAGAGCAATATGCCATTATGTCTTAAAAGAAAAGTGTTTGATCAATGCATCCTTCCAGTGCTTACGTATGGTGCAGAGACGTGGACCTTAACTAAAAGAGACATACAAAGGCTGCAGACAACTCAAAAAGCATGGAGAGGTGCATGCTTGGTGTAACCAGGAGAGATAAGAAGAGGAACTCGTGGATCCGAAAAATGACAAGAGTGGAAGACATCATGATCAGAGTTAAATCCCTGAAATGGCAATGGGCTGGACATACTGCCAGAAGGACAGATCATCGATGGACAGCCGAAATTTTAGATTGGATTCCAAGGGACAGGAAAAGACCCAGAAGAAGACCACATGGGAGATGGGTGGATGAAATTCGAAAGTATGCAGGGGTGACATGGAGGAGACTGGCACAAGACAGACTGTTGTGGAGGAAACTTGGGGAGACCTTCGTCCAGCAGTGGATTGATAATGGTTGACAATGATGATGATGATTTAATCCACTAAACGAATTTTCCTTAAGTCGAGATCAAGCTAAATCGATTTCTAGTACCCGAAAACGGTAAGTTAACGAGTTTCATCAAAATCCTTAGAGCCGTTTTCAAAATAAAATTTACATACATACAAGAATTGTTCCTTTAAGGTAAACGTCAAGTAATTTTGCTTCCTGTACTTCGAATGGAAAAATTTCTGTACACATTTTTTTCCCAATTAATGCGTTCCCAAGGATGAAAATTTGAACATCGATTAAAATATCTTCATTTTATAACTTGCAATACTTAATATTTTATAAAACATAACCATAATTATGCAATCCAACATTTGTTTGTCTATTGACGTCATAAAAATACAGGTCGCGCCATCTTTTTTCTGGACAATTAATGCGTTCACAAGGATTAAAATTTTAACATCGAATAAATTAGCTTCATTTTATAACTTGGAATACATAATATTTTCTAAAACATAACCATAATTATGCAATCGAACATTTGTTTTTCTACTGACGTCATCAAAGTACAGGTCGCGCCATCCTTTTTATGGTTTCAACACCACCAAAGGAAAAGTTATTGATTTTTAATATAATTATGATTATGTTTTAGAAAATATTAAGTATTCCAAGTCATAATATGGTTATTTTAATCGATGTTCAAATTTTCATTCTTGGGAACACATTAATTGTGAAGGAAATGTGTGCAAAAGTGTTCCCATTGGAAGTATTGGAAGCAAAATTACTTGACGTCCACCTTAATAATATGGGATATGGATGACGGAATGGATCGCAATCTTATGTCCTGACGTTTTACCCCATGTCGTCTATTTTCAATAGGGGTCGTCCCCAGGTGGTTCCCTAACACATGCTGAAATTTAATCGAAATCGGACCATTTTTACGCACGGTATGACGCATAATGCATCCCGCTCTTATGTCCTGAACTTTGACCCCAATTCACCCATTTTGAAAATGGTTCGTCATCAGGCGGCCCCCTACCACATAGTTCAATTTCATTGAAATCGAACCATATTTACGCAAGTTATGACGCATAAGTGAAATGGAATGGATCCTGCTCCTACGTCGTGACCTTTGTCCCCATTCGTCCCACTTTCAATAGCGTTCGTCCCCAGGTGGTCTCCTACCACATAATAAAATTTCAACGAAATCGAACCATTTTTACGCCAGTTATCGTGCGGACAGGCGGGCGGACAAGGCTGAAGTGTATACGCTTCTACGGCTAACTGTTGGAAAGCGCAAAAAAGCAAACGGTCTCCGTAAATTACGGATTGTCAGAAGGAATAATATATCAAAATTACAACTTATTCATCAGTGTAGGAAGGAAAATAATACATTTATCAGTAGTTCCCTTACCGTTTGAAAAAATGTGCAGCACTGAGTTATATTTAACTATTAAGATTACGTTTTCGTCAGGTTTAGAAAACGTTTTGCGTATTAAAACATTTTCAGCTGCAGTTGTGGAAAATGTATAGTATTGTATTCCAAAATCTTTCGTCATTATTGTATTCATGAAGGTTTTTCTACTTCATTCATAAATAATAACTTTTCCGGGAAGTGGTAAAACACCATTGTCATTACACAGGAACATATCCAGTTGAACAGGTTCTTAACGGTGTCCTGCGACTAGCCATAACATGCATCTTGAACTTTCTCACTCAGTTCCTGCAAATTGTGTTGTAGCGGTGGAGTGTGGATGTGCGTCCAAGAATCTCACACATTTCAATCGGCGATGCGGCTGGTCATGGCAGAGTGTCAGTGCCTTGTAGGCAAGCTCTGGAGAAAGTAGCAGTGTGTGGACGAGGGTTGTCTTGTTGGAAAGTCGCCCTTGAATGAGTGTTAAGAAGAGTTAGGATCACTGGTTGCAGGACCTCATTAACGTAACTTTGGGCTGTCAAAGTGCCTGTAATGAACACCAAATCGAAACTGGTATCACAGGCAATTGCACCCCACACCACGACAGCAGGCCTTCTGGACGTGTGACGCTCGACAACAAACCGTTCATCTTGGCGCTCACCACGATGCCTCCACACACGGATTCGTTGATCGTCTCCTCCAAGACAAAAGCGGGACTCGTCACTGAAGATTACCCGCTGCCATTCTGAGTGGCTCTATGACAGACTGCAACGACACCACTGCAGTCTTTGGCGACGATGCAGTGGTGTTAAGAGCAGTCGTCGTAACGGTCTGCTTGCGTGCAAATCTACATTGTGCAACCGTCTGCCAGTGGTGCCAGTACCAAACGGACGATGCGTGGAGGGCACCACTGCATGCTGAATATCCGCAAACGTGGCTGTTGTGTCACTCCGCGCATGTCGATAACCAGTCAGTCTTCTCTCTCAGTGCTTCGACTAGGTCTCCCAGAAGTCTCCTGTCGCTGCTGCGTTACTTGTTCAATCCACTGCTGCCAACAGCATGTTATGGCCATATGCGTACGACAGGTACGACGCGCAATACGGTGACAATACCAACCCGCTTTGCGCAGCCCGGCAATCCGGCTTCTCCCGAAGCTAGTATTGCTTCCGAACTTTTTCCGAAGCCTACTTCTCTTGCAAAGGATTCAATCAAGACAACATCACGAGTTGGAATAGAAAGCACACGCTGCAGAACGATCTTATATAGCCAGTCGGGCACAGCGCTACGTCCTGTTCTCGCTTACGTCGTATGTGCGGCAGAGCCTGATACTTGAATCAGTTGATTACGTCGTTCTGGGTGCAACTATTTTTTGAAGTAGACCAAGGCTTTGAAAAATGAAATTTTGTGTGGAATTACAATAAGCTTTTGCCTAGTACCTCAATTTCATATGGCACCTTCCTGGTATTAATAGCTCAAACGTATGGTGCCTAACAAACATAAAAGGCTTAGATAAGTTCAATAATAATTTTCATAAAAATTTTCAATTTAACTATTGTTTTTGAATAAAGTGGTATAGTGACAATTCCGATCACTGAGAACATGCGACCAACGAGCAAATTATGTGATTTCATTTAAACCATTTAACAGACTTCTTTCAAATGTTATGAGAAAATTGAGTAGAAGAGAACTGACTGGTTTCCACAATACTATAGCGTTTGTTATTAAATGTATTAAACTATTTGAATTTAGCAGACAACAATGAAAGAAACAGTACTTTCCAAGAGACATCTATGAAAATTAAGATGTTTTTAAATTTACTTATCCACACTTACTTTTATTTAAAATCACACTTTTGAGTCATCTCAAATTTAATACAAAACGTCAAGTAGGGTAGTTTGGAACAAATGTTTTAAAATTTAATATATATATATAGATTTAAAAATTTGATATAAGCATTTGCTTAGAGCTTTTGCAAAACGACCTCGGGTCAATGTACATGATATCAAGTAAAGCGTATGGAGGTGAAGTTGTCACCAAATTAAAAGTGTTGTTCATTACTAATGTGGGATAATTGGTTTCGAGTAGGGACTCAGCAGGCCCAAGTACACCGGATAGACAAATTTATCACAAATCCCGACCCATCGATGAGGAATGATTCTAGTTCAGCACCCCAGACTACAACTGTAGATAGAATTTATCAGGCATTTAAGAGATTCATCGGATGGTCCAGTATTGCATCTGTTTCCGAAAGTTTTACTTAAATGGCCGGTAAACCCAGGCATTTTCTTTTTCTCTTCTAGGTAGTGGTTACAGCCGACCAGGACGTTAGCTCTAGGTTTAGTCATAGAAATGCAGGCTTTCGGTAATATTTCGAATGACGTTTGTGCTTTGTTAACTAAAACGTGATGAGAAAAATAGAAAAAAGAAAGATAAATTTAAAAATGCTGGTAAAGATGGACCGTTGTTCACTATTATCAGTATCTAACATCACTTATTTCTCATAACTCTTTCCCTAAACTTTAATAGTTATCAGGCATATAC
The DNA here is from genome assembly GCA_039090855.1 of Macrothele yani. Lineage (NCBI taxonomy): Eukaryota > Metazoa > Arthropoda > Arachnida > Araneae > Macrothelidae > Macrothele > Macrothele yani. Next base: position 13,533,442 of record CM077033.1, on the reverse strand, counting down.
ATATATTTATATTATATATAATTTAATTAAATTTCGGGTGGTGAATATATTTAAATATATATGTCACATAAATTAATTTATTTATGAAATTTCCGATGGAAAATAATTTGGCCAAAATTTAGCGTCTTATACTCCTGCATAACAGAATCCCTCATTAATAGAAGGCAATTCTTATTATATTCCTAAAGTATATTATAAAAAATGTTTATCTTTTTCCTAATTTGTTTTCGTTGAATGAGCTAAAGTACGGAAAAATTAAGATATAGTAATATTTTGGTGTTTCTCAGAATTTTACATCACACGATTTAGGGGAAAAAGCTGACGAATGCTGTTGGTTTCTGCGATTTGCAAGTGAGAGATCAACTATGTTTCTGTTTTGGGCCGTAATATCGAATATTTTTATCAGGACTTCCAGATTTTAATATAATTTCTTTGAAATGCAAATTACACCGATAAGCTATAACATTATGACCAGCTACCTAATAAACTATAGGACCACATGTAGTCCGCAAATCAGCTGCCATTTGGCGAGGCACCGATCCGACGAGTTGGCAATAGGTATCCTGGTTATCTGCTATCATAATGTCAACAACAGGACCTTTAGTTCCCGTACACTTTGGGATTGTGGTTTCAAAGTAGGGCTCACTTTCTTGTGAGTCCGGGTGTGCTTTAACACTAGAAATATTGCTACTGTTTAGCATTTAGGGTTCTTCTTCTCGGCATTGTTTCTTAAACGCGATTCTAAAACTTAGGCTTCCTGGGTTTTGATTCAGATGTATCGCACTGTCACTGCATAATCCTTTTCGATTTTAACTACCTCGATTGCGAACAACTGATGCATTTTAATTTTTGAGACTGTGATATTGCCTTCTCTTCCCCGTAAAATTTCATTTTTTCGACACCATCCAATCCGATTCCATGCTCTTTCAGCCTGATTAAACAATAGTAAATAGAGGAAACCATTACATAAGACTAAATTTCAGTCTGTAAGACATCCTACATGGGCTCTAAGAGGTATCAAACAGGGAAACTGTAAATATGCTAATATATCCATAATTCTACATTTCTGTTTTTAAGTGTGTTGAATTAACATAGTTGTTTCACAAAACACTGTGGTATCTTCTTTAGCCAATAGGCTTGGTGTGTAAGTCTACACAGAGCTGGTTTGCGATAGCCTAGTACTGAAACTTACGGCATCATGATACCTTCAGTTACAATACTAAATTTAAAGATATCTGTCATCTCCAAATTATGAAAGGCCAGTGAAGTATTTTCTACGCTGCGTTTTTAAATTGAGCTGCTCTTTCCCATTTTCCATTTATGAAAGTCAAGTTCCTAAACAGGACTGCACTAAAAACGTAAACGCAAAAAGAACTGTAAGCGATGATTAAGTGATTTCTCACACTTGAAGTCCCTTTGATATCTTCAGGTCCCCTTTCAGTACGTTAAAACGTCATTATGTTTTCAAGTTATAATTTAATCTATTAATAATTTCCTCATCGGGCGTTTAAAAAGAGAAATTCTTTCGGTGAAACCTCATAAATCTTCGAAAACTAAAGGACACTGCTGAAGTTGCTTACACTGATTCTAAAACGTACAATTTCTCGTAATTTGGCATTAATGAAATTAAAGATGGTTTTATAACTGCTTTCAAAAGAAGTGTCTCTTCATTTAGTAAGAAGGGTGAGGTTAATAACGTGCAGGAGGTGGTGGCGCAAGTAGACGCAAACAATCATTTTCAGGTATTAGTGACGCAAAATTGATTGCCTGTGCTTGCGATTATTGGAGGCATGAGAGCCACACCAGGTAGTGTAATTCACAAAACTTTAGGTCCCTAAATCCCGTTGAAAATCTTCTGAAAAATGATACTACACTATGATACTACAGTGAAGAGAAAACTTGTTGAGTATTGAGAAATATACGGAAACACATCCATGAAGTACATTTAATAGTAGTGAAGCAAATACTCGCCTTTGAAGACATTACTGCAATCCAATATTTAGGATTAAAGAAGAACATACCCTCAGTACGAAAACAAATCAGACATACGGGTGATGAACAGTTTACATAGGCATCCGCCGCGCAGAATGGAACAGACCCGGAACGAACGCAGGATGTAAATATGCGGACAGGAGCTTATCAAAATAATATATCGCTACCAGTGAACGTTGTTAAACAAGGTCATCTGAGCCAATTTGATCCTGGGCACGTTATCGATTCAAGACAAGTGGGTCGTTCTCTCGCCCAAGTGGTAGGAACTTTAGGGTTCCAGAAGGCAACCGTATCAAACCTCGAGTATACCATTGGCCAAAGTTCTAGAGCCCAGAGAGCAAACGGTGGCCGACCACGCGTTACTAATTTCAATGCACTGCCCCACAGGGCCGCAACCACTCAGAAATGGCCCAAGGAACATTCGCCTAAGTTCAACACCATCCAGTGGCCCAAAAATAATTCCCCGGATTGAAACCTGTGGAAGCGTTCTGGGATGCCATGGAGTTGAGCATCAGAACCAAGGATTCTGGACCGACGTCTCGGGAGCAGCTGTGCACAATGATACAGTAGGCATGCCTAGCTGTGCAGGTTTTTATTCGTGTAGAGAAGAACCAACACTCTATTAAGTGGGTATCTCCAGTGTTTTGTCCATTGAGTGTATTAGAGTAAATCTATACACATTTATTCATAATATCCTTTAAAGAAAACACATGCATTTTTCTGTAAATATTGTAATCCCCGACGAAAGAGATTATAGAAATCCACACTAAGTCTGTACATAAATAGCAATACATTTATTTAAACATGGCTTCATGTCAGTGCTGTTCGCCGAAGCATGCAGTGATACCCAATTCATAAGCACATTTTATATAAAATCTATTGTTCTGCTTTACCCACATTCAGGTATCACGTTGTCACAGCGATTATGTAAATGGTAGTATAATTTCCTTTATATTAATTAGGCTCGAACACAAGCTATCCAATGCTCTGACATAAATTATTCATGACAGTTGTGCTTGTCTTCAAGCGTAAGTCTCTGCCTAGCCCCAAATCTTGGGTAGCAGTCACAGACCTACTAAACGTTTTTGTTGAAAATGAGCATTGACATTAATGTTATCGAGGGAGGTGTGTTCTTGCGTAAATGACTGAAAAAGGCTATTTAGGGGTTTAACTGGTAGTGCGGAAAAACTGAGATTTAAAAATATATTCTTTTGCCTTGAGATTTGAATAGGAGAAACCCACAGGGATATAACCATTCACCTTTCACAAAGTTAGGCTGTGTTTTAAAAAAAGCCGCACAGCCAACGTCATGTGACATGCATACCAATCACGCCTCATCCGGAACTCCAGCTTCACCCACTGCAGTCGAAGTTTCAAAAAGCAGTGATAGATACCACTCTGCTACCAGGGAGCTAAAGAAACGTTTGTTTATGGCCTGAAAGTGTTGAATGTACTTTGAAGGCTGATGAAATCCAAACTGCGTTTAGCAGGTAAAACCAGATTGCATTGCAGAAAATGGATTTTTGAAAGCATCGTTCTAACATTACTGTACTTAAGCTCTGCACAAAGGCGGCAGTTATATTGATAGCAGGAGTTACTTTTGTGAAGAAGATGCATCAGCATGAATTCTTGGGCCGTCTCAAAATAATTTAAGTATCTGGAAACAGAAAATATACTGAACCATATTGAAAGAACAATTGAATTTTTTCAGGTGACAGGATTTATTCGAAAAGCTAGTGATTTTACGCAAGACGTAATTTTACTGTTACTGAATTAAATTACTCCAGCAGAAAGGCTTGTGTTTAATTGCATTTAAAAGGATAAAATAATGTTCTGGTATTTTCTAACACAACAGTAAGCAGTATTTTCGCTAATTAATTTTTGACACTTTTGAGGAAATCAACAATTTCCTCATGTTCAGGATTTTCATACTTAGTGATGCATTTTAATCACCTTTATAAAACGTACAACAATTATGGGATCAAAGAAATTATAATTTTACTTAAATATATATTAAATTTTCCAAAAAAAAATGACAAAAATAATCCCTCGTGTAAAATGTAAGGGACATCATTGAGCACAATGTATCAATACATTTAATCAGAAACAGATTATGTAACTTACGAAAGAATTTAATTTAGAAAAAAACGCAATGTTCAAAATTACACAAATTGTGAAAAATATCGGACAATGAGATCTCACGTTATTGTTACCAGGTTTGTTACGGTATTTGTGTATGACGCCTTCACTTTATGCAGTAGTAAAACTTTCGCACTGTGTCTCAGACGAGGAAAAACGAAGATCATCCAAACTGATGCAGATACATGTGCTTGGTTATAGGTGACAAAAATGCAAATTATTAATTTAGAAAAATTAAAAGGTACAATTTTTGTGTGCTGATATTTTTTTTATATGAGATCATAATTCCAACTGAATTCTAAATTTCAAACATTTTACTAAAATATACATTGATCTTGCCATTAAAATAGTACCTTTTCTTTTTAAGCGGAATTTTGTGATTAGGCATCACATAAATACGACTTTTTCGTACTGCAAATTAAGAAGTTAATCCTACTATGTAGTGCGGCAAATATCTCGTTTCCTCTGAATGAAAGTCATTAGTGCATCAAGTATTTGGTTACAAGTGAAAATTGTGAAGTGAATTTTATAGGTGTATTCGTATTTCAAAAAAAAAGAACTTCTGCTTTCAATAGCTTAGAGAGCTCAAATATATTTTTAAATTGGGATTTTTGAAAACCTATTAAAATATTCTTCACAAGAACAATGAAACAAATGTTTTGCAATTTTATGTGTGTGGGTGTATTTATTGAAAAACCGTGCGCTTTGTATTTAAGATGCATAAAATGTGTTATTTATTTATTAACACCGTTAAACAACGGTACTTCCTATTTATTAAAAGAAATCGCTCAGAAAGACAAGAAAGCAAACAAATAAAATGTAGTTTTACCTTGTTTAGGAGTCGTCACGTTCAGTGCAATTACTTCCCTTGTGTGATTAACTTGATACTTTGTAGGAAGGAGAATGCAAAAGTAAACTTTGATACCTGTAATGTTGATCAAATGAACATATTTGTTATCGCAGTACTTTTACATCGTCCCGCTGCATGTCCATGCACTTATTTTGTCTTTCCATTTGCTTTTTCATTCCCTGAGAGAAAAATATTTTCCGCTGCTTCTAAATCTATGTCTGTACCGCTTACGTAACCTCATCATCAAAGGTGAATCAGTAAGACATTCGGGTATTCACATTGTGCATAGTTTTGGTAGCCTTGATATTTTGTAGCGTAATCATATTGCACTATGGAATGTGCTGATCCATCGCTGACTTCCAAATGGGCAGCAACAGCGGACAACCTAACCATTCAGTCTTCTCTGATTAAACCATTCGCCCTGTCGATTTTTATTTGTGTGTGCGAAGCTGATAGCCGACCGTATTTAGTTTCATCGGTTAAACTTCTCTTATTGCTTTAAACCTTTCTACCCCTCCATAAAATTTGTGTAGAGTTATGTTTCTGTACTTAGAAAACAGCCTTCGGCGAATTTCAAAAGGTTTCACTCCCTCTGCCCAAAGAATTCTCGCTGCAGCGCGCTGTTCACAAAATAGTGCAATCCCGCAGAGGAGCATCCATGTTTATTGTACCTTGGCTTCAACTAAACTAACGGCAGAGCGCTGGAGTGTGCGTATTTGAACCACCCTTTAACCATTGATGACGTTCATGCTTGGTGTAACCAGGAAAGAGGAATAGAGGAATAACTTGTGGATGAGGAAAATTATAGTGGAAGGCATCATGATCTCAATAATATCTCTGAAATGGCAATGGGCTGGATATGTTGCCAGAAAAACGTATCATCGATGGACAACCGAAATTTTAGATTAGATACCAAAGGACAGAAAAAGACCACGTGGGAAATGGATGGATGAAGTTTTAAAGCCTGCCACAGTAACACGGGGAGACAGGCTCAAGACCGAGAGTTGTAGAAGAAACTTGGGGAGACCTTCATGCACCAATTTATTGATAATGTTTAACAATGATGATAATTATATGTATATATATTTCAACCCAATACACTAGCTTGAGATTCTTGAAAATATTCGAATCCAAAGCAAAGTGCAGCGAGTCGTCGTTTACTTAATATTCCAAATATTTAACTCACGCCTTTAGTTTATGGTAACTGCTTTTCTATTTCCAGAAAGTCATTTCGCAGGTTGCTATTTTGAAACTTGAAACAAAAACCCCGAAAGAAAGAAATGAGATTTTAAACATGAGGCAAATAATTTTTGAAGTAATGCTGTCGCTCTATTTCGGTCTACTCGGTTACGTTATGCCTTATCTTATTTGGCAAATGATGGCGCTCCGTCCATTCTTCCACAGAAGGTGAAGCAACGTGAAGAATATTCGTCATACCCGGAAAGCAGCCACTTCTGTTGGTGCAAACTTTTGTATCAATGGAACGTTAACCTCTGGTTTACATCGGCCGAAAGATTTGCTGTATAATGGTACGTAAAACTGTTGCTCCGAGGAATAGTTGGTCCCATGCAAAAGGAAAACTAAGGCGAACAAAAAGAGTAATAATAACAATTATAAGGAATTTAAGCTGAAAACACTGTGTTGTTAATCACATTTGAGCTTTAAAAATTTTGCTGTTTGCACGACAAATCTGGTAAATGCCATAGGACGAATACTTTAATACCGATTGTTTTCGGAAATTAGAAACAAATATTGAAGCAACAACTTGTAGCACTCTAAAGTAATACAATGGCATGATTAATGAAAATCGTAGTTAAATGTAGAAGACACTTGCGCAAAGTGTTTATACGGAAGACCTTTCGGGAGATAGAAATGATTACGGCGAGTTAAGCTACAGGAGTTGTCCAGAATAATGGAAACACCTTGCTGAAAAAGGAACTTTGGTACGTTCTGCTTTCTGAGTAAAACGAACATGTAGCTATAACTTTTTTATAAAAAAGTGTTCCTTATAGTCTCACGGGTCTTAGTGATTGCATTGTAAATCGGTGTTTGCATAATTTTGTTCCAGGTGAAGGCACAATGAGTGATCTGTCGGAGTTCCAAAGAGGGCAGATTGAAAGAGCCCGTCAGGGTGGTGCATCGGTAACCACAGTGGCACAGGTATTAAGAATATCGAGAGATACCGTGTCGAAGGTCATGACAGCATACAATGTTCACAGAACAACATCATCTGCGAGACACAACTGAGGAAGGAAAACTAAACTCACTGCGAGAGACACGATGACATTAAAGAGGATTGTGACAGCAAGGAGGAAAACCACGGCAACGAAGGTGACTAATGAGCTTAATGCACATTTCTAAAACCCAGTGTTGACCCATACTGTGCGAAGGGAATTGAATAAGCACATTATTTACAGCACAACTGCGATTGCAAAACCCCTGGTGTCAGAGGTGATTATGAAACGGAGACTACAGTGGTGCCAGGAATATAAAGCGGGGACTGTGGATCAATCGAAACATGTCTTGTTTTCCGATGGATCAAGTTTCCCACTAATCCCCACCACAAGACGGGTTTACGTGTGGAGAACCCCCTCAGATTTATACAATGTATCTGATTCAGTGAATCAGATATATATTAAAAGTTACGTATCTGATTCAACGAATATCCTGCATCAGTGGCTTACTTGATGACACTTTCAATTCCGTGTTGTCTGGAATGGGCATTGGAGGAATGGCGAAGGCTCTTCGAATTCGAGAACAGAAGATATATGTTTTCTTTTCTGTGGGACAGAAAGAGATGCGGAGCATCAAGTTGGGGACGGACGTGGATTTGTAGTAGACTTTTGTACCGAGGCGGTTGTCAGGCGATTTCTCAATAGAACATCCATATAAGGTTAAACGTTGTTGTATTCAAGCTCCATCGTGAAATTGATAGTAGGATGCATATCATTGATTTTATCAAGGAACATCGGAAGAGTCTTTTCCGTGAGTCCATACAAACAATACGTCGTCTGCATAACGCAGCCAGGTGGTAGGCCGTGGGGTAATGCTGGAGAATATATTCCGTTCCATTGGGCGAAGTATTGCTTCTGCAAGGATGGGTGAAAGTGAGGATGCCATCGGAGTGCCATTATTCTGTTTATATACTTGTCCCTGGAAACTGTAGAACTTAGTATTAGTGACCAAGTCTATTAATCTGGAGATGCTGAGGCATGACACCTGCGTATAAAATGCTGAATTTGATATGTCATTCTTTAATGTTCTGATGGCTTCCGGAACGGGGATTTAAGGGTAAAGGGAAACCACGTCGAAGCGGCAGATAATGTTGCCTGGTAGAACAGTGAGTTGCTTGGCTTTCGTTATAAAATCCAGAGTGGAATTTATTACAAAGTACGATGCAGAAAGAAAACTACGCAGACGTTTTCTTTCTGCATCGTACTTTCTTTAAATGTTACATTGGTGCAGACTTCCTGGATACGATGGGCCTCAGTGGGTTTCCGGGCTTATGGTGCTTGAGACTTCCGAAGAGCTTTGGTATCTGAGGTCCTGGTGGTGCTCTGGTGGATCGTCCGGAAAAGATTTTAACCGAGCCGCTCCTTTTACCTGCGCAATCCAAGAATTTAGATTGTTGTTGTTCATTCCATCCTTGCCATAAAATTGACTCACTTTTGAAAGAAATTTCTATGGACTCAAAACTCTGTCTTCAAAGATTAAAAAGAACAAAATCCACAGCCGCTGATCACTGCAGAATTTTACCTGTGCGAGGAAGGGTATTTTGCGCAACATTTTAACATTTCTTAAGATATTATGTTTTAAATAATAAAAGTCAGGTTTTTTGCAGGCATCTGTACCGCGAGTAATTTTATTTGCAGTTAAAGAGCAAGCGTTTGTATGAAAAATTGGGGATGATCCAAAATAGAGCACAGGTATGTTACTCAAAGTAATTAACAGGATTTGTAGATCATATATAAATCCTGGTAAAACTGCAGCGTACATCAGGAAATCCGGTTTTTACATTTATCATGCTCATGTTGTCCATCGTGTAAAAATCTACTAGTGCAGACGAAATAATATTCGTATTTGGTTTCGTAATAGCACATTAACTACGTCTTAATATTTCACAAAGCTGCGCCATGCAGTTCTTTCACTAAATGCAAATTATCGACAGAAGATGAGTCGAAAGATTTGCAATATTTGCATTAACGCAAATTCTGCGGCGGATATGAAACGTGTTTATACTAGATCAAGCCGCGCACTGCAATAAGTCAAAAAGGAAATGAAGTGGTAGTAGTTGTTATGTACCGCATTTCATGTCGCCGTTCTGTCTTTTGTTGGAACGCCTAGAAGGTGAACAGCAACAACCGGCTAATTAGGGAACTTTTGCTTTTCGAGTATGAACTTAGTCATAACGCTACTTAAGCAACACGAATTATTTGTCATGCGAAAGAGGAAGGTTCCGTGGATTACAGCATAAAAGACAGATATTTTAAGAAATTTTACTTAGGTGACAGAAAAGTCGAAGTTCAGCCAAGGTCAGGCAGGCCGCAAACCGTAGATTCGGAGGCCTTGCTCCAAGCCGTAGAGACAAATCCTACCACCAGCATACGGAGATTATTATGTGAGCTGAGAATATCACAGACCACCGTGGTTCATCACCTTCAGGACCTAGGCAAGGTCTACAGCAGCTGCTGAATTGTCCCTAACGAACTGACGCCAGCTGAAACAAAACCGTGGGTGGAAATGTGTACGAAACTCATAGAAAAACCACGTGGTGTACGTTCCAGCAAGAGAATGAGAAAATAGAGGCCATAGAGTTCCATTAATAATGGACAGAATCTGCGGATGTTAGAAGTAGGGACCGGAATCGAGGACAGTAAAAATTTCCAGGCGTGGGAAATATAGCTGGGTACTTCATCATTGCAACAAGTATCCACTCGATGCAAAATGTGGAGACCCTTTGTAAAGAGAGCTGTTTCCCTCGTTGTAGATGTAGATGGAATGGAGACAGATGGGTAATGTGTACCAGCTGAAGATAAACCTAGCTAAAGCAGTCGATGACAAGCCATTTTTTACACTACATTGGTGTTCCTTAATTCTTGTTTGCAGTCTCCGTAGGGTTAAGCTGATATATATAATGTCATTGTTTTGAGGATCGACATGTTTTATAGTAATGGAATAGAAGCCGCATTTGTCCAGAAATTCAACCCGGTCCCGATCATTTTTAATCAGGGAATAAATGTTCGATGTTTTTATCAAAAAACCGACACTGTTGTGACAGATATTTGATAAATTACCATTCACATGAGAGACGGAAGTCCGCGTTCTAACATATTTGACATCCCTTCTTTCACGTGTCAGGGTATAAGCAATTGTATATATCTTTTAAAGTTCCTCCTCACGGAAGGCTACATAAGAGGAGTGGGTAAATGCTCGACGAATAAGAAAGTATAAGGGTGAAACCTTATATCTAGTCATGTGGGCGGAAACGCGTGGTATCAAGATAGGTGCAGAGGAAGGTTTTCTGTATACCAAGTAACTGTGCTGGGAGGTGGGGTTCCTACGAAGTTAGAAGTCTAAAAATGGCATTGAATTGTCACATTCAACCTCCACGGGAAAGGATATAGAAATATAAACAGACGACAACATAGTTGCAAAGGAGAACAAATTTTCAACTGACGAAGGCCAAAAGACCAAGACATCGTCAACATACGGAAGGTATAATAAAGGTGTAAGCTGACAAAAGTCCAAACAGCGGTTTTCTATGTCTTGAAGAAGAAGTTCAGCCAATAGAGTGGAGAGGAGGACCCCATGCGCGCTCCCTCAAGTTGGCGATATAAAATGCCATTAAACCTAAAAAAGAACGTTTCTGAATAATAAATAATGCCTGCAGAACATCTTGAGTTTCCTCGGGGGTACAGACCCCTATCGAGAAAGTTTACTTTCAATGATATTGTGTACAATAGAAAAAGGGACGCTGGGAAACAAAGACACTACGTCTAAAGAAGCCATAAGGAAAGAGGAACCAAGAGGGTTGAAAGCCTTAATACGTTGCAAGGCTTTTGTGGAGCTAGAAATAAAATATTGTGAGGTACTGATTAGAGGGGTAAGATATTTGACAAGTGCTTTCTCCAAAAGCCTGGTGGGATTAGCATACCCAGAAACCAAAGGCCTAATGGGGTGATTTTCCTTATGGGTTTTCAGTTTCCCAAACAATTCTGGGACAATAGGTCCGAAAGAGGGGTGCATGAAGTTGGAAATGCAAGGGGGTAAGAAACCATGATTACGGAGTCTGCTTAAAGCAGAAATAGTGACAGAGGTAGGATCAACTTGAATAATAGAATGGAGGGTATTATCTATCGCATTTTCCATTTTCATTACATAGTCCTGCTTATCTAGAATTAAAACATGGTTGGATTTGTCTGCAGTGACAACTGCCAAATTAGGATTTGTGCGAAGAGCCTGCAGTTGAGTTTTTTCTTTAAGGAGGGTTTTAGATGCATGGGGGATATTTGACCCTCTACCGAATTTTATGGTTTTAGCTACTTGATACCTGATGGGTTCTCGTTTAGGAGTGGGGAGAGATTGAATAATCTTTTCTGCCTGGGAAATAAGCTGAAAGGCATTAGGGTTTAACTCCGGATAAGCAAATTTAGGACGTCTATTTAAGGCAGACTTTTGTAAAGGATTGAGAGGATAATAACTGAAATTAATGTATGCTGGTTCAGCGGTAGAATTTTGCCTTTGCATCTGAGAAGAACAACGCTTTGCAGAACAAGAGCCAGCAAATAAGTTGCGTAGTTTCTTAATCTGTCTGTTTTGAAATAGTTATACTTCAGTATTGCAGGAAGCCAACAATGTAATAAGAAGCCCATCAAGTAATGCAGGGTGAAAGTATAATGGTAAATGCAAAAAAGCGTAATATGATTTCCTGTGCAAATAATCTATGAAACTGAGGTTCGTTCGGATCTCTGAAGTGAGTCTTTTGTATTCTGCAGAATCAACAACTGAGGCATTTCGGCGAGAGACTGGAAAACGGCGCAACTTCAGGTAGTTGGGAACAACCTGCAAGTCTCCACAGTTCACTAAAAACGATAAATGTGTCTCCTTAATATAATGTTTTCTCCGAAAACGATGAAACATCTTCTTGGCGAATTACATACTTTATAATTAAAATGTAAGATGATAGATTAAAATCACATACCAATACAGCTACATTTGATAATAAAGAAGATATTTGTTCCATAAAGACTACTCAGGGTAAGGAACTTGCTGTTAATGCACAATGTATAAAATATATGCAGATGCTTTCTAAAATGTATATTAATACACGATGTCTAGAATGTATGCAGATGCTTCTGTAAAACGCGGCCTCTGCAAATATAAGAAATTATTTATTGGTAATCATAAATTTGAATAATTCACACAGCCATTAAATGTTTTTTCAATTATGTGTATATGTGGCGAAGTACAATAATTGAGCTAAATAAGCGCTGTTTGGTTGGTAGGAGACTTCTTTGATTTGCACTAAAAAGATCCTAGGTATTTCCCTCTCTGCTTTGTGCTTTCATAAATCATTAGTCGAGCTTTTTCAGCTGGTTTAAAAGGTGTTACTCTTAGGATGTAACAGTAACTTCTTTTAACATTATTTGCCAAAAAAGAAAGCAAGAGCAAAGAATTATCAAATCGAAATGAAAATTGGCTTGTGCAATGGACATGTATAATAACAGATATGGTTGTAATTTCAGAGCAGTTGAAAAATTTATTTGGATGAATTAGTTACACGAGTAGAACAAATCAGTACTTTGTAGCCTCACCTCTCGTACGGATACAAGCGATTACCGAAGTGGCATACACCTATACAGTTTACTGAAGCTGTCCTGACGTATAGAATGTTAGATGGTAGCCAAATTGCCGGCCAGTTAGCTGAAATTCCGTGATAGGCGTATGTGGCGTCCCATCATGCCCAAAACATGTTTAATGAGTGAGGTCGAGCAATCATGCTGGCTATGGAAGGGTGTCCGCATTACAGTAGTTGTCTTCTATGCTACGTGCCGTGTGGGCTCAGCAATTAACCTGTTGAAAAATGCTCGATGATGCTTACTGCAGCAGGAATGGCGACATAACAGGTCTTTTCAAAGAAATACAGTGGCTGAAAATTTATTAGTGAGAACGAATAGTCGCATTGGAATATAACGTAGTATCCCACTCATGTCGGCATTATCTCTTCGATATAGTCCCCGGTATTGTACAAAACACCCTGCCATCTGTGGCGAAGACTCTCTGTGATGCCAACAAGGCGAAGCGTGTTGATCATCGCCACCTGCTGCATAAAGGATAAATGTGCCACATTCCATTCTCGAGTTTTCTGTCACACACACAATAATTCGCATAGTACTGAGCATTGGACAAGGGCATATCCCAACCATAGAAAGAAAGATCTCGTCGGGTAAATCATTTGAACCACACAATATACATCACGTTTTTAGAAAGGGTAACTAGACGAGAATTGCATAAGAAATTCGCTGTCAAAATTTGATTAAGTCAGGAAACAATAAGATATCCTTATGGTAGAAGAAGTGTAGCTCACAAAATAGGTATTGCCTTTACATAACCTCCATTATTCAATAAATTATTCCACTTCCTCCGACACCGTACCTTAACTCATATAAACCTATCTCTCATACTATGCTGAAGTCTTTTCTAACAAAAGCAGTGTTTTTTGTTTTTTTGTTAATAAATTAGATGTTTCGTAGATGTTTCGATGAAAATATCGCCAGAAAGCAAGAAAAAGCGAAATCAACATGTACGTAAATTAAAATGTACAAATTAGGTTCTATTGTTTATATACACGGAGGGTAGTACAGAGGTTCCACATCTGTGCATTTAGACGCATCAAGGGCGTCGCTGGTCTTGGCTAGAGGCGTCGCAACTATAGTGAAAAACTAAAACTTATAATGGAAACGAAACATGCAATTTTTTGAGACGTGTACTTATTTTAAATAATGATTTGTAAGAAGGATTCTCTAATGTTCAGTTTGACAAATTTTTCAATGTTTGAATGACAAATATTGAAACATTAAATGTGAAAAAACATTCAACATTCAGTTTGACAAATATTTTCCTTCACAAACAGATGAACACAAGTTTGTTACAGACCCGTTTTCAGCAGATCCACCACCAACCTTCATATCAGCTGAGCAGGAACAGTTAATAGACATTTCTTCAAACTCCACACTGAAAATGCCATTCTCTTCTGGAGCCCTGCCACAGCTTTGTAACATTGTACCAAACGAGTACCCAGAATTAAGTAAAAAAAACCGAAAGAGTAATTCTCCCTTTTGCCACATCCTACTTTTGCGAGGAAGGATTTTCAGCTCTGGCGGTAGTAAAATCCCGATGTAGAAGCAAGGTTAACGTCAAGAAGGAGCGTAGCTTTATGGAACATTGTCCTCAGATTCGATGTTTCGTGTGACGAGAAACAAGCTTCCTCATTCCTTTAAGACGCAAATATCTGTGTTAGGTATATTCTAAAATTACTGTAAAAATGTGAAAGCCAAAGGAAGCGTCCTAACATTGGGAAAATATGCCTATCTTATCTATTTCCTTTTCATCTTCAATTTTAATCTAATTTTGTATTTTTGTGTTAAAAAAAATACAAGCTAGTCATGTTAGTGACTATTTTCTTTTAAATATATGCCACAAACCGGAAGTTGGACAACTTTTATTTTAATATGGGTTACAAGGGCGTCGCACGGAAAATGTGACATGTGAAGGGCGGGGAAATCTGAGATAGTTTGGGAACCCTTTGACTAGTGTCTAAAAGATTAAAAATATGAAAGTATTCGGAGTCTTACATTCAATTTAAAAGCAAAAATGAAAATGAAAGTCATAGTGATAAAGTGTTTTTTTCTTCTAATATTTTGATTGTACTTAAAAATTGAAGCTCACCATCGTTAATTCTTAACCCACGGAATTATAAATTAATTCTGCTTCAACAGTAGAGAACACCACAGTTAGCAACTTTCAGTATCCTAAGTTACATTTATTAAAACTGCTACACTCCCATAATATTCAGCATCAAAGATCTTGGATTCTCTATGAAATAGCTTTTTGTTCTTAACATTGGTCACAATTTCGGAAACGTGCGTTAATTTGCAGAAAATCAAACGTATTTTTTTAAATTATCTTAACTTCCAGATATCTTTTGCGATCAAAATGTATTTTCCGAATATACAGGTTCAAATGAGCCTGTATCCAATAAGTTATAGGATTGACCCGCATAACGGACGTAACTCTAGTGTTATAAAATTATCACGTGTATGCCAGAAGACAGCAGTCCTTGGCCAATCAGCGAACAGCTGGAAATCGGTTTACACCTGTGCCGACAGGTGGAAGACGGGCATTAAGTGAATCATAGCAAGTGTTCTCGTTACATTTCATTTTCGCCATGAAAGATCAGAGTGTAAACATTCGATTCTGTTGGAAACTTATTAAATCGCTACAGAAACTTACACAACGCTAAAAGAAGCCCTTGGAGACAACATTATCCTGCAGCAGATTTTTCGAATGTCATGCACGATTTCGTGACGGGATGAAATTCTTTGCTAATCATCCGGAATCCAGGCGTCCCTAATGAGTGCGGACGGCGAAGAAATCGAAGAGGTGTGGAATCAATTGAAGAATGATCGCCGAATTACAGTGAGACTTTTGGCAGAGTCAGTGGGTTACAGCAATTCTACCTCCCATGAGATTGTACAAGAAGATCTGGGGAAAAGGAAAATTTAACGCAAGATTGGTACTCTGCATTCTGAAAGATGACTAAAAGGAAGGTTGTTCATTGATCTGTTCCGGTCTGCAGGACATTGCCTTTCAGCCTACTGATTTCTGCTCCAAAATGATTACAGGGGATGAAACATGGTGCCTGCAGTTTAATAAGAAAAACCAAGCAACAGAGCACACAATGGAGAGGTTTCAACTCACCATCGACCAAGAAAGCCTGTATGCGGTCCTATATTCACGATGAAATCTTCGTGCCTTAGTTAATGATGCAAGAAATATTATCGGTGCACCAATCTAATGATAAACGGTGTTGATTATTTACATCCAAAGATATTTTAAATTTGAAATACATTTCCTTATATTTTTTACAACAGAGGAATAAAACATTTCCTCCCTTTAATACATATAATATGAGACAAAATTTGAACCATTACATGCAGCTTTTCAAAATTTCGCGTTTCTTAAAAAATTAAATGTAACTAATAAAGTAAGATTTTTCTTATATAAATTGAAAAATAACTGTCTCATGAGAAAGAATAAATCCCTTAAATTTCAATGCATGTTTATTTTCATTAAAATTTTCTACCTAAATCTGTAAACGTAGTAAAATAATTTCTTAATGTTTACATCAAATATGAGGTTTTTGTTTAAGGACACTTTATTTAGGTCTAAGTACAAAATAGTTAAAATTTTCGAAAGTCAACTTTGATTGTGTCTCCATATTACATACCATAACTCCTGGTGTTCGGAATTATGTATACTGTGGCGAAAATATGTTGAAAACTTAGGCACAGTTCTCTTATAATTAACTTAAGGAAAGAAGCGATAAATTTGAGATTTTCCCACAGTATTTTCCTTAAAAAATTAGTAAAAAACATTCCTTTCCTAAAAATGCAAATATATGTCTTTTTTGCTTTTCCGATGTGAAACACTTTCCAGCATACTTGTGATGAAAGGTAAAAACAAAAATAACCATCACGGAAGAGAAAATGATGTAATTTAAAATTTTGAGCAAACGTCTTTGAGAAATGTTGCTATGGAATATTTCTATAGTCATCATTAAGAATTCAAAAAGCAAAATTGAAAGACTCGTGATTTTTATAGTTGCTTAAGTTGGAAACAACGTTTCCGATACTGTAACTGTTCTAACGTAAGCAAATTTCACATAAAACTGAATGACCCTGTATTTAATGATGAATCCTGTACGAAACAAATACTAGATAATGCTAAGTTTGCAAACATGTAATGTATTTCTCTCTTTTATATATAATTATAGTCATACCGGGAAATTAGTCGAAATATACCATTAATTGAAATGGCGTCGTGCAAAGATAGCGATGGACAGGTTTTTATTGATGCGCCGACATCGTCCACGAATGCTCCTTTATTCGTTCCCAAAGTAGCAGGAAATATTGTATGACACGTATTGTGTAAAACTAAAGTTTCAATTATCGAAGTTCTATTTATATATTTATATACAAGGGAGGATCGAAAAGAATCGCACAGCAATTTTCTTCTTTTTGCAGGTTGCAGTTTGGTAGGACGCGAGGTTGAATATCACGCTTCAGACCGGTTTTGCTGGATCAGATGTCGCCATGATGGAAGACAATTTGTTGAACGACGTCACAAGATGTCACGTTTGTTAGCGTCGTCTAGGAATCAAGAACAACGCGGTGTTCTCCGATTTTAGAGAGCTAAACGGAAAACTTCGACTGAAATTTACAAAGAAATGATCGACGTGTATGGTGATGATTGCCTGGAGCGCGGCAACATCTCCAGATGGTGCAGTTTCTTTGCAGTGCGCCATGGATACCTTTCCGATTGGCAACGTTCCGCACGACCTGTAACTGCCTTTTCATTCGCCACTGTGAGAGGCATTGCAGAGGTAATTCTGATTGACCGTAGGATCCATTAGCGCACATTAGCAGAGAAGTTCTACTTTTCGTAAAGAATAGTGTACGATATTGTGCATGACAAATTAAAATTTCGCAAAGTCAGTGAGCGATGGTTGCCCAAGGACTTGACAGACGACTAGAAAGGACAGAATATGAAGTCATCCTTGGGCCATTTAATGTGTTCCGCAGAAGAAGGACAAGGATTTCTGGGATGTGTAGTGACGGGCGAAACTCGTGTAGTACGTGTAGTTACTCCCGAAATAAAGAAAGCGAGTATGGTGTTAAAACATTCCGACTGCCCCTACACCAAAAAAATTAGGATTACTCCAATCTGCACGAAACGTTCTCATGCCGGTGGAATTGGGACATGTATGACATTCTCCTGGCGGAGTTTCATCCAACGGACACCACTATGTATGCCGAAACCTAGGCTATTACATTTAACAAAGTTGCATTGTGCCCTTAGTGACAAAAGACTCAGTAGAGACGCTGCAAATGTCAGAAAGTTTCATGACAACGCTCGCCCAAATTTTGCACAACACATTCGTTACAAAATTGCGCAATTTGGCTGGGACGTACTCCACCACCCACCGCACAATTTGGACCTGGCTTCTGAAACTTTCTCCCTGGTTGGTCCCTTGAAAAGACTCCTGGGCGCGAACGCTTCGAGCCCAGGTAGACGAAGTCAATTCGGTTGTCCACTGGAGACTATACTACTAGAAAGCGAAATTTATGAACAAGGTATACTAAAACTTGTACCACGCTGTGATAGATATCTCCAACGTCTCGGTTTTCTATATAAGAATTTTGCTTTTGTACGTCGCGCAAAAAAGAGGCCTAATTTATCATTTACCGAATGGCAACGACTATGCGTAGACAAACATGGCTGCCTCAATTATCGCCTGGTAGGGTTAATTGCGTTTCCACATTCTTAAATTTATTATTGCAAAAAGCTTAATTGCGTTTCCACTTTGCCAATATTCGATCGAGACTTCATTATCGTATCGTCGTTCATAATTTATTAGCAACAGACATATGGAAAACATTTACAATTGCTGCCCGGTTTAATGACCTCAGCCGACAGATAAATATATTTAGCGTTTCTTAATAAGTTTTAGATATTCGTAAATCGTAAACTTTATGATTTCACAATTGTTTTGCAGAATCGCAACGCACAGAGCGTAAACAAACACAACTGCTTCCGGATACATTACCGAGAATTCATTTAGAGAAATTTAGTTATTTTTAGTTATTCTTCAAACTCTTAAATTTATTCCAGACAGAAACCATTTAGAGAATCATAGATTTAGATAGTTTTTCGTTATTTTTCTAATTTATTCGAAATATCTGTAAACCATTTAGAGAATCTTAGATTTAGATAGTTTGTCGTTATTCTTCTAATCTATATGAACGTTTTGTTTATTCAAAAATATCTGTACGACGTGAAGTTACCATGATTTCTTATAATGCAAGGAGAAGAGCACAGTTTGCCAATGAAACACCAGATGAGACTAATTAAAAAGAAGATTACTACGAAATGAAGCAGATAGACTTCGTAGAGCCAGGGAAAGTTCTGAAAATCGTAGAAATCGATTAACCCAAAGAAGTGCAAAGCGTTTTCGGACATGTGAATGGACAAGCGATTCGCAAATTGAAGTCGTCGTCGAAGAGCTAAATTGTAGAAACATGACATAGGTGTGTAATTTTTGTAATGCACTTTATTGAAAATGTGAACTGAATTTCAGTAAAAAGTAAAAATGCTGTCATGATAGTAAAGTTTCTTCGCAGAACATGACAGAAACCCCCGATCTGTTGAAAGATCTGTCAAGTGATAATTCTAATGATGCAAAAAACCAACATCAGCAGCATATCCACTACATGGCACCACCCCCATGCTGTAAATGGTATCGTAGCAAAAGACATATATATATGAAGAGAGAAAGAGAGGTGGATATCTGCGCAAGCTCAAGTAGTAGCATTCTCTGTTCAGATGGCAGCTGATTAGGATTTAAACGATTTCGAGCATGGTATGATAGTTCGCGCCCGAGAGATGGGTAATTCCATTTCGAATATTACCACGAAAGTTGGATTTAAACTATCAACAATTTGAAGCGTGGTTCTGGACTACACACACTCAGGTGAAAGATCCACACCGCAAGCCCGTGTGGCCGCAGAAAAAACATTGGATGATCGTCAACAGCGGCGTCTTTCCCGCATCGCAACATTCGCAAATCACAGCGCAAATCAATTCTGGACCAAAAGTACCAAAACTGTTTGGACAGTGAAACTTTCTCTGTGTCCCATGGGTTCCTGGTGATGATGGGACACCCGGATGCCATTGCTGATCCGGCGACACAAAGCGGGCGTCTCGTGTGGGCTCAAGAACACATCCACTGGACGCAAGATGACTGAAAATTTGGGTCCTGGTCCAACGAATCGCTGTAGCAACAATTTTGGGATGACGATGATTCCGAATGTGTCGACAACTGCACGATGCTATGGATCCTTCATACGTACAAGGGTAAGTATGGCCACGCAGTGGCCCTGTTACGATGTGAGATATTTTCTGCTGAAACGCAAGGACCCCTGGTATACAAACGCTCTGACCAGTGCTGTCTGCTTAACCATCCCTTGGGTCATTTGCACCCTTTCATGCCTTGAAAACACTTCAACCGGTACGACCACATTGAGCCACAGCAAACGTCCAGATCCGCCCGATGATGTTTGAAAGAACATTCCTCGTAGATTGGCATCCTGACTTGGACGTCATTGTTCATCCTATTTACACGTCATCGAACACATTTGCGATGCTGTTCAACGTACGATCAATGCCAGGAATCATCCACTTGCGGATATTACAGATCTGTATGACGTTCTTTACACACACATAATGCATGGCATGCGCTGTGTTTAAAGTACTATAGTGAGCAGTTGAGTATTTGCCTCGTCGAGTTGCTTCTATTATCCGAACGTCAGGGGATCAACGTTGTTTTGAAGATGTATACCCGTTTTTGTCGCACTTCAGTTTATGCCATGTAATATGTCTCCCACTATTTAAATTATAATATCCCGTGTTTCTAAAATGGCTCCGCGTGAAACATGACTAGGGAAACCTTTTGATATATTTTTTTTTCAATCTAGCAAATTACTCTCAATAAATAGATGTCCAGGGGTCACCTCCTGGTCATTACTCTTATTTCTTTTGTTTAGAATATCGCTTCTCATATCTTAGTGGAATGTCATTGGACTGTTACTATAATTATTATTTATCCTATATTATTAATTTCATCCAGTTGTATGCTCATGAAAAACGAAGTGAAATATATTTTGAATACAGGGTAATTCAAAGGGATTGCGCCGATTACAAATGACAATAACTGGCAGGATATAAATATATCCGTGATATCCCTACACCAGAAAGAAGGAAGTTGATAATTTTATTGTAATCTACTGCTGTGTTACTGTGGTGACGAAGGAAAGTGAGCTGTCCGTGTGCCAAATCTGCCCGTTTGATTGATCGTTGTGGACAGAAAGACAGGGTTTTCTTCAAGAGACCCTTCTTACTCCTCGTGACTCCTTTTTGTGGGGTATGTCAAATACCATGTGTATGTGCCACTATACATATAAATTTAGTATGAATTCATTTGATTAAAATTAAAAAAATATATCATCTTTAAGCCATATGCAGGGAATTGTGAAACATTGCAGTATACTTATACTGTCTCTTAAATATTTTTACTGTCAGTTTTTTCTCCGAATACATATATATAAAAAAAAGGAAATTTGTTAGCTCTTTCTTTGTAAAAAAGAATCGCTCTTATATTATTAGTTTATCCGTCCGTCCGCCTGTACCCACGGTATCTCTGCAACTATTAGTCCAATTTGAAAAATTCTTTTTGCATTCGAAAGCTTGAAATATGCGAATGATGATCCTTCATTTCGTTTTTTCTTACGATGTACAATTTCGCCGCTAGAGGGCGTAAAGGCAGATGATGTCGAATTCAAAAATACCTTTTATTCCACATATTTGCTTCTAAACATCCGATTGAAAAAAATCTTTTATATGTCGATTCCATTTATGTCGAAGAGTATTTTGGATACAGTTTCTTTTTCAAATTACGCATAAATTTTCCTCTACGGTCGTAAAAGTAAATTGCATTTTTTCCCAATAACTCTGCTTCTAAAACTCCGTTTTGAAAATTCTTTTTTTCAGTGGATACATCGCCTGATGCACAATCTTTTGCATATAATTTCGAATTTTTGGTAAATAAGACTTTGGCCACCAGGGGGTGTGGGTGTTAATTTTCGCTTCTGATGTATTTGCCATAAAATCTGAGCTTCTAAAATATCGATTGAAGACATTCTTTCGTGGACTGATGCCACTGACATCGATAAACGTTTTCAGAATATTTTCTTTCTAAAATATTCCACAGTTTCTCCGCCAGGGGGCGTAGATATATATCTTATTTTTGTCAACATCTCGACTTTAGGAGTCCGGAAAAATTCCTTCTTTGTTGGATAGTGTTTTCCGTGTGACATGTTTTTTATATAATTTCAAAATTTTCAAGTAATTTATAAACTTTCCGCTAGGGGGCGTAAAGGTAAATTGCGTTTTCCCCTTTATATCTGCTTCTAAATCTCCGATCTGAAAAATTCTTTCTGCACCAGATACAGCTCCTGTTGGGAAATCGTTTTCACATAATTTCTTATTTTTGTAAAAAAATGGTTTGGCCACCACGGGGTGAAAACCTTAATTTCCGCTTCTGATGTATTTGCAGCAAAATATGAGCTTCTAAATTCTCGATTGAAAATAACGTCCTTTGTATACCGATACTCATGCCGACAAACTTTTATTTTCCATACTGGTTCCATTAACTTTGAATAGCTTTGATAAATTTAATTTGCGTCATAACGGATTCAAAAGGCGTGCTTATTACACCCGAAAACTCGGTGTCATCTTTCTTGTGTTTGTTGACATTAGTATTGCCTGAAATATTTTTTTCTATGTTTTTGAAACAAAATTATTTCTACATATACACCGAACAGCTGAAACAATGCATCCTCTTGCCTATAATGATGTTGGTCGTCCACGTGTCGCCAAGACAGCACTTGTGAAGATTAGATGTATTGGGGAATCTTATACCAAAACGTTACCAGCAGATACTATAACTCTTGAAAATTACGCGGCTAAGCCACCGAAAATCGTATTTGATGTCCCAACACAAACAACAGATGCTCTATCGAATAGATATTTCGGGATTGTGGAGGTCAGGGCAAGAACAAGGTGTCTGGCTCATGTTCAGCGAACCATTTTCGAAGAATCAGGGAAGCGTGTAATCGAGCATTTTACTGGTGAAAGAAGGTAATACTAGAGGGGACAACTGTTGTCATAAAACGATGTTTCTTGTCTACAATGATGCTTTGGTATGCGGCAGAAGTCAGTTTCGTTCACATCAACAACTGAACCCAGGGTTTTGCAGCAGAACATTGCCCAAAACATTTCACTTCCTCCAGTGGCTTGTTCTACTCCCACGATGCAACAGGAAACAAGATCCATTGGACTTGAAGACATTCTTCCAATGATTTAAGTTTCAGATTTTATACTTGCAAGCCATTATATGCGCTTTTGGCGCTTAACCAAGGTCAGTAATTGGCATTCGCAACGGTCTAAATCTACGTAACACCATTTTCTGCATGATTCGGTGTACTCTCTGTTTTGACACATTACTCATGAGACCAGAATTCTAATTACAGGCGATTTCTGTCACAATATCCCTTGTTCTACTTCGTACCATACGAGCTTCGTTCACCTGTAACATCGATGATTAGCTGCCGGACAACATCTTGCCGATTTTTCGTCATTTCCGTTTCCGCCTCCTTGGATCACGTTCTGAAAGTTCAAACCACTAGAGAAGCTTTGCTGACTCGGGAATGCTGTGACCTTGTCGTATGACCATTACAATTTAACCTTTGTCAAACACACCTAATTCTGATTGTTTTCCCATCGGAAGAACAAGAGCAACACTGATTAATATATTTCATTGTAAAGAGGTATTTATAGCGTTTCATTGCCATCACTCTTGCCGCCCATTACCAACAATTCTTTCGATTTGCATAAAGACATGCTGGTTAGAATTATTTGGCTCATCGCTGTTTTGCTACAACAATTTCAAATTGAAACAAAGCGCTATTTCTAAACTCAGAGTAATTACTTGGGGTAAAAATATATTTTTGGTAAAAATTAAAAAGTGTTTTGGGGATGGAAAGATTTTGATTACTATGTAACGCTATTTGTCATTTAAAATAGCAGGCGGTTGTAGAATAAGAAATATAATTTTAAAAATATGTGGGAATTTCTTGGCTGGAAAAGTTCATTTTATTCAAACTAACCTTAGCAGTGAAAGAGCACATAAGCTGAACATCGATGTGATGTTCATCACCTAATTTCTGTTAAATATCAACACTGAAAGTTTTCGTTTCTATACAATGCTTTTCTTTTGCATTCAACAAATTAAATTTAAAACCTTGTTAACGTTTACATCTCTCATCCACGCATCTGATACATTTCCGTGTTCTCAAATGTTTTGTATAGTATTTTCAGACCTAGCAGACATTTCCTTGCCCTCTGTTAAATGCTTGCACTAGAACTGAATTTTTTTCGAAGACCACAGGGGCGTCTGGACCAAACCGATTTTAAACACTTAACTGACAACAATTTGTCTATACTATGATCAGTCATTTTCCTTGAACGCTAAAGACAGATAATTTTTACTCACCGAGAACGAAAGAAGATAAAGAAATTAAAACTAAAGCGAATATTCTGTAAACTTTTTTCTTTAATTTTTTTCCTTACGTGAACTAACTGTTAGGTGTCTGCTTGAGGAATCTAGTACAATATTCACTTAACGCCGCTTTTGTTTTCAAAAGGAAAAAATACATTACGGCATTTTCTGTATGCGCGCAATGATAGTACAAGAATTACCAATTTCCAAACCGCTCCCGAAATATTGTGATTATTCATTGGTCCTAGTCCTTCCTTATGTCTTTTAAAAGGTATTTTCTTTACGTACATCAGTACTGCATTAGCACAAAAGTTTCTGGACGTAACGTAATATACCTGGCAAAAACGAGCATATAGGATAAGTTGAAAGTATCTTTACACGTGGTTCTTAAATGGTGCGTTAATTCTGTATGTTTCTTATACATACGTTTTTAATAAATTACTTTGCTGGTGCACATTTTATGTGCTTAAAGAAATTGCCGATTTCCGACTACATGTTATGACCTCCAACCTGGTCTTTAATACGTAAACGAAAAGTACAAACATATCCGAATAATTAACGTGAATTACACTGTCATTCACAACTTCCTTTGGGGTATGAGTAGCCTGCTTACCTTTAAAATTACATAACAGCTTCTCTGAAACATTTAAACATTTCAATATTAAACATTTAGGACAAGAATTACAGTTATTTGTGATGGTAGGGGGTACGAATTCAAGAATAAAAGCAAATATTTTTTTCAAAAGAAACAACCTGCCTTTTTACTTTCAAAATTAAATCACTTAAGATTTAAATTATGAAAGTAGGGTTCTCCTACGACAGAAAATTCAGTGGCTGAACTGATGTTTGCAAACACAGATTTTCACGAAACAAAGTCATTTACAAATGATTTCAAATTTACAAGCATAAATTTACAAATATTTGAATATTTCTTCTTCAATTTCGTACTGCAAACTATTGAAGTATAAGTCGTGAGGGATATTTTCCAATAATTAACCCATTTCTTTTGCATTAGTTCTGCAAAGCAATTTTTCTCAACACTAATTTAAAGAATATTTCAAGGAGAAATATTAAATTGGATGAATTTTCTGATGAAGTATATTCATATGTTTTATTCCGGAAAGTTTTGATGTTTTATGTTACTTGAAGTACAACAATGGTCCGCTTCCTTTGGAAGGTTTGTCCATTAAAATCTTTAATTAGACTGTAGTGGAAAAAAGTCACTGTATACGTTCCCATAATTCTACTGTTGCTGCATGTAAACACATCGAGGGGTCCAGAAGATTAAAAATATGAAGTTTAGATGTCAAAATGAGAGACACATTTTCTTCTTGATTTATGTTTCTATCGGGAAACAAAAACATGTTTTATACTTCGGGCCATAACTGAAGTTATAGAAAAATGCCTCACATTATTTGAGAATGTATAGAATAATAATGTTTCTCGTCTAATTTTTAAGCGCCATCGATAAAGTACGCAAATTTTACCTTATGCTGCTCCTTCGTTTAACAAGAATGATCGAGAGCCAGAAGGCTCAACGAAGGTAAGGAATCCAAATTTTTTGATTTCACAAATTTTGACTGTGCAAGAAAATTCATAATAAGGGATAACTACAATTTCCCATGAAGTTATGTCTGATCCGAAATTGTTACAGGAATAATGACAGGCTGAGGTCGAATGTAGTCTTCTGTAAAAATGTTCACCAAATACTACTGTAATTACAAATGTCCATTGCGTTCGTCAAACAGTTTTGCACTGCGAGTACAAATTTCGTTTAAAATCTGAAGGCGCTGTTCATGGTATTTGTTGAAAAACTGGGTGTTTCTCTCCTTGTATCTTTTTGGTGTACTTCATTTATTTATTTCTGGACGCCTCTTTCGCTGGACATTTTCATTTTTCCTGCTTCCTTGGCATATGTTCCCTTCGGTCAGGAAGTCAGGTATAGTATGTAGGACAGGTTACCACTTCTATTCTTAACGATACTCCGTATACCCTTAAAACTATTTTTTTCCAAACTACAGAATTGTTAACGGGTCAAACATTTTGGAGCCGACCAATTATATATATATACAGTAACCAACAAAAGTACGTATTTAGCGAAAAAGGTTTTCGACCATAATGTTTTTTTCTGCTGTACCAAATCGGGTCATTTTGGGATTTGATATGTGTTGATTCGTGGGTTATAATGCCGCGTAGTTCGTATCTCGCACAGAGCGAATTTGTCGTTCGAAAAGGTCCATATTCTAGAGTCGCCAATTATTACCCATTTGTTTGCTGCATGTATTAATGTTTTCTTCGGATTTTTGTGGGTTTTGTGATGTGTAGTGTGATAGTAAGTCAATCTTAGGTTTTCAGAAATGGGTGAAAAGGCGAAAATCCCTTTTGGAACTCGCCAGGCGGCCGTGAACATGATGAAATCCAGAATGCGCGTCTCCAACATTGCGAGGGCCCGGAGAATCCGACACCAGCCCATTTCAGCTATCCTGCAAGGTTATAAGAAGACGGACCGTCGAGAACAGACCGCGATGTGGTAAGCCGCGTTGCACTACGTTGCTTCAGGATAGACGCATCCTCCGTCGATCTCGTGCTGATCCCACTTTGACTGCTGTGGACATCGCCACCAAATTCCTCGACAGTGACGACCTAAAAATCAGCCGAATGACCATCTCCCGTCGTCTTATTGTTGGTGGATTGAATGGAAGACGCCCCGCAAAGAAACCACTCATCGGAGATCAGAATCGACGAGCCAGAGTCGCGTTCGCGCGCCGTCATCGACACTGGACCGAGTCGGACTGGAGTAAGGTGCTTTTCACCGACGAGAGCAAATTCAACTTGTTCGAAAGTGATGACCTCCGATACGTACGACGTCCGTAGGCCAGAGATTCAACCCCTCAGTTCATTCAGCCGACTGTCAAGCACGGAGAAGGATTACTCATGGTTTACGGCAACTTCTCTCGCAATGGAAAGGGCTACACCATCAAGACTGACGGAATAATGACCGGCAAGAGCTATACGAACATGCTCATCAACGATGTCTTCCCATGGGCAAACCAGAACATGCCACCCGGATGGATCATGCAGTAAGACAACGACCAGAAGCTCACCTCCAGAGTAGCGAAGGCAGGCTTCCAGCAGCAACGGGTCACACTTCTATACTGGCCAAGCTCCTCCGGTGCGTACGACTTCCGTGAGGAGCTAGAGAGACGATGTGCGAAGAAAACTTGCCGGAATAGGGCCCAGTAACTCGACCAGCTGTCTGCAGGATGGGCACGAATTCCGCAAGTCACCGTCGAGAAGCTAGTGAACTCGATACCGGCCCGTTCTGCAGCTGTTATTAAGTCTCGTTGTTATCCCACTAAGTATTAGTTATTGTTTTGTCGTTTTCTCGCACTTCTTTTCTGTTACCGTTTCATTAAATGAATGTGATACACACCTACTTTGTTGGTCAATTTGCACGATCTTTGCGATTAAGCTCGGTCCCTGATCTGTGCTAAGGTTTCTGATCTATCTGCATAAGGGTCATGTTTACAACTGAATAACACATATCATATCCTAAAATGACCCGATTTGGTCCAGCAGAAAAAATATTATCGTCGAAAACGTGTTTCGCCAAATACTTTTGTTCGCTACTGTATATGCAAAAGAATATTAACACGCAAGCAACCAACGCTCATTAGCAAAACACCAACCCTCATGAACAATAGTTGCTTGCGTGTAAATATTTTTTTCCATGCACTGCCTACTTCTAATACTTACAGCACAGCGCAGTTTTGTTGTACTTTATATTACATGAGAAGTATTTTTACTTTTTTTTTTAAATATATATATATATATATCATCATCATCATCATCATTGTCAACCATTATCAATCCACTGCTGGACGAAGGTCTCCCCAAGTTTCCTCCACAACGGTCTGTCTTGTGCCAGTCTCCTCCATGTCACCCCTGCATACTTTCGAATTTCATCCACCCATCTCCCATGTGGTCTTCTTCTGGGTCTTTTCCTGTCCCTTGGAATCCAATCTAAAATTTCGGCTGTCCATCGATGATCTGTCCTTCTGGCAGTATGTCCAGCCCATTGCCATTTCAGGGATTTTACTCTGATCATGATGTCTTCCACTCTCGTCATTTTTCGGATCCACGAGTTCCTCTTCTTATCTCTCCTGGTTACACCAAGTATGCACCTCTCCATGCTACTTTGAGTTGTCTGCAGCCTTTGTATGTCTCTTTTAGTTAAGGTCCACGTCTCTGCACCATACGTAAGCACTGGAAGGATGCATTGATCAAACACTTTTCTTTTAAGACATAATGGCATATTGCTCTTGAAAATTATGCTGTTTCTTCCAAAAGCTCTCCAGGCAAGTTTTGTACGCCGATTAATTTCTTCATCAATGTGACCCTCACTTGATATCTGCTGTCCAAGATAAACGTACGTGTCTGTTATCTCCAGCTTTTCTCCATCAATCGACAAATCTTCATTTCTTGTAAAAGCATTGAACATCACTTTTGTCTTCTGAAAGTTCATTTTTAATCCCACTTCTTTACTCTTGTCAGCAAGTTCCTGGATCATACTCTGCAGCTCTGATGGGGTAGTTGCAAAAATGACTACGTCATCAGCAAAACGAAGGTGGGTTAGATAATCTCCATTAATCTTTATCCCCTTGTTTTCCCAGCTCAGTGACTGAAAAACACCCTCCAATGTGGCATTAAAGAGCTTCGGAGATATGGTGTCACCTTGTCTCACTCCCTTTCCAATTTTTATGTGTGTTGTATTTTCAAACAGCCTAATCTTTGCACTTGCATTTTCATAGATGTTATTAATAATATTAATGTATGCATCTTCAATACCACAGGTTTTCAGAGCCGTTGTAACTGCTGATGGTTTCACCGAATCAAAGGCTTTTTCATAATCGATAAAAGCCATGCACAATGGAAGTTCATATTCCCTCGCTCTTTCAATTAGTTCTCTCAGCACGTGGATATGATCTATTGTGCTGTAGCCACTCCTGAATCCAGCTTGTTCTCTCGGTTGAGCCATGTCCAGTGTTACCTTCAAGCGGTGTGAAAGAACTTTAGTGAAGATTTTATAAACTACTGATAGGAGGCTGATAGGTCTGTAGTTTCCGAGATCCTCAATGTCACCTTTCTTATGTAGCAGGATCATTGTAGCGGTGTTCCAATCCTCAGGAATCTTTCCTTCATTAAGGCATCGAGTGAAAATTTGGGCGAGTACTGTTTCGATTTCTCCAATTGCTTCTTGTATGATGTCTACAGTAATTCCATCTTCTCCTGGAGCTTTTCCCTGCTTCATGTTCTTGATTGCATGTGCAACTTCTGCTGGAAGGACTGGAGGAACTCTGGTACTGGTATCTTTCATGATGTCTGGAGTGCATGTATCATCCCTTTCATATAATTTGGAGTAGAAATCTTTCACCCTTGTCAAAATTTCGCCTCTATTTCTTGTTACAGAACCATCTTCTTTTCTCAGTGCCATAATCTGTTTTCTTCCCTTACTGAGATGTCCCTTTGCTATCTTTAGGCTTTGGTTGTTTTCAATTGCTTTCCTCACTAGTTCACAGTTGAATTTTCTTACGTCTTCAGTGATAATTTTTCGTACTGTCTTGCATAGCTCTATATATTCCACTTTGGAAGTCACATCTTCTTTAGTTGTCCTCATCTCTCTTCTTTTTTGCATCAACATTTTCGTTTTTCCTGATAATTTATTTACATGCAACTTGTTCTTAGACCCAGCTAATTTTGTTGCTGTTTCCATAAGAGCTTTGGTTACTTTTCTGTTAACTTCAGAGATGTCCACTTCTTCCGATGTTAGGCCTTCTAAAGCAGAGAACCTATTCTTCAGTTCCAACTTGAAGGTATAATGGTGTTTTTTAAGGTTGGTTATGTCAATAGATTTTGTTTGTCTTATGAGCTTGCCACGTTCAAGTTTAGTGTTGAGGTGCATCTTACATCTCACCAATCTATGGTCACTACCTGTGTTGAACTTGTTTAGCACACTGCAGTCTTCTATGACGAATTTTTTGTTACACATAATAAAATCAATTTCACTTGTCGTCCCATTTGGATGTCTCCATGTCCATTTCCTGTGTGGCTTTTTCTTGAAGAAGGAGTTCAAGATGAAAAACCCTTCTGCCTCTGCAAACTCAACGAGAGTATTTCCACGCTGGTTTCTGTTGCCGTGACCGAATTTACCTACTGAAGTTTCATTCTGTTGCCGTTGCCCTATTTTTGCATTGAAATCTCCCATAATTATTTTCAAGTGCTGCTTACCTTTATTATTTAGATGACAAATTTCCTCATAAAATTCTTCAATTTCTTCTTCAGGATGACTTGTGGTGGGTGCATAAGTTTGAATAATCTGAGCCTGGTATCTTCTCGATAGTTGGATAACGAGTCGTGCAGCTCTGTCAGAGGAACTTTCAACTTCTACCACTTTATCCTTCAGTTTCTTGTTTATTATAAATCCAACACCACTAGTTCTGCCAGTATCTGTCCCACGATAGTAGAAGAGATGTCCACTTTTAAGTTCAATGAGATCTTCTCCTTTTCTCCTTACCTCACTTAGCCCGACGATGTCCCACTTGATCCTTTGTAGTTCCTCTTCCAATTCAAGAAGCCTTGAATCAGAAGATAGGGAGCGTCCATTGTACGTTGCCAAGGTCAGCATCAGATGGCAGCCTAGTCCTGTCCTCCGGGGATTCTTAGCACCCTCTGCCTTTATGTCGCACTGGCCGCTGCCTTGGCCAGGTACATTCCAGCTGCCGGAGACTGAGGGCCAAGATTTAAGTTGTGGAGTCATTTTGGAGGGGTTTGGCCATAACTCACCACGCTGGCCAAGCGGGTTGGTGAGTGTGGGATAGAATTTCCTCTAATCCCGATGGTATAGTTATACCGCTATGGGCGGTCGTCAGAGCCCCTTTAGTGGGAACAGGATGCACCACGAGAAGGCGGGGTTGACATTTGTCAAGGAGAGGCTGTGATGTTACGCATCACCTGACCTTACATCCCATATATATATATATATATATATAATATGTAAAAAGACGTTTTAAACCAACCCAACATGTAATTTAAGAGAAAACAATACTTTTACGAATCCAAATATTCATTATGCACCGTCATTATCTATCGCTTTCTGCCATCGGAAGGGAAGCTGACGGATTCCAGACATACAGAATACTTCGTCTGTGACGCGATGAAGTCGTCAACTCATGTTTGCACTTCGTCACGTGTCCAGAACCGTAGAGCAGACACACCATGTTGTATCGTTCGGAACAAATGATAGTTTGAAGAGGCTATTTCGGGACTATACGTCGGGTGCTCCAAAACTTCCCAAATAAGCGTCAATAACGTTTTCTTGACTGGTTTCCCGACATGCGGCCTAGAGCTGTAATGGAGTAATTTTACGAGACTTACTCCTTTGCGTATGAATTGACGTTTCCGACAGATGGCTTGGTTCAATCGCAACAGTTGTTGCTTGTAGCGATCAGCAGTAACAGTTTGACCTTGTTCTAATAGTTTATAATAGAGCACACCGTCCATATCCCACCAGATGCACAGCAGAACTTTATTGGAGTGATTATTGAGTTTCGATGTCGACGTCGTTGGTTCACTGGGTCTAACCAGTGGTTTTTCATTTGGAATATTCGTACCATTTACACTTTTCATCACTAAGAAGGATGTTTCTCCGGAAAAAATGTCTGTGTTGTTTATTCTACAGGTATAAACACTTCATGACACGCTCATCCTTGTTCTTCAGGCTTAGGTCATGTGGCACCCATTTTCCTTCCTCTTCTAAATCTTTCGTACTTCGTGTAAACGATTGGAAATGGTTTGCTGAATTGTCCCCAGTTGTTCACCTAGTTTCTTTTGCGTTTCAGACGGATCTTCATTAATGCTTGCGGTTGCTCATATGCAACTTTCTGTGGGGCACCGCTACGTTTTCGATCACAAACATCAAAATGATTTGCTTTAAACAGTATAAACCAAAACTCACATATGTGCTTTTCGATACAGTATTCTCCCCCAAAACATAACAGATAGATGCACATGCTTTTGCAGCACTTTTTCCTTGATGAAATTCGTAATGAATGCAGTGTCGAATAAATACAGCATCGCTTGCCTTCTTTTACCTACCGATGCGCAAGTGCATCGATTGTTGGGCAAATTTCTGTTTCGCATTTTATACTCTGGATCAGTTAGTTTCACATGACAACACGGCGAAATTTCGTTATGTAAATTACTGGTGTACGTCACACAATAAACGCTTTAAAACGTATTTATACATCTAATACAAATATATATATATATATATATGAACACTTCATGACACGCTCATCCTTGTTCTTCAGGCTTAGGTCATGTGGCACCCATTTTTCTTCCCCTTCTAAATCTGCGTAACATCACAGCCTCTCCTTGACATATGTCAACCCCGCCTTCTCGTGGTGCATCCTGTTCCCACTAAAGGGGCTCTGACGACCGCAAATAGCGGTATAGCTATACCATCGGGATCAGAGGAAATGCTATCCCACACTCACCAACCCGCTTGGCCAGCGTGGTGAGTTATGGCCAAAAACCTCCAAAATGACTCTACAACTTAAATCTTTGCCCTCAGTCTCCGGCAGCTGGAATGTACCTGGCCAAGGCAGCGGCCAGTGCAACATGAAGGCAGAGGGTGCTAAGAATCCCCGGAGGACCGGACTAGGCTGCCATTTGATGCTGACCTTAGCTACCTACAACGGACGCTCCCTATCTTCTGATTCAAGGCTTCTTGAATTGGAAGAGGAACTACAAAGGATCAAGTGGGACATCGTCGGGCTGAGTGAGGTAAGGAGAAAAGGAGAAGATCTCATTGAACTGAAAAGTGGACATCTCTTCTATTATCGTGGGACAGATACTGGCAGAACTAGTGGTGTTGGATTTATAATAAACAAGAAACTGAAGGATAAAGTGGTAGAAGTTGAAAGTTCCTCTGACAGAGCTGCACGACTCGTTATCCAACTATCGAGAAGATACCAGGCTCAGATTATTCAAACTTATGCACCCACCACAAGTCATCCTGAAGAAGAAATTGAAGAATTTTATGAGGAAATTCGTCATCTAAATAATAAAGGTAAGCAGCACTTGAAGATAATTATGGGAGATTTCAATGCAAAAATATGGCACCGGCAACAGAATGAAACCTCAGTAGGTAAATTCGGTCACGGCAACAGAAACCAGCGTGGAAATACTCTCGTTGAGTTTGCAGAGGCAGAAGGATTTTTCATCTTGAATTCCTTTTTCAAGAAAAAGCCACACAGGAAATGGACATGGAGACATCCAAATGGGACGACAAGTGAAATTGATTTTATTATGTGTAACAAAAAAATTCGTCATCGAAGACTGCAGTGTGCTAAACAAGTTCAACACAGGTAGTGACCATAGATTGGTGAGATGTAAGATGCACCTCAACACTAAACTGGAACGTGGCAAGCTCATAAGACAAACAAAATGTATTGACATAACCAACCTTAAAAAACACCATAATACTTTCAAGTTGGAACTGAAGAACAGATTCTCTGCTTTAGAAGGCCTAACATCGGAAGAAGTGGATATTTCTGAAGTTAACAGAAAAGTAACCAAAGCTCTTATGGAAACAGCAACAAATCTAGCTGGGTCTAAGAACAAGTTGCATGTAAACAAATTATCAGGAAAAACCAAAATGTTGATGCAAAAAAGAAGAGAGATGAGGACAACTAAAGAAGATGTGACTTCCAAAGTGGAATATATAGAGCTATGCAAGACAGCACGAAAAAAAGTATCACTGAAGACGTAAGGAAATTCAACTGTGAGCTAGTGAGGAAAGCAATTGAAAACAACCAAAGCCTAAAGATAGCAAAGGGACATCTCAGTAAGGGAAGAAAACAGATTATGGCTCTGAGAAAAGAAGATGGTTCTATAACAAGAAATAGAGGCGAAATTTTGACAAGAGTGAAAGATTTCTACTCCAAACTATATGAAAGGGATGATACATGTACTCCAGACATCATGAAAGGTACCAGAGTTCTTCCAGTCCTCCCAGCAGAAATTGCTCATGCAATCAAGAACATGAAGCAGGGGAAAGCTCCAGGAGAAGATGGAATTACTATAGACATCATACAAGAAGCAAGTGGAGAAATTGAAACAGTACTCGCCCAAATTTTCACTCGATGCCTTAATGAAGGGAAGATTCCTGAGGATTGGAACAATGCTACAATGATCCTGCTACATAAAAAAGGTGACATTGAGGATCTCAGGAACTACAGACCTATCAGCCTCCTACCAGTGGTTTATAAAATCTTCACTAAAGTTCTTTCACACCGCTTGAAGGTAACACTGGACATGGCTCAACCGAGAGAACAAGCTGGATTCAGGAGTGGCTACAGCACAATAGATCATATCCACGTACTGAGAGAACTAATTGAAAGAGCGAGGGAATATGAACTTCCATTGTGCATGGCTTTTATCGATTATGAAAAAGCCTTTGATTCGGTGAAACCATCAGCAGTTACCACGGCTCTGAAATCCTGCGGTATTGAAGATGCATACATTAATATTATTAATAACATCTATGAAAATGCAAGTGCAAAGATTCGGCTGTTTGAAAATACAACACACATAAAAATTGGAAAGGGAGTGAGACAAGGTGACACCATATCTCCGAAGCTCTTTAATGCCACATTGGAAAATGTCTTTCAATCACTGAACTGGAAAAACAAAGGGATAAAGATTAAAGGAGATTATCTAACCCACCTTCGTTTTGCTGATGACGTAGTCATTTTTGCAACTACCCCATCAGAGCTGCAGAGTATGATCCAGGAACTTGCTGACAAGAGTAAAGAAGTGGGATTAAAAATGAACTTTCAGAAGACAAAAGTGATGTTCAATGCTTTTACAAGAAATGAAGATTTATCGATTGATGGAGAAAAACTGGAGATAACAGATACGTATGTATATCTTGGACAGCAGATATCAAGTGAGGGTCACATTGATGAAGAAATTAATCGGCGTACAAAACTTGCCTGGAGAGCTTTTGGAAGAAACAGCATAATTTTCAAGAGCAATATGCCGTTATGTCTTAAAAGAAAAGTGTTTGATCAATGCATCCTTCCAGTGCTTACGAATGGTGCAGAGACGTGGACCTTAACTAAAAGAGACATACAAAGGCTGCAGACAACTCAAAGTAGCATGGAGAGGTGCATGCTTGGTATAACCAGGAGAGATAAGAAGAGGAACTCGTGGATCCGAAAAATGACGAGAGTGGAAGACATCATGATCAGAGTTAAATCCCTGAAATGGCAATGGGCTGGACATACTGCCAGAAGGACAGACCATAGATGTACAGCCGAAATTTTAGATTGGATTCCAAGGGACAGGAAAAGACCCAGAAAAAGACCACATGGGAGATGGGTGGATGAAATTCGTAAATATGCGGGAGTGACATGGAGGAGACTGGCACAAGACAGACCGTTGTGGAGGAAACTTGGGGAGACCTTCGTCCAGCAGTGGATTGATAAGGGTTGACAATGATGATGATGATGATGATATATATGGCTTTTAAGAAGCCTCTCCGCAGTGGGTGTCTTAGCTTATATGGAAATCAAACAGATATATTATAGGTACGTGTAATTTACCCACTTACTTACAAGAAGTAGTGGTACTACTTCATTTGCATGACATAACCAAACTGTTTTGTTTTGTTTCAACCACATCACCGAAAGTCAAAAAGTCCCTCATCAGTAAATGTTAGCGCTGTTCTTTCTAATTTGGATGGCTCTACAATAAATGATTTTGAATTATGAAACTTGTTGTATGTTTAATTTCAGTTTTCGCTTGTTTTTTTTATAACAGCATATCATGTTTTTCAGTGAAACCCTTCATAGGTAGACAAGCGGGAGATGAAAAAAAGACATACTGTTCCTACATCCATTCCGTAGAGAAGATCTAATTTCGAACTAATTTCCCACCGTTAAATCGCGCAGATATAGGGCCTTGAAGTTGTTTGGGCTTAAGTTGAATGACACAAGAAAAAGACGAATTTGACGAAGCAAAATTTGATTTTGATCACATGTAGAGGATTTTAGGAAGGGAGTGACTGACCCCAGGTCTTAAACAACCCTTAGAAATAGGAAACTATTAGATTTTGGCTAGAGCGCCCGATAGGAAAGTGACACGGAAGCGAATTAGAAAGGGGGAGGAAGACGCCCTTATTTATTACCGCGGGATCAGTACCCGGGGTCCGACGGCTTAACGTGCCCATCCGACGCAAGGCGGGTATTTAGTGAATCGAGCGTTCGTACCTGCCTGGGATCGAACCTGAGGCCCTTCCCGTGGCAGTCACGAACGTTGTCCACTCGGCCACCCGAAAAATTCGGCACTGCAGGAGCCTTATAGTACACATTAGCATGCAATCTCTTTCATTCAGATCTGGGGAGAACGGCGCAGATATACCGGATATTATTCTTAGTTTCGAGTTATGTGGCAAATTAATGGACACATATATTCTATTAATATTTTTAAAGAACACATCTAAGGCCCTTTCTCGTGAAGCAAGGTAAGGAAAATGTCAGCTGTGTAACTCTACAATACTGATGGTTCACTGCAGGGTCTTTCAAATTTATTATCATTTTGTTATAAATCTGTTTCTGCTAAAACTGCAGACAGCGCAGACCCCATTATTGTTCCTACAGTCTGCTTTTAAACGGTCTCAAAGATTGCGAAATGCAATTTTAATTTGTGGCAGGTTTATTATGCCGACTACTGTGTCCAGGGAAAGTGACTTCTAAGCTCCTTATGAGCTGCATGATATTGGTCTTGGCTTCTTCTGCAGGAATGGATCGATGAAGGGAAAAATATCTAATCTTCCCATGATTTCTGTGTCCCGCAGGTCTATGGAAGTGAAAACTATAATAAGGAATGATCGTATGGACCTTTCCCTAATCTTAAATTAATATACAAAATCAGTGAAAAAAGAATTCAACTTTGAAATACTGTTCTGTTGTAATATAACCCTGTGTTATCTTCTTAATAAATATAGAAGTATTAAAATTGCATGTCATTCACTAGAATGCTGGGATGTAATTTAAAACGTTATATTCTGTAAAGAAAATTCGACTAGTAAAACTAATTTATGAGCGGTAAAAAAATTGAAAAATACAGCTTAAATATTATAATAACAAATTACTGCATTACCTGTTTCAAATTTTCGCTTGATAGTGAAGTGAGCTCTTGCTTACTATTGATTTTGTTATTACAAGACCAAACGAATCTGATAATCAACTGAGGTCGGATTATTACACAATTTTAGAGATGAGCTTACCTGTTACTTGGTATTCACGGCGCTAACTGTGACTGCTACTCAAAAGTAACAGTTATTTTTAACTGTGATTGGAATCACAGTTTAGGACCTGTTATTTGTTTTCCTTCCGTGAATCCGTGCACCAGTAACGACTAACGAACGAGTAAAGTAACTGATAGCAGAATCACTTAATGAAACGGTGGGTTGGCCACAATACAGCAGATCCTTGGGTTATATGTTTTTTACTTTTATACATAAATCTGCGTTAACCCCGATATTTTGCTGTAGTTTTAATGGCTTTTTCAGTTGGGTTATGCGTAATTCTTTTATGCGATTTATAGGTTAAATTTTGAATTCAGATTATCAAATATCAAACTCTTTTATACCTAACATGGTGCTACAACTTTGAAAAAAATGAGACAGCATTTATTTTTCAGCCTTGAAATGGACGAAGCAACAAAAAAATTACCAACTAATGTTCACACACAATTCACTGTTTTCTCCAAATTCAAATAATTTAAAACAAGCAAAAAGTAGTGATACTTTACCCAGCACTAATGCTAAATCAACTAGTGGACAAAATTCTTTGAAAAGGGCCAAGTATTATAAGTAAATAATGTGTTCTAAGGGTGTTGAATATAAGACAACACATTCGGATTTACTACTTAATATTTCAAAGGTAAGAGTTCTTTCATATATTGAAAATATGAAATCATGCAGAATTTCTTACCTTGTTTTATAATGTAAAAAGAATAAAAAAATTAAAGGTCAAAATAGACAGGCAAGAACAAAATAGAATGGACAGGTAGCGAACAAATTATTCATTAGCATAACCTAAAATTGCGAGCCTTCTCCCTCTTTTTTTCTTTTTGGAAGCATTTAAAATTGTACAATAGTATTCAATACTTTGAAATCTCAGTCATATGTTTTTTATGCCATTCCATAGTAAAATGTATAACTGAGATACTACTGTCTGCCAAAGATTACAAAATTATGAACTTTATAATTTTCCGACAGAAGATATGGACACAGCCCATGTAAAGTTCTCTGACAGAAATTTCAGTCGTTAGTCATAGTCATAATATCCTTTGTAATAAGTCATGATATCAGATTTTGTAAGTGGTACCTGATGATTTTTGTAGGGAATGGGGGGGGGGGAGTCACTAAATTTAAGCAACTCATTACCTCCCTGTTGGGGAAATTTCTGTGAAGGTATATCTATAGCTTGCATGTGTGTGTATTATTTGGAGGGAATTGGCACACTGCCACAAAACTAAATCGGCAGTTAATAATTAACATAAGAAATGTGTTACCGAGTTGTGGACTAGACCTCCATACAGAAGAATGCAGAGTCTAGAGGAAATAAAGTAACTAGCATTCTAATAGTACATACTTGAGCCTTACAGCAGAGTTAATGTCAAATAGCCGCCCGGTGGCGCAGTGGTCTAAGCGATGGCCTCTGATCATTCGTACGAAAGGGGTCCGGGTTCGAATCCCGGTGAGGCATGGATGTTGTGTTTGTCTTATGGCACTAGCTCTCTCCCTTCCCTGGAAACCAGTGACCCTACATTAGGGACGGGCAACTGCTTATAGCTCATTGGGTTGCTCACAGTGGTCGTTAAACTTCCAATAAAAAAAAACCTACGCTTCCTCAAAAACTACACTATAGTAGATGTTGCCATTCGTGAGCTAAATTCCAGCGTAAGGTTGGACACCTACTCACCTAAGGGGGATTTTGCTCACGAATGACAACACCTACTATAGTGTCTTGAAGAAGGGTAGGGATGCTACCTGAAAATTCGACTGTAAGTAATATATTTTTATTCACAAATAAATCCTATAATTTTGTGAAATTTATAATACATCAAGTCTAGAAATAGCCAGGACATCAAATTATTACCTGTTCATCAAGTTCAGGGGAAAGGGGGGACCCTGAGCTGAACTACTTTTTGTAATTTTGGAATACAGAAAAAGAAACAAAATAAGAAACTGTGAGTACTGATATTATGATTGTAAACATCACAATAGAGAATTACAATAATTAGGCACGAAAAAAGACTGTTGTTTTTGGCATTGACTTTGAGATCAATGCGCATCTAAAAAAATTATGAAAACAAAATTTACAGTAAAAACTAAAATACTTATGAGTTTATTGATATAATTAAAAATGTAAACCAAGATCTACAGTATTATAGCAAGTATGGATGTCAAGGCCCTTTTTCCAAGTACCACTGTACCGGAAGCAATTGAAAACCTTATTAAAAAATTAAAACAGGACAAAAATCTTAATAACACACAATTTCAAGAATTAAAAGCAGTGTTATTATACATTTATGAAAACAATATTTTCAAATTTGAAGAGAACATTGCAAACAAAATTATGGAGGCCCAATGGGTTCCCCTCTGTCAAATCTATTTGCAGAAGTGATTATGAGCAATATTGAGGAACAAATAATCTGTACAATGGAAGAAACTCCTTTGGTTTACTGTAGATATGTGAATGATATTTTTATTTTGTCACGAATGAGTATTTATGAATTTGAATCATTAACTCAGCAATTTGGTAATATCTATGCAACGTTGACAATAGAACATGAGGAGGAGAATACTTTGCTCTTCCTTGATGTTAAAGTTATCAAGCAAAGAGACCAACTACAATACAGAGTACATAGAAAACAGTCATTTATTCCTGTTCTGATTCCATATAATTCAACACATCCATACACACAGAAATACAATAGTATTAAAACTTTAATCAAAAGAGCAATTACACACTCCTCAAAAGAAGAATTCTTTACAGCCATTCCATGAAAAAGTGGACAAACAGGAAAAAAACATTAAATTGTATCATATTATTGTTTATGATACATCAAACTGAAGATAAGAGTACTACATAGAACTTGAATTCACAACAAAAAATGCTATGTAAATAATTGTCTCTTTGCATTTCAGTCTTAAATATCCAGAAGAAAAGGTAGAATTTACATTTAGTAATTAGACAATTCTAATACCAGTTCTGGAAATATTTTGACAACTGTTTTTCACTTGCAGTTGTACTTGTTAGATGTAGCAGAGTCCAATCCACTTTGTAACAACATATTTTACACTTAAAAATAATTGAATATTTAAAACCATTTTTTAGTCTGCTGACTGTCATTTTTTTTAGTCTGCTGACTGAAATGACCATAAAAATAGTTTATACTAACATACCCTTTGTGTAGAAATTTTAAACTTTGTGGAAGTTTGACTGTCAGCAGTCTAAACAAGTGTAGAAAAAGTCATGTATAAAAAATTAATTCTTGGACCTCACCTGAGGTATGACGTGTGTGACATTATTGAAAGTCTCACTTACGTGTCACACTTTGGTACTGAGGTGATGCCTGACATTGCCACAACTCTGTTTAATGAAAAAGAAAAGACTTCACGCTGTATATCAGATAGCACAAAGAAAAAAAGATTTTTATGCCATAATGATATATTGTAAGTAGACAGGTACCAGGAAATATGTGAAATCAATAAATGACTCACTATCAGGGAGGCACAATTTAATACAAAAAGGACACATGCTGACGACTATAAGTGATGCTTTCACACAGTTTAAAAATGAAAATTAGAACATTTTAATTAAAAAAACTAAGTTTTACGACCTGTGTCCTGGATATGTGACATTAATTTCATAAACATCATGGAATTGTGTGCTTGCAAATATCATGCAAATTTACATTTTTTTATACAATCCTTGGCCAGCAAAATTCCAATTCCCCAAAACTTCCTTCAAATGAAATAGAACTTTTGAGTGTTTTGTGCTGCAGCATTCAAAATGAGAACTGCATGATTGAATTTTGCACAGACTGTAAAAGTGATGTTTGCATGTGTGTTGAAGAGATACATATAGACACATTTGTAAAATGGAAAGATATAGATGGTTTCCAAAAAGTGGTTGAGATTGATGGTTCTGTTTGAAGAACTGTGCTTCAAAATCAGTTACATTATTATAAAATTCATCCTTTTGTAAGAACAGTTCAGTCACCAAATGAAGGTCTGCCCCAAATTGATTTTTCTGAAAATTACAGTACTATCTCCCAAAATGAAATCCAGAGTGGATACTGGAGGCACCAGCAAATAACTACTGTATATTTACCAGTTGTGCATGAAATATTAAGCATACTGTAGCTGTAATAAATGATATGCTCAACCATTACAAAAATGTTGTGTGCGCCTTCTTAAAAATTGCTATAGCTACATTAAAGGCCGGGTTTGTAGAAATAGAAAAGTTAACAATTTTTTCTGATGGAAGTGCAGCTCAATTAAAAATCCAATTCACTCTGTAAAATCTTTATTTGAAGCAGGACTTTGATGTCACTGGAGAGTGGAACACTGAAACGCAAAGTAGA
The DNA here is from genome assembly GCA_039090855.1 of Macrothele yani. NCBI lineage: Eukaryota > Metazoa > Arthropoda > Arachnida > Araneae > Macrothelidae > Macrothele > Macrothele yani. The sequence goes on along the minus strand of CM077033.1, from coordinate 13,491,278 downwards.
GGAGACAGTTAAATCTAAGGTGATGATTGTCAGTTTCGCAGGATTTTTTCTAATGTGTAAATAAATACATTATATGAGTTTATTCTTTTCAAAGAAAAAAAAACTAACCGTAGATTCCGACGGGTTTCGTCTAGTCTCTTTTTATCTAACCATCTAACGATTTCTTCATTATCAAGCAATGACGATAAATGAAGTATACGATTGGACGAAAATTCCCATTTTCATCTGACTTATTTCCGCAAAGAGCAATTCTTTGCCTGGCCAATGTTCTGGCAACATCAAATAAAATATTTAAAACTTTAGTATTAAATTCTTTATCATGTTCTTCTTTAAAATTACACTAGCCCTTTTATTTTTGTCTAAAAGAATATCGACGTGTTTATCTTTAAGTGAAAAATGGCAACAATCCACTAGTGCAGCTTTGTGAGCTTTAAAAGAGAAATTTTGGGATTATTTTCCTAATTTATATTTACCCACACTCTTCATTTTGTGTCATTGCCTTACACCTGTTTCATTCCAAGTACAATCTAATTTCTCCCTGTTTGGACCTTCAGGGAAAAGAAAACAAACTCAAAGCAATAAGCAGTATTTTTAATAATGCTTTACTCTATATCAGGATATTGTTTATACCACGAAGGAGGAAAGCGTCTCGAATTATCTGAGGGCATCTGCTGCCCCAGGAAACCTGTCGGAGTGAGGGCGAATACCAAAATTGTAAAAAATAAAAAAAAATTCGTCCGATCGGGAGATTTTTGGCATTTACAAGCTACAAATAGACACATTATCTGAGGCATGTGCCTACTCAGCAAACCTGTCGGGGGGGATGGGGAGAGTTAATACCAAAACTGTAAAATATGAAGAAATTCCTCGTCTGATTGGGAGATTTTCAGCATTTATCAGCTACAACTGAACAACTCAACAAACTATCTGAGGTGTACCTACTCAGGAAACCTGTCGGGGGGGATAATATAAGCAGTGTATAATATGGCACATGCGCTCAGATAATGTGTCGTGTTGTAGCTGGTAAATGCTGAAAATCTCCAGATCGGACGAGAATTTTTTTTTATATTACAATTTTGTTTTATATTACAATTTTGGCATTACCCCCTCCCCTCGCTTCTCCAACAGGTTTCCAGAGTAGGCACATGCGCTCAGATAATGGGTCGAGTTGCAGCTTATAAATGCTGAAAATCTCCCGATCGGACGAGAATTTTTTTATATTTTACAATTTTATATTACCCCCCCCCCCACCCCGATAGGTTTGCTGAGTAGGCACATGCCCTCAGATAAGTGTCGAGTTGTAGTTTGTAAATGCTGAAAATCTCCCGATCGGGCGAGAATTTTTTTATATTTTGCATTTTTGTTATCCCCCCCCCCCCCCCGACAGGTTTCCAGAGTAGGCTCATGCACTCAGAGATAATGTGTCGAGTTGTAGCTTGTAATTGCTGAAAATCTCCCGATCGGACGATAATTTTTTTATATTTTACAAATTTTACGATTTTGGTGTGACCCCCTCCCCCCCCCCGACAGTTTCCAGAGTAGGCTCTTTCTCCCGATCGGACGATAATTTTTTTTTATATTTTACAATTTTTACAATTTTGGTATGACCCCCCCCCCCCCTGATAGGTTTCCAGATTAGGCATATGTGTTTAGATAATGTGTCGACGAGTTGTAGCTTGTAAATGCTGAAAATCTCCAGATCGGACGATAATTTTTATATTTTACACTTTTGGCATGCCCCCCCCCCCCCGACAGTTTTGCTGAGTAGGCACATGCTCTCTGATATTTTTCAGACTTGTAGTTTAAGAACCCTGAAATCTTTTGTTTAGATGCAGATCAAACATTTGCTGTAAAGAATAACATTAATTATCGCAATTAAGAAAACACGAAATTACCGAAACTTTATATGACTTAGATTACCAACCTCTGTTGTGGGGTCGTGGTCACGAAGCGGTCAAAAACGTGAATTTTTTACGGCCCCTTAAAATGCTTGTGGTCAGTTCTTCTACACCCAGGCCGCTGGTGGCCAACGTTCGTGACTGCCATGGAAAGGACCTTAGGTTCGATCCCAGGCTGGTACGAACGCTCGATCCACTAAATATCCGCCGTGCGCCGGATGGGCACGTTAAGCCGTCGGACCCCGGGTACTGGCCCCCAGTAATAAATAAGGGCGTCTTCCTCCCCCTTTCTACTTATCTTCCGTGTTACTTTCCTATAGGGCACTCTAGCCCAAATCTCCTAACTTCCTATTTCTAAGGGTTGTTTAAGACCTGGGGTCAGACACTCCCTTCCTAAAATCCTCTACTGAAGATCTGATCTGAGATCCTGCACCCAACTTGAGTTGATACGTAATTGTTATGAATGTGACATCGATAGAACACAAGCTGTTAAAAAGGTCTAGGCCTCGGGCCTGTGAAATAACATTTAGTGCCAAAGTAAAAGCGCAAAGCTGCTAACTTTATTTGAATCACAAACGTTGTGAATATGACGTTGGTTGAGTAAAAACTATTTAGAAGGCCTAGGGTAATGAATAAAAGGTCGTGGGTGGCCGAGTGGGCAACATTCGTGACTGTCACGGGAAGGGCCTCAGGTTCGATCCCAGGCAGGCACGAACGCTCGATCCAATAAATACCCGCCGTGCGTCGGATGGGCACGTTAAGCCGTCGGACCCCGGGTACTGGCCCCGCGGTAATAAATAAGGGCTTCTTCCTCCCGCTTTCTAATTCGGTTCCGTGTCACTTTCCTATCGGGCGCTCTAGCCCAAATCTCCTAGTTTCCTATTTCTAAGGATTGTTTAAGACCTGGGGTCACACACGCCCTTCCTGAAATCCTCTATATATGATCATGATGATCATGGTAATGAATAAATATTTCGTGCCTGAGTAAAAGCTTAATATTATTAATTTCACTTAATAGGTAATAGTTGTGAATATGACATTAGTTAAATAAAAACTATTAAAAAGGCCACGGCCTAGGCACCGTGAGAATTTTTTTGGCGAAAAATTAAGGGCGGGATATTATTAACTTGAGTTGATACGTAATTGTTATGAATGTGACATCTATAGAACAAAAACTGTTAAAAAGGCCTAAGCCCTGTGAAATAATATTTAGTGCTTAAGTAAAAGCGCAATATTATCACCTTGAGTTGATACGTAAACTTTATGAATATGACATCGGTAGAAAAAAGACTGTCAAAGGGTCCTACGAATGAGGCATAGTAATTTAGTGCCTAACTAAGTAAGAGAGAAATATTAATAACTTGAAATGTTATGTAAATATTTAGTAACCTACCTAAGTAAAAGTGCAGCGTTACAAAAAAATCCCTCCTTGTCGTCCTTTTCCGAACATAGTATGAGTTCTGGTGTAATTGCTTTGTTTCGTTGAAATCTAAGAAATGTGCTATGTAATCATGAATATGACCATATTCATGATTATGTGCTATGCAATCTCGATCCAGGATGACGAAATTTTCAAGTTTTCGGATATTATCCTTGTCATATTTACACCAAAAAACGAATTTTCATCTTCAAAATTTGTGCTTTGTAATTTTTTAAAAATTCAATTGTCGTTTTTCTTACTGGGAACGTTTTCTCCATTCAATTCCCCTCACAGCGCCAAGAAACTGCAATTTTTTGTACGGTCCCTAAAGATTTGTGCCCAAATGTCCTAAACTTGTTTTAAACTTTTATACGTAATTCTGAGTTAATTCTGATATTTTGTTGTAGTTTTTACGGCTTTTTCAGTTGAATTATGCGTAATTCTTTTATACGTTTTTTGCGGTTAGTTAAATTTTGAATTCAGATTATCAAAAATACACTGTTCTTTTATACCTAACATGGTATGTTACAACTTTAAAAGAAACGAAGCAGCATTTTTTTCAGTCTTGAAATGGATGAAGCTACTAAAGATTTTCTAAGTAACGTTCACAATTCATATTTTCTCCGAATTCAAAAAAATTGAACCTCACTCACTGCGAGAACGATGAGCTCACAAACAACGCTGTGAAAAAATCACGAATAGCAGGCAGCTGCAAAAGCGCAACAGCAGATAACGAGTAACAGCTACAGGAGCAGAATTCATGCAGTAACAGTTAAGACGGAGCTGTGAAAAATCACGAAGAGCATGATGGATAGCAATGAAAGAGTGAGGAACGTTTATTGGACCATCACTGTTACTCACGGTTTTCAGTAGCAGGCGCTACCTGTGACTTTTCGGTAACCGTGATCAAATCACAGGTAGTGAAATAACGCTCATCTCTACACAAATTAGTTGCAAACAGTTAATATGAGTGAAGTTGGTTTTCTTGTGTAAAAAAGTGTTTGTGCAAAATTTTATTACTTTTCTCTCAATTTTGTAATTTCGCGAAATTATAACTTTCAGTATGGGTCAAGGGTATTTTTTGCTTAGTAAGCATCTCGTCACTCATTCTTTTAACATGCCCAAACCACCGAAGCATATTAGTCTCCACCTTGCTAACAACATTTTTCTGTAAAGTTGTTTACCAGAAAAGCGGATTTATTTCGAAAAAATGACGTAAATTATCGCGTATTTCGAATTCAATAAAATCTACCATTCAGACTGTTAGTGCGAACTTTGTTTGCAAAAATTCCGAAAGGAAAGTATAATAGCTCTACACCATCAAAGTTCCATAGTACCTGAGAGACTGACGGACGCGCACTGTAGGAAATATACACCACTTTCTTTATGAAAGAAATCCTAAAAAAGCAATTACTGTTGTTTAATTATTAATAATGAAACGCGGAAATTTACCTCTTTTTGAAACACGGTAGAACCATGCTTATCCAGGAAAAAAAGAGGTTTTCTGTAGGTGATTGTTTGTCTTTTAATTGTTTCCTATGTGAGTAGGCTTATTAAAACAAAAACATCGTTAACAATAGATGAATTGAAAAAAAGGAAGTGCTTATTTAACTCTATAGTATTACGTAAACGGAATGACGCACAAATTAATTTATTTCCATTATTTTCTAAAAGAATGGTTTTCATTTCATTTTTTATAAGCACGTTAGTCGGACAGGATTTTGAAACACATTTTTCTCTGCCTGATATTAAAAAACAACGAACATGAATTTAGGATTCTCTCAGCGACAGAGGTACCGAACAGAAACCCAAAAAGTATCAGAGTAAATATCCTTATTAAATTCAAAACATTATATATGTTTAATAGGAGTTAAGTGCTCATACAATTAAAGACGAAACTTTCATGAAAGTTCTTTTTTGGTGGGTTTACTTCCTTTCTTAAGTGTTATACAATGTATACTGCTTACTGAGCTCGTGTCTTAACTCTCTGTCATTAGGATAACACTATGGATGTGAGGAAGATATTGCCTCTACTAATTCTACATTAATTTAGCAGACGATAAAAAAATCTATATTGCCTTTTCAGGGAGGCTCTCACGCCTTTAAGTCGAAAGAAATGGAAGACATGTACAACATAAATACTTCTCAGAGAAGAAAATCTATCAAATCATTCCCTTCTATTTACCACAGTTGTAACCAAAATACTTATTCTTGACTTATGCTATTACATCCAATGAACAAAGTAGTATTATCCTTAATTTTGGGAAAGCTTTCGTATTAACTACCACACGTTCCTTAGGTAAATTCCGTAAAAATTTCAGAAAGCTGTATAGTATAAGTAAGATTTTCATCCATCTGCAAAATAGATGCACAAGATTTACGACCTTTTCCATGCAATCGTTTTGCAAAGGAGCAATAGAAGGGGATTTATTTGCTTATTAAGACTACAATTTTGATTTGTGTAGACATTTACCGAAAGGAAATAAAAACACGTGTTTAAAGTAAAATTGTGGTATACATGCTATTCAGGAAAAGATTGGTCACTCTTTTTGGGAAGTTCAATGGGATTTCTTAACATGAAGTCTATCTAATATTGTCCTAATACGTGTTTCTGCTTACGAGCTTTCATTTTCCTTTTTCGTTATGACTTATAATCCTCCCTCCCCCCCCCCCTAGAAAAAAAAGCAATGCCACCAAAAAGTTAATATCCTTAAACCTTAGTGTATATCTTAAAGAAATAGAATTTGAGCTGTGGGTGAAGTGCGTAGGACGTTTTATAACTTTACTAAAGTGGTGATAGTCATAGTTGCTGCATTTCTTGTGTTTAAAACCCTAGTATTAATTACAACATTTGAGTTGTTGAAATTGAATTACTCTCATCACGGACAAGAATTGATTTGGTTACGTACTTATGGAATTCTTAGAAATGGAAAAAAATTTCGACAAATAGAAAATTCATTATTGTGCCGCATATTACTAGGAAATCGTCAGCTGCAGTCAATATGCTCTCAGTGCATTCATATGTTTAAAATGAGAGGAAATTTCATTAAGCCCATCAAACATTAAATTCTATGGGAAGAAACATTAAAATTCTGATAACGTTTGAAATACCCGTTTGACAAAAACATGATATTGCACAAATATTGTAGAACTCAGTTAATTGTACCAAATGCACCCACATTTAGCAACAAGTAGTTTTATATTATATACATAATGGGTAGTGAAAGTTACACTATTTCTTTCCCATCGTACATATTGTGAATTTTAAAAATGGAAGAAAATTTAGTAAACTGTGCAAGTTTAATACACTGCTGGACAATTGCTAAGAACGGACGACAATAGCAACGATAACAACCATAAAATGGAAGGCAGGAAAATGTGGAAATTAGCATAAGTGCGGGATACAGTAAGACGTGTTGTGCGTATGTAAATTTTGGATTGCCGAACTTGTTCGTGACGTCATAGCGCTGATAAGAGATATAAAGGATTTGACGCGTATTGACCGTTGTTGTCCAAACGCAAAGTTGAAAGGGAAAGAATCAATTGACGAACTTGCAATTTTTAGTATGTCTTCCCGACATCACCTAGATGATTTTACGCGTGGCCGTATTATTGGCAAGATTGAAGAAGGGCGAACAATAACAGATGTTGCCAGGGAGTTCGACGTCAGCCACAGTGTTCTTTCAAGGCTTTGGAAATCATTTCAAACAAATGGAGAGTGTAGCAAACGTCACGGGGGAGGTCGTGTTTGCAGTACGACACCTGCAGAAGATCGGTACATAGTGCTATCTACAAAAAGACACCGGTGCAGCACAGCTAGTGAGGTAGCAAATCAGTTTATGGCTGCTACTGGCAAGCGGATCTCCTGAAAAACTGTCGCCAGACGTTTGCATGAAGGAGGACTATACGCCCGCCGTCCTGTTGTGTGCATCCCATTGTCCAGACATCACCGTACCGCCCGTTTGCAATGGTGCCATCAACATCGCAATTGGACTGATAACGACTGGTCTGCTGTCCTCTTCTCAGATGAGAGTAGATACAGTCTATCGTCTGATTGTCGACGATAACTGATCTCGCGTGATAGTGGTACTGCATATTGTCCAGCAAACATACAGGAAAGGGATCGATATCCGACATGTGGTGTCATGGTATGGGATGGCATCATGATCAATGGCCGCACGTCCTTCTATGCGCTTCCAACTGGGACTATGTCTGGCCAACGATACATTAATGATGTTTTGCTACCTCATGTTCGCATGTTCCGTGGTGCTGTCGGTGATAGATTCATTTTCATGGACGACAACGCAACATGTCATCGAACAGTCGCTGTCCAAGAGTGTCTTGAGAGCGAGGATATTCAACGCCTCGTATGGCCAGCACGTTCTCCAGATCTGAATCCCATTGAAAATGTGTGGGATGCTTTGGGGAGGAGTCTTGCTGGTCGCTAATGCCCTCCAATAAACAAGGACAACCTCATCCGTGCACTGACAGAGGAATGGGATAAATTACCCCAACAGCTGCTTGATAATGTTGTGCAAAGCATGACACGACGTGTGGAATCTTGCATCGCCCTCCATGGTGGCCATATGCCGTATTGAGATCTTACGCCGGAACGCCTGCGGACGGTAATTGCATTTTTTCACGTTTACGTATTCTGCACAAAATGGCCTGTTTGTCCCTTGAACACGTTCCAAAGCCTTCTGGATTTCAGAGCACAATAAATTGTTTTTTTTTTTTTTTTGTAATGTCCTGGCATTCTGACATTATTTTATTTCACTTGGCATCCAACCATACTTACTTTTTTAAGCGCTATATAGCCGTTTATGATTCGTCCTTAGCAATTGTCCAGCAGTGTAATAGGTGGTATAAGAAAAAGATCTTGCATCTTTCAACCGCTATTTTTATGCAATTTCAGTAACTACTGATTCTAAATTTAAGGGCATTTCATGTTCAGTACAAATTTTTCGTTAAAACAGCAATTTAAAAATAACTGAATTCTCTGCTGATATAGTTAATTTTTAACGAAATATTAACACAGAATAGCGTAATGAAATTTGCTTGCAAAGTCACTAAGTAATAAAAGATTTCTGCAGAATTTTCCCAAACGATGTCCGTTTTTACATATCTACCATTTTTTCAGAAAACTTATATTATCCAGAAGCATTTATTTTGTTAATCATATTTGAAAAGTACGATGGATTCCAAATGTCACTGTTCTGCATAGTTATATAGAACTAATCAGTTAATGCCAAATGACGTGAAGAAATCAATAAAGCAACGTAAACCACTCCACAGCCATGTCAAGCCTAAGTCTTTCAGAATTGCCGTCACCAAACGGGAATACTATTGAGCATCGAAACAGCCCTCTTGGATTGGTTACAACCAGAAAGAAAAAAATTCTTGAAATAACGGTAGACCACGCTAAAGAAATTAAAATCCAGCAGTAAAGCCGGTAATTTATACAGTTTCATTTTTTGAATTTATTTTTGCAAAATTTTACTGACATCCCTTCGTTTGAAGGAGATATGCGTACCCGAAAGTTTAAAATCATTTAAATGCTCGGTCATATTCTAGAAACAAGAAATATTTCATTTATATTTAATTTATTTTAAATAATTTGCGTTTTCCTCCAATGAATATGTCAAATGGTAGGTGCGTCTTGAAAGTTTCTAGAGTAGTTTTTTTTTTCACATTTTTCTCTAAATTTTGAATTACAAAGGGTTTCGAAAATAACTTTATAGCATCAAAACTGTTGCGGTAACTCATTCCATACGTAGAAAAGATAAAAGAGAAAAAGGCGAATAAACTGCAGCAGGTAGGATCATTTCATTCCAAATGTTTCTAATGTGGACCGAATTTTTCTAATGTGGTTTTGATGTATAACGCAATTTCAAAACTTATCAAAATTTTTAATTCCCACATTCCGAGAGGCTAATATTTGATGTCCATATTGACTATCAGGGTATTTTAAATTATCTGCTGCGTTCCGTTTCAAATAATTCTTTTATTATGGTGATAAAGATAAGATTAAGAAATTTCCTCTAGAGTCAGTTTACGAAATGATACATTCACATAAAGATATTTTTAATGAGAGCAAGCTTGTGTGTCTGTGTGTTCCTAGTTTAAGTATGATAAATGAAGTATGATAGTTCAATTGTGATAAGTGGGTCTGTACTTAGAAGCATTATTTATGACACAATGATAAAAGCAAAGACCCTGAAATGGGAATCGGCTGGATATATTTCTAGAAAACGTGTCACCTTTGGGCAACGGACATTTTGTACTGGACACCAAGGCACATGAAAATACCCAAGGAAGATCAAGTGCAAGACAAATGGATGAAATTCGAAGAGTTGCGGAATTGATTTGGGGAGTTAGGAAGATTTTAACACATCTTACGGAGTACTCTCATTAATTATGATATGATGGTCCTCATGATGATGATGTAAAATTGAGATATTAAACAAACCCAGAAAATGTGTAACATTATTACATCCCATTCGAAACTTTACGCCAGGTGTCAGGATCTAGTTTAGAAAAACTTATAAATGGGTAAAAAGAAACAGAATCAATATGCAAACCTATGAGCGAAAATATAATTGAGAGTATTCTTCAAATAAACGACAGCAAACGTAGTTACGTTGGATCATACCAGGAACCTATATCGTTATTGTTATGTTGTTATGTTTTCAGTTAATTCAGAAATACGACTTTGACTCTAGTGCGTTGCATATTAAACAACATAATTGCGGCAAATGTAAAGACATTAATTAATATTACATTTTATGCAACCGATACGAACCAAACTCAAGCTGTATCGGTAGTTGCGGGTAGTCAAAAAATAAGCTCATTTAAAATATTAATTTATTTGTCCTGAAGGTATAACCGTGTTCGTAGTTTTAAGTATTACAAGAGCGTGTGTGATTGTTGTATAGAAAGGCTTGATCTTATTAACGGAACGCAATTTTTAAATTATAACGAACTGTGTTTGTAGATATCCACGAGTTATGTGTCAGGTACTCGTGTACAGTAAAAGTAAACGAATAAATTTTTTTTTCAAATCGTTTTTATTATATAACTTAATAAATAAGTAGCCTATAAAAAGGTGGTATAAATATTTTCCAATGAGATTTTAACTCCAAGCTGAAATGGTTGGTCAGAATTATATAATGACATTTGCAAGCCGTTAGGAATATTATCACTTAACATATAAAGCCATTTGAATTTGTCATGAAGTACGACAACACGCGTTCACTGAAAAGAACTGCGTATTATAGATTTTGGAATGTATAATAATCATATTCCCACAAAATTTATGTGTCTCTTAAAAGCCCTGCAGTGCAAAATTTTGCGGAAAGGGTGTTATGTAATCGGTTCCGTTCGGTTTGCGCCAACTTTTTTTCTTAAATGACCGAGAGGAGGTATTGTTTGCCAAACACGGCGTTTGATCAAATATATTGTACCTCATGTTAGTCATTTAACATCGATTATTTCTTCTCTTTTTTTTTTCACATTGTTTAACCAGGACGGGACGAATCTATTATAAAGGCCGTATGGCTGCCATGGCTGTCTGTGCAATCGCCAACAAGGCATGGCGTTGATTGGAAAATTCATTGAATGCTGTCCTGAGATATCACTGGTCTAGCATCGTAGACCTCTGTCCACAATACATCAAATTTTCTGATGAGTCGTCCTGAGTGGTTAATATGTCTGCCAGTAACGTCACACTCGTTACGTAGGCTACTGGCGAGAATTCTGGGAACTGTGCTGGCAAGGGCTACACCAGGACACCTGGCTGTCTATATCTGCTGCTCTTAATAGCCTGCTGAAACTGGGCAGCAGAGATCTTCAAAGATAAGGAAATAATACTGGATACCGCACCAAATCACCGTTTTATCGTGCTGTTATTTTAGTCAATAGGTGTACGAGGGCTTAACGGCTGTTGATTGTGGAGCCATATGAAAATCACGGATGGCAGCGAGATCTAACAGATGACCACTGCCTCTCCTGCTCTCAATTGACGATTCTCGGAGCTAAGAAGGAAGAGAGACTGCTTGCTCAGTACCACAGACAGGGCACAATTCAGCTCACGATGCATGTCTCGCATGGCAAATTGCCATCATGCATGGCTAGTGGCAGTCGTCACAAACGCACGAGCGAACGCGAACATGCCTTACTCAATCTGCGTTTCACAGACTGTGTTAACACGACGGTGTCTCTAATGCCTTCAGGCCTCTTCACATGGCATCCTCAGTGGACAGTGGAGATTCAAATGCTTCCCGTGCAGTACAGCGATTGAGGCGTCTGTACGTCTATCGACGTGAACCAGCCCCAACACGGTGACGAAAGTTATCTTCATCCAAATGATAATGCAAAAGTCGGCAAACAGTTGTTGCATTTAAAAAAGTCAAAATATCAGGTTCTCGTGCGGAATGAGTCAATCATAAAACTTAAGGTAGCAATCTTAAAAGCACGATAATTAAAACACTACGCAGGCTTCTGATGAGGTGAAAAGCGTATTTAATGTATAACTTAAAATATTAAAAATAAAGCCATAAGAACTTTCGGTCTTCCTAAAGACCGTCATCAGATGGAAATACTGAAGTAACATTTTTGGGTGGGGAGACATATAAGTAACTTGCAGGCGTGACGTACAGAACAGGTGATCATATCGTCAATCCAGATATGATGAATTTAAATCGACATATGAATACATACAATCAAATGATCATATTATCAAAAAATTAACATACAAGACAATTAAGGCGTTGAAGAAAGAATAAATGAATGAAGTAAGGCAAATACAGAAAATAAGGAGAAAATCTTACGCAACTTACATACAATAACCGGATAATATGCTTACTTAAGTCTAATAATAACAATGATTTTTTTATGCATATATATATATATATATATATATATTCATTCTCCACAACTGGAGGGGAAAGTTTTAATAGTTGTGTCCAAGGATTTGGTATGTAGACTGGAGTATTGTGATTACAACATGAAGTTTGATGTTCAGCAATTATCAAACATTCGGTGAAAAATAAAGAGCAGATAGTACGTGGTGTTGTAATTATTTTTGCCTCTTTCCAATTAGGATAACGTTGCCCTTCGTTCACTAGTCTTGCAAGGGCAATATTTGATAGGCCATTCTTAGCAGCATATATATGTTCAGTGAGCCTAATTCCCAATGACATTTTGGTTGATCCGATGTGTTGGCTGCAAGGGGGAATTTGATTCAAACTATCAAGTGGGATAGTGTATACAACAAATTTGTTAACCTCTGGAACCAGGTCACGATCTCTCTTGATCAAAGTAAAATTATTGGCGATGCGTATCCCAAAGTCAAGATTGAAAGGTTTACTAATATTTTTAAGGACTGAGGAGACAGTTGGGAAATGATCCATTAAGCCCACATAACTGCGACAAAGGTGTTCGACCTGAAGGGTAGTTAGACGTTGACGACAGATTTTCCCGAGTTATGCTTTAACAGTAGATTTTTTGAAACCATGGGCACAAGCAATGTCGAAAACCTTATTAATTTCGAAACGCCGCCTGAAGTCATCTGAGGAATGAGTGAATGCTCTTCTTAGCATGAAGTTAATTGATGAAAGTTTATAATTATTCGGGTACGCAGACGATGCTGGTATCATACTGGGTGCGGAGGTTGGTTTCCTATACACCCAATAGTGTAAAGAGTAGGAGTCTGAGTCACGTTCTAAGAGAAAATCTAGGAAAGGTAAAGTACCATTATTTTCAAGTTCGATGGTAAATTTTATTGAAGAATATATAGAAGACATATGTTCCGAGAAATTCTGTGGCTCATCCAGACCATGGCCCCAGAATAATAACACATTGTCAAAATAACGTAGGTAGAGAACTCGGGAAAATCTGACATCAACGTCTAACTACCCTTCAGGTCGAACACCCCTGTCTTAATTATGTGGGCTCAATTGATTATTTCTGAACTGTCTTCTCAATCCATAAAAATATTTGTAAACCATTCAATCTTGACTTTGGGAAACTCACCGCCAATAATTGTACTTTGATCAAGAAAGATCGTGACCTGGTTCCAGAGGTTAACAAATTTGTTGTATACACTATTCCACTTGGTAGTTTGAATCAAATTCCCCCTTGCAGCCAATATATCGGATCAACCAAAAGGTCATTGGGAATTAGGCTCAACGAATATAAATATGTTGTTAAGAATGGCCTATCAAATACTGCCTTTGCAAGACTAGTGAACGAAGGACAACCATATCCTAATTGGAAAAAGGCAAAAATCATTACAACACCACGTACCATCTGCTCCTTATTATTCAACGAAAGTTTGATATATGCTGAACATGGAACTTCCTGTTGTAATGACAATACTCCAGTCTACATTCCAAAACCTTTAACACAACTATTAAAACTTTCCCATCAAGTTGTGGAGAATGAAAATAATTAATATATATATAAATATATATATATATATATATCTATATATATCATCATCATCATCATCATTGTCAACCATTATCAATCCACTGCTGGACGAAGGTCTCCCCAAGTTTCCTCCACAAAGGTCTGTCTTGTGCCAGTCTCCTCCATGTCACTCCCGCATACTTTCGAATTTCATCCACCCATCTTCCATGTGGTCTTCTTCTGGGTCTTTTCCTGTCCCTTGGAATCCAATCTAAAATTTCGGCTGTCAATCGATGGTCTGTTCTTCTGGCAGTATGTCCAGCCCATTGCCATTTCAGGGATTTACATCTGATCATGATGTCTTCCACTCTTGTCATTTTTCGGATCCACGTGTTCCTCTTCTTATCTCTCCTGGTTACCCCAAGCATGCATCTCTCCATGCTTTTTTGAGTTGTCTGCAGCCTTTGTATGTCTCTTTTAGTTAAGGTCCACGTCTCTGCACCATACTTAAGCACTGGAAGGATGCATTGATCAAACACTTTTCTTTTAAGACATAATGGCATATTGCTCTTGAAAATTATGCTGTTTCTTCCAAAAGCTCTTCAGGCAAGTTTTGTACGCCGATTAATTTCTTCACCAATGTGACCCTCACTTGATATCTGCTGTCCAAGATAAACGTACGTGCCTGTTATCTCCAGCTTTTCTCCATCAATCGATAAATCCTCATTTCTTGTAAAAGCATTGAACATCACTTTTGTCTTCTAAAAGTTCATTTTTAATCCCACCTCTTTACTCTTGTCTGCAAGTTCCTGGATCATACTCTGTAGCTCTGATGGCGTAATTGCAAAAATGACTATGTTATCAGCAAAACGAAGGTGGATTAGATAATCTCCATTAATCTTTATCCCTTTGTTTTCCCAGTTCAGTGATTGAAAGACATTTTCCAATGTGGCATTAAAGAGCTTCGGAGATATGGTGTCACCTTGTCTCACTCCTTTTCCAATTTTTATGTGTGTTGTATTTTCAAACAGCCGAATCTTTGGACTTGCATTTTCATAGATGTTATTAATAATATTAATGTATGCATCTTCAATACCGCAGGATTTCAGAGCCATTGCAACTGCTGATGGTTTCACCGAATCAAAGGCTTTTTCATAATCGATAAAAGCCATGCACAATGGAAGTTCATATTCCCTCGCTCTTTCTATTAGTTCTCTCAGTACGTAGATATGATTTATTGTGCTGTAGCAACTCCTGAATCCAGCTTGTTCTCTCGGTTGAGCCATGTCCAGTGTCACCTTCAAGCGGTGTGAAAGAACTTTGGTGGAGATTTTATAAACCACTGATAGGAGGCTATATATATATATATATATATATATATATATACACTCTCTGCAAAAAAGGGATAGGACACCTGTGATAGCAAAGGAAAACGAAGTTTATTCACCTTCAACAGTTGGTGATGCCTCCACGAGCGGCGATTACAGCTGCGACCCTCTAGGCAGTGGCTGCTCGTATTTGGAAAAATAGGTGAAGAGCTACAAGAGCAATATGAAAAGATATCTACTGTTTCAATGAAAATCACTATATGAGGACTGACCTATTTTATGTATATTAGGTCAATTATTTTTTCTTTTGAAGCTGCAAATTTGTCGATTATGTCGTCATAGAATGGTTGTTTCTTCGTGATTATCAATAAAATATCTTTCTGAATAGAAATATTTGCCAAAGAAGAAAGTCTATCTTGAGAAATAGTGTTTCTTGAGTAAGTTTGTATTCTTTAATGGCAAGAAAAACTTCTTTCCTCTGACACATTTGTAGACAAAATTGTTAAAATGAGGGAAACCAATTTACAAGCTTCTGCAAAAATGTCTTGATCTCCATGAAGCACTCGTCGAAGTTCTTTAGTCGATTAATTCCTTAATTTTTCATCGGCATATACAAGACTTAGTTCATTTTTAAGGCGCTGGAGTTTAGTAAATATTTTCCCGTAAAAATATTGTAGATTTTTAAAAGCGTCGGAGGGAAAACATGAATTAAATTGGTCGAACTTGGTTGTGTCAGCAAGACAGACAAATTGAAGTTTCTCACAGTCTTCAAATCTTATATTCATATCCATTAGAATATGGTCCGAAATTTCAAAATACAATATAGTTTTGAAAAATTGCTTCTTCTGTAAGAGCAGCATATTCCCGTATAGATTTGCTTATTTCTGTGATTTTGCTAGCTTTTCCAAACAGTGTTTCAAATACCTCATCGTTAAAGCAATTACTTTCTGCAAATGAAATTTAACAGGATTTAGTACTTAATTTGAGTAAGTAATATATATATATGTATATATATTTCCTGAATAATGCTGAGGAAACATATATACCGTATATATATTGTGGCGATCCCCCCCCCCTCGCATAATTAATTGGCGAGAGGCGTGGTTAATTAACGGTAATTGAAACTTGATTGGGGTTCTTTAATTAACAGAGAGTTATAATTTAGACACTTGCAAGGGGTGGTATATTGAGAAAAGATCTTCTAGCACTATGAATTCAAGTGGCGAGTTGCAGGTGTTTGCCACGAGAACAAAGAGCCCATAAACGGAAATGGGACGGATCAGAGTTTAAAAGCTATTCCATATGACTCAAAGGTGTTTGGACGGAAAAAGCGTTTGAAGCATTTGTCTGTGCCACGCGCGAAAAAATGGAAGCTCTTAGACTTGAAGAGCAGTTTATAATAAAAATGTCGCGGTTTCAAGTGTTGGAATTCACCGCTTACCAATTTCTTGGAGAGGGGAGATTTTTGTTGAGGACAAATCCCGTTTGATATCCGAGAGAGCTGGGCCTCGATTTTTCCTCGTACTAGAAAAATGCTTGCCGTCCGTCTGCGTGCTCTTGAAGTTCTGAGCATAAGAAGTGAAGTCGCTGAAAAGCATAAGCTGATGGTAATAACCACCAGATTTACCTAGAAACTTTCTGATCCTTGCCGAAGCATCGATACCTGTCCTAAGGAGCGATATCTGGTGAAATGCGAAAGAGAGAAATAACAATTACGGAGTATCACTTCACTCATGCCGAGGGGAGAAGGGAGAAACGCCAACAAAGGGGAAACACGGAGGAGGACCCCCCCCTGCCGAGCGTCTTCGCAAAGAAAGCAGGGAGAGAACTTTTGTGCGTGTGTCTGAGTACGTGCGTTCAGCGACTAGGGATGATGTCGTTTTGACGAAGAGACCGCGTAAGCAAAGCGGCTTCACCCAAAAAGGGTAAAAGAACTAATCGTAGAGCCGACATATTAGTGAATGTGAGTGAGCGTTGTGTTGTTCGTGTTATACGGTGGATACTCAAGGACCTATGTAAGTACTTTTTACCTGTATTCTTTGCGGCCCATTGTGAACGAACAGACTCTTCGTTAGGACATATTTTCTGAAACACCGAAGAGGGCCAAAGCTGGCCGGAAATTATAGCTTTGTAATTAGATGAACAATCCGGTGTAATTTATGCATGTATCCATTAAATCCCTGTTTTAATTGTTATACTGTGCCTCCATTGGTTTATTGGTGTACTTTGTCGGCTAACGAGGTATAGCCGGATTCAGTGATACGAATCGCCGTCCGGAAGTAATTGGGCATCCTGACAACTAAGACCCAACGGACGCAACAAAAGTGGTGATCAGCATTGGGATCCGTATTGTATACCTCAGAAACATAGTACAACCGGAGCACAGTTTTTATGCCAACTTTTGCAACTTGCAAAATAAGTTGAGCTCAAAGTTTCAGAAATGAAAGGGATTACAAAAATATTAGATGAACTGAAAGATGAACTCAGAAATGGACTGAAAACTTCAAAAGAAAGTTTTGAGCAGCAGCTCAAACAACAACAAGAAAGTTTTGAGCAAAGCTTACAACAGCAGAAAGAAAGTCTTGAGCAGCAGACGGGCAGCATAAATCATCTGATAGCTAGAATTGGGGGTTATGAGGAAAAATTTGATAAAAGAATAGAAGATGCCTACTTGCGTATCGATCAGTTGGAAATTGAGCCGGTAAAATGCGTAGACCAAATAGAACAATGTACCCAAAATTTAGAGAGCGTTCGTAACTTGTGCGAGACTCAATGTAGAAATGTAAAGGAAAGACTTTCTGGGAAATTTATTGGTACTAAGTTAGAACAAACTAAATTTTATAGGGATATTGAGAAAAGGGTACAACATTGTGAGGCAAAAATAAGTTCTTCGGAATTTAAGTCACCGGGAGTGATGAGCGAAGTTTTGAGAAGGCCGACCCGAATTAAACCAGGCGCGTTTGGCGGAAAGACTAGCTGGGGAGTATACAGGACCCAGTTCGAAATGGTTTCGAGTGTGAACGGCTGGAGCGAAAGGGAGAAAGCATGCGCGCTTGCGGCATCATTGAGGGATGCAGCTGCTGATATCCTACAAACTTTGTCGGAAGAGAGCCATTTAAAATATTCCTTTCTTGTCGCTGCCCTGGAACTCAGATTTGAGGAGGAACATTTAAAGCAACTCAGTGTTCTTCAGTTGAAAAATCGCAGGCAGGATGTCAATGAGTCACTTCAAGAGCTCGCGACCGACATCGATCGGATGACAAGGCTTGCGTATGGGCAATGTACGTCGGATATACAGGACACGATGGCGCAGCAACATTTTGTGGAAGCGATTTCTGATCCAGACATTCAGCATTCAGTGCGAATGGCGGATTGTGACTCCCTTAAGTCAGCCGTCTTGCATGCGATGAAATTTGACTCTTCGCGCCATTCTAGGAGTTCTAGAAAAACAGTTCGAATGGCGACTACAGCAGAAAGTCCGATCAATGCATCAGTCGAAACTAAACTCGAAGAGGTTTTGGATCTCCTTCGCAGAGATGTTAAACATCGTTCTATTACGTCTCCTGGCCGGGGAAGAAGTGATACGCCATCTCGAAAAATGGAGTGCTGGTATTGTAAATTAAGAGGGCATCGCAGTTTTGAATGTAGAAAACGGTTGAGAGAGGAAAAAAAGTCGAAGGAACAGGCTTCGGGAAACCCTCAGAAGTCAGTTTCGAGGGGCGAGAACTGACGCAGCAAAAGCAGCCCCGCACGGTGAAAGCGCACGTCAGAGGTCTTTCAATGGATTACAATGGTTTAAGAGTTGAGGGGATGATAAATAAAACTAAATGCCAATTTGTGCTGGACACTGGGGCGGATATTACATTACTCCGTCCGTATTTTTCGAGCAAATTAAGGAACCTTCAGATTGTTTGAAGAGTGAGCAACGGGTTGAGATTCAAACTGTGAATGGTGATGGTTTAGTGCTTTTGGAACCGCAGGCGTCGATATACGAATTGGAAATGAATGCTGCAGACACACGGCAGTGATTGCTGATATCGTTGAAGAATGCATCCTGGGTCTCGATTTTCTTAGTGAGAACGGATATGTTTTGGACCTTAAGAATGGAACCCTGAAGACGGAACATGAGGAAATGGTTCTCATGAGGAGTCAACATGGGCACCTGAGGTAGCAACGGCTCACAGTTCTCGCAAAAGAAAAGTGTGTTTTACCAGCAAAAAGTGAAACAATTCTGGCAGGATGTTTGCCTGAGCTTTCACTAGAATTTCCGATGGCAGTATGCGAAACGTCCGATATTTGCCCATTAACGAAAAATGTACTTGTAGCAAGAGCGCTGGTAAAAACAGCACATTGCATCCCCGTAAGAATAGTTAACCTGGGTGACGTCGATGTGAAGATAAAGGAAGGGTTAGCACTTTGTTCTTTGAATCCAGTAATTTCGGCGCGTAGCTGTAGAGTAAGGATCCCACCCAACTCGAGCGTGGAAGCGAGTAGCGAGGTGCCGGAGCATTTGCCTGACCTCGCAAGAGATGCCACGGCGAGCATGAGTACGTATCAGTTTGGAGATTGGACCGAGATGATAAGAGAATTCGCCGATGTTTTTTTCCGCAGGTGAGGATGATTATGGACGAACTAATGTCGTTTACCATAAAATAGATACGGAAAAAAGTGCTCCAATTAAACAACCGCCTAGTTGTTTACCTTTAGCTAAACGAGCAGAAGTGAAAGAGATGTTAAGAAATATGGAGAAGCAAGGAGTTATAGAACCTTCATTTAGCCCGTGGGCATCTCCTGTTGTTTTAGTCTCTAAGCCTGACCGTACGACTAGATTTGGTTTAGACTACACGAGGCTCAATGAAGTAACTCGTAAGGATTACTATCCACTACTTAGGATAGATGACACTTTGGATCATTTGGAAGGATCCGAGTGGTTCTCAACGCTCGATCTAAAAAGTGGCTTTTGGCAGGTGGGTATGCATCCAGATGATAAGGAGAAAACTGCCTTCACGACAGGTAACGGTTTGTGGCAATTTCGGGTAATGCCCTTTGGATTGTGTAATACACCCGCCACATTTGAACGTTTAATGGAAACTGTTCTTCGAGGTTTACCGTTTGACATCTGCATGGTTTATCTGGATGACATAATTGTGTGTGGGACTACTTTTGCTAAGCATTTGAATTTTTTGAGAGTCGTTGTCACTAGGCTCCGTGAAGCTGGATTAAAATTGAATCCGAAAAAAATGAAGATTTTTGCAAGTAGAAGTGAAGTACCTCGGACATGTAATTTCTGCAGATGGCATAGGTACAGATCCTGAAAAGATTGTAGCAGTCAAAGAATGGCCACCGCCGACGAATGTTCGGGAGGTGAGAAGTTTCCTTGGGTTATGTTCTTATTACCGGAAATTTATCAGAGGTTTTTCGCAGATAGCCCGACCATTGCATCGGTTAACTGAGGCGAAAGTTCCCTTTGAGTGGAATGAATTGTGTCAACGAGCCTTCGCTACTCTAAAGGAAGCTCTGATATCAGCGCCGGTATTGGCTTATCCCAAAGCGGAATTATCATTCATCCTGGATGTCGATGCTAGTGAAACTGGAGTAGGTGGAGTTTTATCTCAGGTTGAGAATGAACAGAAAAAAATCATAGCGTACTTTAGTAAATCTCTTTCTAAGCCGGAGCGGAACTACTGTGTTACTAGAAAAGAATTATTTGCTATGGTAAAAGGTATAGAATATTTCCATCATTATTTGTTCGGTAGAAAATTCTTGTTGCGAACCGATCATGGCGCTTTGCGTTGGCTGTTTAATTTTAGAAATCCGGAGGGACAGGTTGCCAGGTGGATAGAACGTTTACAAACTTATGATTTCCAGGTACAACATCGGAAGGGGAATGCACATAAGAATGCGGATGCTTTGTCGAGAAGACCCTGTCCGCCGCAATGAAAATCCTGCCTACGCGCAGAGAACAATGATCTGCAGCCGGGTACCCAAGCTGTGCGCCAGGCGATAATTCCCCCGACCCCGACTGTACGAGATCCGCTGAGTCCGGATGAGATGCAAAAAGCGCAGGAAGCGGACGAAGATGTTGGACGTCTGGTCCGATGGAAGCAAGGGTCTTCCGACCGTCCTGCGTGGGTGACTGTTGCAGCGTACGGACAGATTTTGAAAGGTTATTGGGCGCAATGGAATTCTCTTGTTGTTAGAGATGGAATTTTGTACAGAGAATTGGAAAATTCTAGGAATGATTCGCGACAAATTCAATTGGTGGTTCCAAGATCTTTGGTGAAAGATGTTTTGAAACAAATGCATGATAGCCCGACTGGTGGATATTTTGGTGTCAGAAAAACTCTCGCGAAAGTCCGGGAACGATTTTACTGGGTAAATGGTAGGACGGATATAGAGGATTGGTGCAGACAGTGTCACTTATGCGCGTCCAATAAGGACCCAATGACACGATGTCAAGAGCCGAATGCAAGTGTATAATGTGGGAGCACCGTTCGAAAGTGTAGCCATTGAAGTAATGGGACCCTTTCCCAAGTCGGAGGATAGCAACAGATATTTGTTGGTGGTTATGGATATTTCACCAAATGGCCGGAGGTCTTTCTATGGAAAATCAGGAAGCAGTTGCTGTTGCGGAAATTCTTGTCAGTATATTGGTAAGCTCTCATGGGGTTCCTCTTGAATTGCATTCCGACCAGGGGTGGAACTTTGAGTCTAAAGTGTTCCAAGAAATGTGTAATTTACTCGGCATTAAAAAGACTCGAACTACGCCACTTCATCCTCAGAGTGACGGAATGTGTGAAAGGTTCATACGTACCTTGGGACAGCAGCTTTCATTATTTGTTAGTAATAACCAGAAAGATTGGGACAGGCTTGTTCCGCTATTTTTGTTGGCATACCGACCTGCGGTGCATGAATACCCCGAGTATGATGTTGTATGGGCGAGAATTACGTCTCCCCTGTTATTTGGTGTTTGGAAGGCCGGAACCAAATGCCCAGGATTCTAGCACGTATGTTACAGAGCTTACTAGAAGATTGGAGAAAGTACATAGTTTTGCTAGGAGGAATATTCGGATAGCTACTGAACGAATGAAGACCAGATATGACGTGCAGGCTGCAGAGAAAGTGTTTAAGGAGGAAGACTTAGTCTGGCTCTATATCCCACGAAGGCGAAAGGGAAAATCACCCAAATTGCAACGCCCGTGGGAAGGTCATTATTTAGTAAAGAAAAGAATAAACGATGTTCTTTACAAGGTTCAGTACAAAAATAGACCAGTTAGAGTTATACACCTCGATAGGCTTAGACCGTATAGGGCAGGAAATGCAGAATCATAAACATTTGAAGGGTGAGGTTCTCAGGTGATTGGTTAGTTTCCCGTTGGTTGACTTGTTGATGTGAAAGGGTGAGAAGCGGAGAGCCTGAGAACTTGGAATGAGTTTGTTGGTTGTAATAATTTTGTATAGTGTACTCGGTGTTGTGTTCTATTGGTGGAAATATTTTAATATTACAATATGTCGTATGCCGTGGTAGTGGAACTGTATAATGTAAATTAATTATGTAGTGTCGTATTTGTGTACTGCCCTGGAGCGTGGCAGTGTAAATAATTATACAGGTATGCATGGAATGTGGGCGTTACCTGAGATTCGTTAGAAAAGGGGATGTGCCCGGGGAAGGTCAAAGACCAATTCAAGGCGATTGTTTTTAGTAAGAGTAGAAACGATGATAGGCACCATGGAAGAGGGGTACTGATGAGTTCTTATCAAGGGTAGGCAGTTCAGGGTGGTGGAATCGCTGCGAATCACAGGTAGCTTATATGCACTCGGGGCGAGTTGAATTTTAAGAAGGGGGCAATGTGACCATCCCCCCCCTCACATAATTAATTGGAGAGAAGCGTGGTTAATAAACGGTAATTGAAACTTGATTGGGGGTTTTTAATTAACAGAGAGTTATATTTTAAACACTAGCAAGGAGTGGTATATTGAGAAAAGATCTTCTAGAACTTTGAATTCAAGTGGCGAGTTGCAGGTGTTTGCCACGAGAACAAAGAGCCCATAAACGGAAATGGGACGGATCAGAGTTTAAAAGCTATTCCATATGACTCAAAGGTGTTTGGACGGAAAAAGCGTTTGAAGCATTTGTCTGTGCCACGCGCGAAAAAATGGAAGCTCTTAGACTTGAAGAGCAGTTTATAATAAAAATGTCGCGGTTTCAAGTGTTGGAATTCACCGCTTACCAATTTCTTGGAGAGGGGAGATTTTTGTTGAGGACAAATCCCGTTTGATATCCGAGAGAGCTGGGCCTCGATTTTTCCTCGTACTAGAAAAATGCTTGCCGTCCGTCTGCGTGCTCTTGAAGTTCTGAGCATAAGAAGTGAAGTCGCTGAAAAGCATAAGCTGATGGTAATAACCACCAGATTTACCTAGAAACTTTCTGATCCTTGCCGAAGCATCGATACCTGTCCTAAGGAGCGATATCTGGTGAAATGCGAAAGAGAGAAATAACAATTACGGAGTATCACTTCACTCATGCCGAGGGGAGAAGGGAGAAACGCCAACAAAGGGGAAACACGGAGGAGGACCCCCCCTGCCGAGCGTCTTCGCAAAGAAAGCAGGGAGAGAACTTTTGTGCGTGTGTCTGAGCACGTGCGTTCAGCGACTAGGGATGATGTCGTTTTGACGAAGAGACCGCGTAAGCAAAGCGGCTTCACCCAAAAAGGGTAAAAGAACTAATCGTAGAGCCGACATATTAGTGAATGTGAGTGAGCGTTGTGTTGTTCGTGTTATACGGTGGATACTCAAGGACCTATGTAAGTACTTTTTACCTGTATTCTTTGCGGCCCATTGTGAACGAACAGACTCTTCGTTAGGACATATTTTCTGAAACACCGAAGAGGGCCAAAGCTGGCCGGAAATTATAGCTTTGTAATTAGATGAACAATCCGGTGTAATTTATGCATGTATCCATTAAATCCCTGTTTTAATTGTTATACTGTGCCTCCATTGGTTTATTGGTGTACTTTGTCGGCTAACGAGGTATAGCCGGATTCAGTGATACGAATCGCCGTCCGGAAGTAATTGGGCATCCTGACAACTAAGACCCAACGGACGCAACAAAAGTGGTGATCAGCATTGGGATCCGTATTGTATACCTCAGAAACATAGTACAACCGGAGCACAGTTTTTATGCCAACTTTTGCAACTTGCAAAATAAGTTGAGCTCAAAGTTTCAGAAATGAAAGGGATTACAAAAATATTAGATGAACTGAAAGATGAACTCAGAAATGGACTGAAAACTTCAAAAGAAAGTTTTGAGCAGCAGCTCAAACAACAACAAGAAAGTTTTGAGCAAAGCTTACAACAGCAGAAAGAAAGTCTTGAGCAGCAGACGGGCAGCATAAATCATCTGATAGCTAGAATTGGGGGTTATGAGGAAAAATTTGATAAAAGAATAGAAGATGCCTACTTGCGTATCGATCAGTTGGAAATTGAGCCGGTAAAATGCGTAGACCAAATAGAACAATGTACCCAAAATTTAGAGAGCGTTCGTAACTTGTGCGAGACTCAATGTAGAAATGTAAAGGAAAGACTTTCTGGGAAATTTATTGGTACTAAGTTAGAACAAACTAAATTTTATAGGGATATTGAGAAAAGGGTACAACATTGTGAGGCAAAAATAAGTTCTTCGGAATTTAAGTCACCGGGAGTGATGAGCGAAGTTTTGAGAAGGCCGACCCGAATTAAACCAGGCGCGTTTGGCGGAAAGACTAGCTGGGGAGTATACAGGACCCAGTTCGAAATGGTTTCGAGTGTGAACGG
This sequence comes from Macrothele yani, assembly GCA_039090855.1. Lineage (NCBI taxonomy): Eukaryota > Metazoa > Arthropoda > Arachnida > Araneae > Macrothelidae > Macrothele > Macrothele yani. Next base: position 13,466,409 of record CM077033.1, on the reverse strand, counting down.
CTGGAGCGAAAGGGAGAAAGCATGCGCGCTTGCGGCATCATTGAGGGATGCAGCTGCTGATATCCTACAAACTTTGTCGGAAGAGAGCCATTTAAAATATTCCTTTCTTGTCGCTGCCCTGGAACTCAGATTTGAGGAGGAACATTTAAAGCAACTCAGTGTTCTTCAGTTGAAAAATCGCAGGCAGGATGTCAATGAGTCACTTCAAGAGCTCGCGACCGACATCGATCGGATGACAAGGCTTGCGTATGGGCAATGTACGTCGGATATACAGGACACGATGGCGCAGCAACATTTTGTGGAAGCGATTTCTGATCCAGACATTCAGCATTCAGTGCGAATGGCGGATTGTGACTCCCTTAAGTCAGCCGTCTTGCATGCGATGAAATTTGACTCTTCGCGCCATTCTAGGAGTTCTAGAAAAACAGTTCGAATGGCGACTACAGCAGAAAGTCCGATCAATGCATCAGTCGAAACTAAACTCGAAGAGGTTTTGGATCTCCTTCGCAGAGATGTTAAACATCGTTCTATTACGTCTCCTGGCCGGGGAAGAAGTGATACGCCATCTCGAAAAATGGAGTGCTGGTATTGTAAATTAAGAGGGCATCGCAGTTTTGAATGTAGAAAACGGTTGAGAGAGGAAAAAAAGTCGAAGGAACAGGCTTCGGGAAACCCTCAGAAGTCAGTTTCGAGGGGCGAGAACTGACGCAGCAAAAGCAGCCCCGCACGGTGAAAGCGCACGTCAGAGGTCTTTCAATGGATTACAATGGTTTAAGAGTTGAGGGGATGATAAGTAAAACTAAATGCCAATTTGTGCTGGACACTGGGGCGGATATTACATTACTCCGTCCGTATTTTTCGAGCAAATTAAGGAACCTTCAGATTGTTTGAAGAGTGAGCAACGGGTTGAGATTCAAACTGTGAATGGTGATGGTTTAGTGCTTTTGGAACCGCAGGCGTCGATATGCGAATTGGAAATGAATGCTGCAGACACACGGCAGTGATTGCTGATATCGTTGAAGAATGCATCCTGGGTCTCGATTTTCTTAGTGAGAACGGATATGTTTTGGACCTTAAGAATGGAACCCTGAAGACGGAACATGAGGAAATGGTTCTCATGAGGAGTCAACATGGGCACCTGAGGTAGCAACGGCTCACAGTTCTCGCAAAAGAAAAGTGTGTTTTACCAGCAAAAAGTGAAACAATTCTGGCAGGATGTTTGCCTGAGCTTTCACTAGAATTTCCGATGGCAGTATGCGAAACGTCCGATATTTGCCCATTAACGAAAAATGTACTTGTAGCAAGAGCGCTGGTAAAAACAGCACATTGCATCCCCGTAAGAATAGTTAACCTGGGTGACGTCGATGTGAAGATAAAGGAAGGGTTAGCACTTTGTTCTTTGAATCCAGTAATTTCGGCGCGTAGCTGTAGAGTAAGGATCCCACCCAACTCGAGCGTGGAAGCGAGTAGCGAGGTGCCGGAGCATTTGCCTGACCTCGCAAGAGATGCCACGGCGAGCATGAGTACGTATCAGTTTGGAGATTGGACCGAGATGATAAGAGAATTCGCCGATGTTTTTTTCCGCAGGTGAGGATGATTATGGACGAACTAATGTCGTTTACCATAAAATAGATACGGAAAAAAGTGCTCCAATTAAACAACCGCCTAGTTGTTTACCTTTAGCTAAACGAGCAGAAGTGAAAGAGATGTTAAGAAATATGGAGAAGCAAGGAGTTATAGAACCTTCATTTAGCCCGTGGGCATCTCCTGTTGTTTTAGTCTCTAAGCCTGACCGTACGACTAGATTTGGTTTAGACTACACGAGGCTCAATGAAGTAACTCGTAAGGATTACTATCCACTACTTAGGATAGATGACACTTTGGATCATTTGGAAGGATCCGAGTGGTTCTCAACGCTCGATCTAAAAAGTGGCTTTTGGCAGGTGGGTATGCATCCAGATGATAAGGAGAAAACTGCCTTCACGACAGGTAACGGTTTGTGGCAATTTCGGGTAATGCCCTTTGGATTGTGTAATACACCCGCCACATTTGAACGTTTAATGGAAACTGTTCTTCGAGGTTTACCGTTTGACATCTGCATGGTTTATCTGGATGACATAATTGTGTGTGGGACTACTTTTGCTAAGCATTTGAATTTTTTGAGAGTCGTTGTCACTAGGCTCCGTGAAGCTGGATTAAAATTGAATCCGAAAAAAATGAAGATTTTTGCAAGTAGAAGTGAAGTACCTCGGACATGTAATTTCTGCAGATGGCATAGGTACAGATCCTGAAAAGATTGTAGCAGTCAAAGAATGGCCACCGCCGACGAATGTTCGGGAGGTGAGAAGTTTCCTTGGGTTATGTTCTTATTACCGGAAATTTATCAGAGGTTTTTCGCAGATAGCCCGACCATTGCATCGGTTAACTGAGGCGAAAGTTCCCTTTGAGTGGAATGAATTGTGTCAACGAGCCTTCGCTACTCTAAAGGAAGCTCTGATATCAGCGCCGGTATTGGCTTATCCCAAAGCGGAATTATCATTCGTCCTGGATGTCGATGCTAGTGAAACTGGAGTAGGTGGAGTTTTATCTCAGGTTGAGAATGAACAGAAAAAATCATAGCGTACTTTAGTAAATCTCTTTCTAAGCCGGAGCGGAACTACTGTGTTACTAGAAAAGAATTATTTGCTATGGTAAAAGGTATAGAATATTTCCATCATTATTTGTTCGGTAGAAAATTCTTGTTGCGAACCGATCATGGCGCTTTGCGTTGGCTGTTTAATTTTAGAAATCCGGAGGGACAGGTTGCCAGGTGGATAGAACGTTTACAAACTTATGATTTCCAGGTACAACATCGGAAGGGGAATGCACATAAGAATGCGGATGCTTTGTCGAGAAGACCCTGTCCGCCGCAATGAAAATCCTGCCTACGCGCAGAGAACAATGATCTGCAGCCGGGTACCCAAGCTGTGCGCCAGGCGATAATTCCCCCGACCCCGACTGTACGAGATCCGCTGAGTCCGGATGAGATGCAAAAAGCGCAGGAAGCGGACGAAGATGTTGGACGTCTGGTCCGATGGAAGCAAGGGTCTTCCGACCGTCCTGCGTGGGTGACTGTTGCAGCGTACGGACAGATTTTGAAAGGTTATTGGGCGCAATGGAATTCTCTTGTTGTTAGAGATGGAATTTTGTACAGAGAATTGGAAAATTCTAGGAATGATTCGCGACAAATTCAATTGGTGGTTCCAAGATCTTTGGTGAAAGATGTTTTGAAACAAATGCATGATAGCCCGACTGGTGGATATTTTGGTGTCAGAAAAACTCTCGCGAAAGTCCGGGAACGATTTTACTGGGTAAATGGTAGGACGGATATAGAGGATTGGTGCAGACAGTGTCACTTATGCGCGTCCAATAAGGACCCAATGACACGATGTCAAGAGCCGAATGCAAGTGTATAATGTGGGAGCACCGTTCGAAAGTGTAGCCATTGAAGTAATGGGACCCTTTCCCAAGTCGGAGGATAGCAACAGATATTTGTTGGTGGTTATGGATATTTCACCAAATGGCCGGAGGTCTTTCTATGGAAAATCAGGAAGCAGTTGCTGTTGCGGAAATTCTTGTCAGTATATTGGTAAGCTCTCATGGGGTTCCTCTTGAATTGCATTCCGACCAGGGGTGGAACTTTGAGTCTAAAGTGTTCCAAGAAATGTGTAATTTACTCGGCATTAAAAAGACTCGAACTACGCCACTTCATCCTCAGAGTGACGGAATGTGTGAAAGGTTCATACGTACCTTGGGACAGCAGCTTTCATTATTTGTTAGTAATAACCAGAAAGATTGGGACAGGCTTGTTCCGCTATTTTTGTTGGCATACCGACCTGCGGTGCATGAATACCCCGAGTATGATGTTGTATGGGCGAGAATTACGTCTCCCCTGTTATTTGGTGTTTGGAAGGCCGGAACCAAATGCCCAGGATTCTAGCACGTATGTTACAGAGCTTACTAGAAGATTGGAGAAAGTACATAGTTTTGCTAGGAGGAATATTCGGATAGCTACTGAACGAATGAAGACCAGATATGACGTGCAGGCTGCAGAGAAAGTGTTTAAGGAGGAAGACTTAGTCTGGCTCTATATCCCACGAAGGCGAAAGGGAAAATCACCCAAATTGCAACGCCCGTGGGAAGGTCATTATTTAGTAAAGAAAAGAATAAACGATGTTCTTTACAAGGTTCAGTACAAAAATAGACCAGTTAGAGTTATACACCTCGATAGGCTTAGACCGTATAGGGCAGGAAATGCAGAATCATAAACATTTGAAGGGTGAGGTTCTCAGGTGATTGGTTAGTTTCCCGTTGGTTGACTTGTTGATGTGAAAGGGTGAGAAGCGGAGAGCCTGAGAACTTGGAATGAGTTTGTTGGTTGTAATAATTTTGTATAGTGTACTCGGTGTTGTGTTCTATTGGTGGAAATATTTTAATATTACAATATGTCGTATGCCGTGGTAGTGGAACTGTATAATGTAAATTAATTATGTAGTGTCGTATTTGTGTACTGCCCTGGAGCGTGGCAGTGTAAATAATTATACAGGTATGCATGGAATGTGGGCGTTACCTGAGATTCGTTAGAAAAGGGGATGTGCCCGGGGAAGGTCAAAGACCAATTCAAGGCGATTGTTTTTAGTAAGAGTAGAAACGATGATAGGCACCATGGAAGAGGGGTACTGATGAGTTCTTATCAAGGGTAGGCAGTTCAGGGTGGTGGAATCGCTGCGAATCACAGGTAGCTTATATGCACTCGGGGCGAGTTGAATTTTAAGAAGGGGGCAATGTGACCATCCCCCCCCCTCACATAATTAATTGGAGAGAAGCGTGGTTAATAAACGGTAATTGAAACTTGATTGGGGGTTTTTAATTAACAGAGAGTTATATTTTAAACACTAGCAAGGAGTGGTATATTGAGAAAAGATCTTCTAGAACTTTGAATTCAAGTGGCGAGTTGCAGGTGTTTGCCACGAGAACAAAGAGCCCATAAACGGAAATGGGACGGATCAGAGTTTAAAAGCTATTCCATATGACTCAAAGGTGTTTGGACGGAAAAAGCGTTTGAAGCATTTGTCTGTGCCACGCGCGAAAAAATGGAAGCTCTTAGACTTGAAGAGCAGTTTATAATAAAAATGTCGCGGTTTCAAGTGTTGGAATTCACCGCTTACCAATTTCTTGGAGAGGGAGATTTTTGTTGAGGACAAATCCCGTTTGATATCCGAGAGAGCTGGGCCTCGATTTTTCCTCGTACTAGAAAAATGCTTGCCGTCCGTCTGCGTGCTCTTGAAGTTCTGAGCATAAGAAGTGAAGTCGCTGAAAAGCATAAGCTGATGGTAATAACCACCAGATTTACCTAGAAACTTTCTGATCCTTGCCGAAGCATCGATACCTGTCCTAAGGAGCGATATCTGGTGAAATGCGAAAGAGAGAAATAACAATTACGGAGTATCACTTCACTCATGCCGAGGGGAGAAGGGAGAAACGCCAACAAAGGGGAAACACGGAGGAGGACCCCCCCCCCTGCCGAGCGTCTTCGCAAAGAAAGCAGGGAGAGAACTTTTGTGCGTGTGTCTGAGTACGTGCGTTCAGCGACTAGGGATGATGTCGTTTTGACGAAGAGACCGCGTAAGCAAAGCGGCTTCACCCAAAAAGGGTAAAAGAACTAATCGTAGAGCCGACATATTAGTGAATGTGAGTGAGCGTTGTGTTGTTCGTGTTATACGGTGGATACTCAAGGACCTATGTAAGTACTTTTTACCTGTATTCTTTGCGGCCCATTGTGAACGAACAGACTCTTCGTTAGGACATATTTTCTGAAACACCGAAGAGGGCCAAAGCTGGCCGGAAATTATAGCTTTGTAATTAGATGAACAATCCGGTGTAATTTATGCATGTATCCATTAAATCCCTGTTTTAATTGTTATACTGTGCCTCCATTGGTTTATTGGTGTACTTTGTCGGCTAACGAGGTATAGCCGGATTCAGTGATACGAATCGCCGTCCGGAAGTAATTGGGCATCCTGACAACTAAGACCCAAAGTACGCAACAATATGTTACTTATTCAAATTAAGTACTAAATCCTCTTAAATTTTATTTTCACAAAGTACTCATCGTTCCTTTTACGGCTCAAAATTTCACGAGTTGTTTTAATTTGAGTTACACATCAGTACTTTATGTCTAGGTATGTTTTCGCAAAATGTTGAATTATAGATCGGTGGAGCCAAAAATTTCATTAAATACTAATGCCAAAAATTCAAAAGTCTTCATACCATTTAAAAAACCCTCGGCAAGTTGAATTGATTTCTTGCGTGATTGTTCACTGTTTGTGAGAATTTCTAATGCTTCCTCCAATTTATACCAGTCTTCAACAATTACACTTACTAACTTTCAAGAGGAGGACTGTAGAGTTTCTGTTCTGGTTAATATGCAACCTGCGGTTGTTGATGCGAGTGTATAAGATCGCTTCGCTGAGTGGTGAAAAAATGAAGGAATTCCGCTGAGACTTGCATAAAATATTCGACACTTAGAAATTTTAGAAAAAACTCTGCTGTAATACAAGTTTCAAACGATGCGTTAAGCAATGAACAAAAACAGCTTGAGAAGCTTTATCCTTGATTTTTTTCTGGAGTTCATTCAAGTGTTCAGACATTACACTTGCCCCATCGTTACATTGTCCTATTAATTTGTGTTGATAATAAAACTGTTCAAAAATTTCGTGGAAACCCAATACTCGCTTAGCCCATACACCTTCCAAACAACAAATCTTATTATTAAAGAGCACTGAGAAGTCTAATTTATGTCTGTGGTGTCATCTACTTGAATAGAAAAGCATTCAACTTCATTTATTTGATTTTTAACGTGATCGTTTATATATTCAGAAATATATTCACTTAATTCATTTCGAATAGTTTTTGAATCACCTGTGTAGACATTTTTATCTGTTCGTATTGATTTTGAATTTCTAAAGGAATTCTTGATATCAACAATGAAAGTAATTCCGTGAAATTTCCATGATTTATCGAGTCGATGCTTTCGTCATGGTCACGGAATGCTAGTTCTTGTTTGCCAAATACAGTACTGAATCAATCACTGTCTGCACGAAAAGCCTATTTAAACGAACGTTTCCGTTTAAATGCCTTTTCAAAAGCCTTGCACTCTCCCTTATGTTCTGATTTTTTTTCAAAATTCCTTAACTTTTATTCGCATTTCAGGTGTTTGCTGGAATCACCGTGTTTATGAAATGACCGAATGTTTATGAAGTGACCGTGTTATATTTAATAAATCTGAGAAACCGTCTTTATTCCACGCCGTATGTTTTTTACTATAAAGTAACACGGCCAATAAAATTATTTTTGTAACACAGAAGTTCTACAAAGCCCTTTTCTGTCATGAGAAAGAAGAGATATTCAGTAAACCGACAGTTTTTACAATTAAAATTGTAAGATTTACCGCTCTTTCTGATTTCTTTCTTGGCGACAATTGTCAGTGAATCCGTGAAGATAAAAGATACATTTTTCCTTGAAGTAAAATGTCTCTTTTATCTTCATCTTTCCATCGATCAAATGGAGTTTGCAATAAATTACAGACAATGCCGTTCACGGAATACATACTAAAAACTTAAACTATAAGTTAAACTGTACACGAAATTTAGGCATCAGGTGAAGTTTTTGATAACCAATCACAAAGCACGGAAAAACAAATCTCTTTCGGAAAGCATGTACCGCAACGAGAAAACCCTAGTGGACTGCAAGGTACCATGGGCAATCCGTCCCGTTCATCCGCGATCACTTCCGAAGGTCACGACTCAAGGTGCAGAGCCAGAGTGTCTCAAGCTAAAACTCTTCACTTGCCCGGCAGATAGGAGAGGGTGACGTCACGGATACCATGGTAACTCGGCCGATAACTGCAGACTTCAAAGAATTCTCATTTTGGCTCTTCACTTGAACTGTTTTGCGTAAAGAGACTTGGTTTCCGTATTGAACGTCCATTGTTAATTGATCTAATAAGAATTTTTAACATTTTGGCACCTAATAAAGGCAAAGAAGAATATATACACAAAATTACTGAATAAAATTTTGTTTTAAATAAAATAGGTGAAGAGGAACTTCACCTACTTCACCTGAAAAGCCGCCATTGCCCCTAGAGCATACTCTCAACCAAGCGTTGTACGACCGGTAGCGGTATTTTCTTCCACTCGGCTTGGAGAAGACGGGTCAGTTCCTTCACCGATTTCGGACGGTGGGGGCACCCCTTAAGTCGAAGCTCCAACTCGCCCCAGATGTGCTCTATGGGGTTAAGGTCTGGGTTCCGTGCAAGCCAGTCCATTCGATTAACCCCATATTCACATTACCAAGCCATGATGGACCTCGCAACAGGACAGGTGGCATTGTCATCCTGAAAGTAACATGTCTCCACCCGGTAAAACTGCCCCAACGTAGGAAGCGCATGGTTATCCAAAATGGTGCAGTAGGTCTCGGCGTTGAGTCTACCAGGAATTGCGACCAAGGGTCCCGTACCATACCAGGAAAAACACCCCCATAGCATAATTCCCCCGCCGCCGAACTTCACAGTTGGCACAATAAATTTTGGCAGGAGGCGTTCTCCAGGCAGACGCCAAGTCCAGAACCTGCCATCCGAACGGTAGAGGGGGAACCTTAATTCGTAGTTCCAGAGAACCTGTTTCCACTGTTCAACGGTCCACTGTCGACGTTCTTTGCATCACGTTAGCCAAGCAGCGCTATTGGACTTCGTGATCAAAGGCTTGTGGGCGGCAGCACGTCAATGATAACCGAGCTGATGGGCTTCCTTACGGATGATATTCATCGAAAGAACACTGCCGTATGCATGTTGAAACTCCTCGCGGATGTGGAACATCGATTTGGTGCGGTTCTTCCGAATTCTTCTGGCCAGCACCCGTCGGTCTCTAACTCCCAGTTTTGTGGGATTACGGTCTACCGGGTCGGGGTACATTCCGAAAGTCACCATTCATCTTCCACTTGCCAATCACGTAGGCCACTGTCGATTTTGGGTACTTGAACTAGGTGGATATGTCACGTATGGATCGGGCATTTTTGTGATACCCGACAATTATACCTTCCTCGAAATCAGAGAGCTCCGAACTGCGGGACATCATGAATGCGACTTCTTGCGTTGTTAATACACACACGATATTTAACGGCGGTGGCCGTGACGTGTATCAGGACAGCAGATATCGTCGATTGCAGCGGCGTCCAATTACTTGTAGGTAGATAGTGTATATATCATCATCATCATTGTCAACCATTATCAATCCACTGCTGGACGAAGGTCTCCCAAAGTTTCCTCCACAACGGTCTGTCTTGTGCCAGTCTCCTCCATGTCACTCACGCATACTTTCGAAGTTCATCCACCCATCTTCCATGTGGTCTTCTTCTGGGTCATTTCCTGTCCCTTGGAATCCAATCTAATATTTCGGTTGTCCATCGATGGTCTGTCCTTTTGGCAGTATGTCCAGCCCATTTCCATTTCAGGAATTTAACTCTGATCATGATGTCTTCCATTCTAGACATTTTTTGTATCCACGAGTTCCTCTTCTTATCTATCCTAGTTACACCAAGCATGCAACTTTCCATGCTTCTTTGAGTTGTCTGCAGCCTTTGTATGTCTCTTTTAGCTAAGGTCCACGTCTCTGCACCATACGTAAGCACTGGAAAGATGCATTAATCAAACACTTTTCTTTTAAGACATAATGGCATATTGCTCTCGAAAATTATGCTGTTTCTTCCAAAAGCTCTCCAGGCAAGTTTTGTACGCCGATTAATTTCTTCATCAATGTGACCCTCTCTTGATATCTGCTGTACAAGATAAACGTACGTGTCTGTTATATCCAGCTTTTCTCCATCAAACGATAAATCTTCATTCCTTGTAAAAGCATTGAACATCACTTTTGTCTTCTGAAAGTTCATTTTTAATCCCACTTCCTTACTCTTGTCAGCAAGTTCCTGGGTCATATTCTACAGCTCTGATGGGGTAGTTGCAAAAATGACAACGTCCTCAGCAAAACGAAGGAGGGTCAGATAATCTCCATTAATCTTTATCGCTTTCTGTTCCCAGTTCAGGGATTGAAAAACATTTCCCAATACGGCATCAAAGAGCTTCGGAGATATGGTGTCACCTTGTCTCGCTCCTTTTTCAATTTTTATGCGTGTTGTATTTTCAAACATCCGAATTTTTGCTCTTGCATTTTCATAGATGTTGTTAATATTATTCATGTACGCATATTTAATACTGCATGATTTCAGGGCCTTTGTAACTGCTGATGGTTTCACCGAATCAAAGACTTTTTCATAATCGATAAAAGCCATGCACAATGGAAGTTCATATTCCCTCGCACTTTCATTTAGTTCTCTCAGTACATGGATATGATCTATTGTGCTGTGGCCACTCCTGAATCCAGCTTGTTCTCTCGGTTAAGCCATGTCCAGTGTCACCTTTAAGCCGTGTGAAAGAACTTTAGTGAAGGTTTTATAAACCACTGATAGGAGGCTGATAGGCCAGTAGTTCCTGAGATCCCCAATATCACCTTTTTTCTGTAGCAAGATCATTGTAGCGTTGTTCCAATCCTCAGGAATTTTCCCTTCATTAAGGCATCGAGTGAAAATTTGGGAGAGTACTGTTTTGATTTCTCCACTTGCTTCTTGTATGATGTAAACAGTAATTCCATCTTTAGGCTTTGGTTGTTTTCAATTGCTTTCCTTACTAGTTCACAGTTGAATTTCCTTACGTCTTCAGTGATACCTTTTCGTACTGTCTTGCATAGATCTATATATTTCACTTTGGGAGTCAAATCTTCTTTAGTTGTCCTCATCTCTCTTCTTTTTTGCATCAACATTTTGGCTTTTCCTGATAATTTGTTCACATGCAACTTGTTTTCAGACCCAGCTAATTTTGTTGCTGTTTGAATAAGAGCTTTGGTTATTTATCTGTTAACTTCAGAAAAATCCACGTCTTCCGATGTTAGGCCTTCTAAAGCAGAGAATTTGTTCTTCAGTTCCAATTTGAAGGTATTATGGTGTTTTTTAAGGTTGTTTATGTCAATACATTTCGTTTGTCTTATGAGCTTGTCACGTTCGAGTTTAGTGTTGAGGTGCATCTTACGTCTCACCAATCTATGGTCACTACCTGTGTTGAACTTGTTCAGCACACTGCAGTCTTCAATGACAAATGTTTTGTTACACATAATAAAATTAATTTTACTTGTCTTCCCATTTGGTCGTCTCCATGTCCCTTTCCTGTGTGGCTTTTTCTTAAAAGGAGTTCAAGATGAAAAACCCTTATGCTACTGCAAACTCTACAAGAGTATTTCCACGCTGGTTTCTGTTGCCTTGACCGAATATACCTACAGATGTTTCATTCTGTAGCCGGTGCCCTATTTTTGCATTGAAATCTCCCATAATTATCTTTAAGTACTGCTTACCTTTATTATTTAGATGACGAATTTGCTCACAAAATTTATCAATTTCTTCTTCAGAATGACTTGTGGTGGGTGCATAAGTTTGAATATTCTGAGCCTGATAGCTTCTCGAGAGTTGGATAACGAGTCGTGCAGCTCTGTCAGATTAACTTTCAACTTCTACAAATTTTTCCTTCAGTTTCTTGTTTATTATAAATCCAACACCACTAGTTCTGCCAGTATCAGTGCCACGATAGTAGAAGAGATGTACACTTTTCAGTTGAATGAAATCTTCTCCCTTTCTCCTTACCTCACTTAGCCCGACGATGTCCCACTTGATACTTTGTAGTTCCTCTTCCAATTCAAGAAGCCTTGAATCAGGAGATAGGGAGCGTCCATTATACGTAGCTAAGGTCAGCATCAGATCTCAGCCTAGTCCGGTCCTCCGGCGATTCTTAGCACCCTCTGCCTCCATGTCGCCCTGCCTTGGCCAGGTACATTTCAGCTGCCGGAGACTGAGGGCCAAGATTTAAGTTGTGGTGTCATTTTGGAGTGGTTTGGCCATAACTTACCACGCTGACCAAGCGAGTTGGTGAGTGTGGGATATCATTTCCTCTAATCCCGATGGTATAGTTATACCGCTATTGGTGGTCGTCAGAGCCTATTTAGTGGGAACAGGATGTACCACGAAAAGGCGGGGTTGACATTTGTCAAGGAGAGGCTGTGATGTTACGCAACACCTGACCAAGAAAAAGGCACACAGGAAATGGACATGGAGACATCCAAATGGAACGACAAATGAAATTGATTGTATTATGTGTAACAAAAAAATTCCTCATAGAAAACTGCAGTGTGCTAAACAAGTTCAACACAGGTAGTGACCATGGATTGGTGAAATGCAAGATGCACCTCAACAAGAAACTCGAACGTAGCAAGCTCATAACACAAACAAAATGTACTGACATAACCAACCTTAAAAATCACCATAATACTTTCAAGTTGATTTTGAAGAACAGATTATCTGGTTTAGAATTCCTAACTTCGGAAGAAGTGGATATTTCGGAAGTTAACAGAAAAGTAACCAAAGCTCTTATGGAAACAGCAACAAAATTAGCTGGGTCTAAGAACAAGTTGCAAGTGAACAAATTATCAGAAAAAACCAAAATGTTGATGCAAAAAAGAAGAGAGATGAGGACAAATAAAGAAGATGTGACTTCCAAAGTGGAATATATAGAGCTATGCAAGAGAGTACGAAAAAATATCACTGAAGACGTAAGGAAATTCCACTGTGAACATTATAAGGAAAGAAATTGAAGACAACCAAAGCCTAAAGATAGCAAAGGGACCTCTTAGTAAGGGAAGAAAACTGATTATGGCACTGAGAAAAGAAGATGGTTCTGTAACAAGAAATAGAGGCGAAAGTTTGACAAGAGTGAAAGATTTCTGCTCCAATTTATATGAAAGGGATGATACATGTACTACAGACATCATGAAAGGTACCAGTACCAGAATTCTTCCAGTCCTCCCAGCAGAAGTTGCACATGCAATCAAGGACATGAAGCGGGGAAAAGCTCCAGGAGAAGATGGGATTACTGTAGACATCATGCAAGAAGCAAGTGGAGAAATAGAAACAGTACTCGCCCAAATTTTCACTCGATCCCTAAATGAAGTGAAAATCCCTGTGGATTAGGACAACGCTACAATGATCTTGCTACATAAAAAAGGTGATATTGAGGATCTCAGTAACTACAGACCTATCAATCTCCTATCAGTGGTTTATAAAATCTTCACTAAAGTTCTTTCATACCGCTTGAAGGTGACACTGGACATGGCTCAACCGAGAGAACAAGCTACATTCAGGAGTGGCTACAGCACAATAGATCATATCCACGTGCTGAGAGAACTAATTGAAAGAGCGGGGGAATATAAACTTCCGTTGTTCATGGCTTTTATCGATTATGGAAAAGCCTTTAATTCGGTGAAACCATCAGCAGTTACAATGGCTCTGAAATCCTGCGGTATTGAAGATGCATACATTATTAGATACATTCAAAGAAAAAGCAATCTATATTACCCATTCTTTTTATTGTGAGAAAAAACTGGATAAATATTTAAGTGACTATTATTATATTACAATAATTCACAGGGATTTTCTGTTATACTTTGAAGAAGACGTATTACTTCATTTTTAATTTGAAATGAAATTATTTCTAAAGTTATTAATTTTCAATTCATTTCTTTTAATTAATATTTGCTATATTAATTTAATGAAATTTTAATTTACATATTCATTTCTGTTAAATAAATAAAAGAGATCCATTAGTTTCTGAAAGCACAAATTAAAAATTTGATTTCAAAACCTTAATTTTCGAAAAATTGCGATCAGTCTTTGGGTGCAATTCTCTTTAAATTTTTCTTCTTTGTCACATTTATTTGCCAACGTTGCCGTGTACCTGCATTTTGATGATATTCATAATCTGGTTTTACGAAATATTATGTAAGAACACAAATGAGTACACTCTAAAATTAATCACACGGTGAGGCCACAACCCAACGTGCAAATTGCATATTTGAATGATTGTAATGTACACCTGAAAATGCAAAATAGGGAAAATCTCGAATTAGTCCTATAAAAACTTTACTATATTATACATATTTAACTGCTGAAACACCAAAATCTACACTTTCTTTCGTGTGTAATTACCATGTGACAACTGAACAATCATGATTTGTAGTTTCATGAAATTTTTTCGTTAATCACGGTCTCTTCATAGTGCAATTTCTTATATTATGTCATTTCTTGTCTGAGCACATTAACAATGTCTTTGTTCTTTGCCCAAGTTCTGTGACTTTGATCATTTGACCTACTTATGAAAACTATGCTGTTTACAGTCTCTTCATTCTCTCTTTCAGTTTCATTGATGTGTAGATGTAGGTCTTGTTCCACAGATAACGCTTAAAAGATGACATAGATAACAGATAACGCTTAAAAGATGATGTACATACAAAGCTTGTTCAAAATTCTAACGCTTAAATGATGACGTTCATTTCACGTTCCTCATGTAATATTAATCACATTAGAAAACTTGATAATTTTTTGCTCCTGAAAGAGAAATCGAGCCCACCTTTCCCGATGCTCATTCGAGCATGCCAACCGTTACACCACTCATGACGACCAAGTCCCAAGTATCTGAATGTTAAGAGCGTCGGACTATTCTCCGACTGCATTTTAATGAAAGAATTGTACTGCCATCTAGCGTTTTTAAGCAAATCTCCAGTCTTTCAGGTATATAGTGTGAAAGAAATATTCTTCTCATTATGGCTGGATATTTGCTTAACAATGCTATATGTCAGGTAATTTGCATCCATTAAGAATGCAGTCGGAGAATAGTCCAATGTTTTTAACACTCAGACGCTTGGGACTTTGTTTTCCTCGGTTGTGTAACGGTTAGTATGCTAGAACGGTATTCCCACAACAGATCGATGGAATTTTCAAGTTTTCTCATGTGATTGAGATTACGTGAGAAATTCAGAGATGTCTGGTTGCTGTATTAACGATCATGGTTCATTTCCCCCTTTTCCGTAACTGTATCTGTTCCATTTCGGATGTCCCAGATGAAAAAACATGTAGGTGTAACGCATAGCAGGGACAAAATATCTAATATCTGGTTCTGACTCGGAATAAGGTTCACATTATTCTATGCGCTTCCACTTTTGGGCGACCTGCATAATTTCCATGATACCAGTATCATGTGTCAAACCAACGATACAGCTTGATTATATGTTTAAAAAATGCAATACCAATATTTTGCTCCTTATTTCCAAACTTTCTTTCAAAATCCTGCAAAATTATGGTTCACTAGCACATCAAAAAGAACACTGTTTGATCAGCGTTGCCAATATGTTTAAGAATTTATATTAGTTCCTGTAAATTAGGACACATCGGCGCTAGAATTGCTGGCTCAATTTAGGCACTGTCCCAATTATGTGAAGCTTTAATTTAAAAATGCTTACTTTGGAAATCCTTTTAGAATTGCCTTAGTTAAGCAGTTGTCCCGATGGACCTATGGCGCAAGTAACCGGAACCCATTATTCTACTCGCTAAATTACTTTGAACAGCTGACATATAGAAATTTTTCTTCAATATCATTCAAAACATTTCTGTGATTTACACCAGCACTGAAAAAGTAACCATCCTTAAAGTTCTAAACTATGCTTCAACTTAAGTTCTCTCCTGTAAATGTCAATTATTTCTTTTTTTCAATTGATATTGGCATTGTTTAGCTAAACCGTTTCGACAATTTCCGAAAACGCAGATTCATTGAAAAAACATTCAGCACCATCTTTGATGAGAAGCGTCGTGTAACGCGTGGTCATACAGCTGATGTTTTCTTGCTGACACAAAAGAGCACTTGCTTTGTTTACTCTCAGAGTCTGATATTCGGTTCGGTATTTCTTCAGCAGCCACTTCAGACGTGGCTAATTCCGTTGTGCGGAAAGTTAATTTCATGTTAGACGTGAATAATTTGAATCAGAATGGGGGCGTAGTTTCTCTTTGGGGGGACCCAAATGCTAGAACTCCTGCTGCACAGGCACCAATATATGTTTAAAATATGAAACTTCGCAGATGAAAGAAATGTTTTGTCGGAAGAACAAGCAGATTTGAGCCGAACAAAATTTTTAAAATACATTTCTGTTCTTACTTCATTTGAGGATGAACAGAATAAACGCAAGAAAATACGTGTGTATCACACTGAATATGTTAGAGTGAGACGAAACTGTCGATAGTGATATGAGCTTTTCTTTGCGAAATTAAAACGACAGCTTCTTAACGGACACCTGAAAATTAGTCTAATTAAAATTCGATAGGCATGTTTACGAAAAGAGAATTATTGGAAAACGCTGATTTACGTTGCGGAAACAACTCATTTACACGTCAGTTCTGCTGTAAGGTAGTATGTCCCAGTAAGGGATACTGAATATCAGAGCTGACTAATGATTCTCTTCGTCATTAGAAAGCATTAGCAACTAATAGCAATTCCACACACGATGACTTTGTGAAATATTGTATCGAAAATACCTATCGCTTTCCCTTTCCGGAGAAAATTTTTTTTCAGAAATGGAAGTTTCAACTAAGTATAAATTCTGACTCAATTCAAACTAATTTATAGTGAAAGGTTTTATATCTGAATTACATCCCAAGTGATATTTCTCAAAAAATCTGAAACAAATGTTAGCTTACAACTTTTGTTTTAGTATATAAATTTCGTTAAACCTACTGGCCTAGGAAAATTATAAAAACAAATTGGAAAAACCCTTTTCGGATTTCTGTTATTTATATTTCTGTTGTGGTTTTTTCTTATAAAAACAAAGAAAACCTCTGCGTGTTTAACAACCGACGTGAGCCATTCGATGGGTTCCCGGTATTCGTTTTCAGGGTGAGAGAAATGCCAGTGCCGTAAGTCAAACGCAGCATATATGCCTCATCAGGATTGTAATACGGACCAGTCTCAGACGAATTGTCTAAAACCAGTACTCATACCACTGCGCCAACGGGACAACAGGAAAATCTTCGATTTGATATGTTTAATGAAGCAACATAATACATATCGTATATATTTACTGCTGACATTAATGTGAAATATACTATTCAATTCGTCATTCACCTATTTGTATTATACATCTGCATTACGTGCATTAGCTTGAAGCAGTAAATGTTCCATTAATGGAAATTTCACCCATAATTAAACTAACGTCATCCGGATATAGTACTGGCTTCTTAGAAGTCACCCTAGATGGGCCCGGACTTTGGTCACAATGAGGCATGGCTGCTTCGCCTGTCCTGAAGCAACCCACCTCTTCAACTGCAAAAAGAGGACACACGTTTGTTGGAACATCCGTCTGTCTACAGATTTACAAGCTGACGGTGACATTTAAGAGTTATTCGGATCTGTTAACGTGTTATAAGAAGTACAATTCATACACTATAAATACGTATATTTATGTAAAGAATAGATAATTAAATATTCTATGAGACTTTCCCTGCAACAGACGCAAAACAGCATTTTAATCTTATCGCACTATTTTGCGTAGAATTTGTAGGTAATGGCAGTCTCAGTAAGACAGAACCGTGTTCAATTTTGAGTGATAATTTTTTAGACAAACTACGCTTTATTGGTCTTTTAAAAAGTAAAGATATTTCTCAACTGTCTGTAACTTAAAACCCCTTTTTAATTAGGCGTGAATGTTTAGGGCTACCAATCTCCGCATCGCTCTAAATATTTCATTTGGACTATTTCTCTTCGATTGTGATACTAGTGAAATGTTTAAGTTATCAATATTTCTGAGAGGTTGCACATTAATGCGGTGGTGAACTGCACATAATATTATTAGCATTCGTGATGGAAGTTTCATTGCAAGAAATATGGATATCCAATAAATTTAAGTTTACCTCTATATTATTTGTCACAAATTTTATCTAAAACATGCGTTTGTTGGTTTCAGGATGAAACATTTATTAGCATCACTCTGCAGTTTTCGGCAGCACCTAGAAATGGGAATTATTTTCCCCAATATTAATTAAAATATTTCTCAGAATGTTTGGAGTTCGTTGTCATATGTTCTCACATTGTTAATGATTTCAAAACTCTACTAACAGAACATTTTAGCTTTTGGTTTACAATTCTGCAAAGCAAACACAGAATATTTTTTAATGATTTTAGTGTTCTGTTACTCAACACTCTTCAAATGAACTATTAAATAGATACACTGATAAAGGTGTTGCTAGTATTGAGGTATGTTATCGCATAATAGCAAAAACTGTACGATTTTAAATAAGAGTCCAAATTAAAATGTTCACATGGTTTTACATACATATCTATATCTAGTACGTTTAGAAATTCCGGTACGTAAACACTCAAAGTGACATCCATCAGTGTATATACACTGACGGAAAAAAATCCCAACACCACGAAAAAATAGTTGTAGAGGAATGAAATGGCGGCAATACATTTGTATAGGTAACATATTTAATCGATTAAGGTTTCAAGATCACAGCTTACTGTAAGCGCGAGAAGAGCCATTTTAAATGTTAAATGCTGGTACATTAATAACCGGTGTAACCGCCAGAATGTTGAATGCAAGCACGCAAACGTTCATGCATTGTGTCGAACAGGTCCTGGATGTCAGTTTGTGGGATGGAGTTCCATGCCTGTTGCACTTGGTCGGTCAATACAGGGACGGTTAATGCAGGTTGGGAGTGACGCTGGAGTTGTCGTCCAATAATGTCCGATACGTGGTCGATTAGTGAAAGATCTGGTGTTCTAACAGGCCACGGCAACATGTCGACACTCTGTAGATCATGTTGGGTTACAACAGCGGTATGCGGGCGAGCGTTATCCTGTTGGAAATCACCCCATGGAATGCTGTTTATGAATGGCAGCACAACAGGTTGAATCACCAGACCGACGTACAACTGTACCATCAGGGTGCGTGGGATAACCACAAGAGTGCTCCTGCTGTCATAAGAAATTACTCCCCAGACCATAACTCCAGGTGTAGGTACAGTGTGTCTCGGCCGCAGACAGGTTGGTTGCAGGCGCTCACCTGGCCCCCTTCTAACCAACACACGGCCATCACTGGCACTCAGGCAGAACCGGCTTTCATCAGAAAACACAACAGATCTCCACTCCGTCCTCCAATGAGATCTAGCTTGACACCACTGACGTCGCAAACGGCAGTGGTTTGGAGTAAGTGGAATGCACGCTACAGGGCGCCTGGCTCTGAGCTGTCCTTCAAGTAACCGATTTGTTGGTTGGTTGGTTGGTTGGTTGATTTTTATATCGCAAGGGCCATGGTTGGCCAAAGAGCGCTAGACAAAGAACTATCAGCTACAGATTTTTAAAAGCGTGGAAAATGATTAAGAGCAGACAGGCTTGGTAAAAGTTGAAAGGAGGACGATGAAAGCTGTAAAGACAAGTTAGTTAATTAGGTTTATATAAAAAGTTATTAATTTACTAGTATAATTATTATCATTTTTTTTTGTTAACACAACTACACAAAGGACGAGGAGGGGGACGAACCGTCACTCTCCTCCCGCCCACACTCCTCTGCAATGCTGGCCGAGGGCGGTGACGGACTGTCACTCTCCTCCCCCCCCCATGTTCCTCTGCAATGTTGGATGAGGCTGGAGACGAACTGTCACTCTCCTCCCCCCATGTTCCTCTATAATGTTGGTTGAGGGTGGGGACCTCGCTGAGTCTGAGACAGTTGCAATGTTGGTCAGGCGGACCGCGACAGTTGGATGGACACTGCACACTTTTGCGGATTGAGGGCCGGGTCTTCCGCATGTGCAGGCTTTTTGCTGGGAACTGGAAGAGTCGGTCGTCTTCAAAATAGAAGGCGCAGACTCAGCTATTCGAAAAATCTGGAGCTCGGTGAAATCCACCTGTGTTGCTTGTTCAGCTGTAGATCGCTTGGCAAGGGCGGCGAGAGCTACAGGGCGCGAAACAAAGGGCTGCACGGGTTGTGGCAGAGACTGAACTACTGCGGCAACAGTACGCTGGTGGTTGGTGGTTATACCCAACTTGGCCTTGGCAGCAGGGTACGAGAGGCCTTCCAGGGTCTTGAGGCGCTGGATCGCCATCTCGTCCTTCCATTTCATACAGTTGCGGGAGTAAGCTGCATTGGCCTCACCACAGTTAACACAGCCGGCCGCAGAAGTGCAACCTTCCCCGTCATGTTCACTGGAGCCACAATTTGCGCAACGAGCGGAACTCTTACAGAAACGTTGTGAATGCCCGTACCTCTGGCACCTGAAACAGCGCAGAGGACTGGGAATGTACGGGCGAACTCCACAGACCAAGTAGCCAGCCTTGATTTCGGTCGGAACTTTCGGAGAGTTAAAAGTCAAGATGAGATTTTTAGACTTAATCAAAGAGCCATCGCGCCGGAACATCATACGACGTGCAGCAATAACACCTTGATCTGCAAGTTCAGTCACCAATTCGTCTTCACTGCATGGCAAGAGATCAAACTCCGAAATAACACCCCGAGAGGTGTTAAGAAACGGGTGAGGTGTCACTTTGACAGGAATGCCTTGAAGACTAGTGAGGTGCAGAAAAGTGTTACTCTGAGAAACACTGCAAGTTTGGACAAGCAGGTCCCCAGAGCGAAGCTTCCTCACAGACTTCAAGGGGCCAACCGCAGCGTCCAAAGCTTTAGAAATGAAATAGGGAGATCTGGTGGATAGTCTCTCATTCGGATCGATGGATTCTACAAGTAAGTGTGTAGCATGCGTAGTCACAGCAATCGAGGGGAGACGACGCTTCGGAGCAACTGGTACAGCTGCCGAAGAAGAGGTTCCACATTCTTGGTCCAGGTCAAGGTCTAAAGATCGTTTAAGGGTATGAGACTTGGTAGGTTGAGAAGATGAAGGAGAGTCGTTGACAACTATCATTTTCTCAGGTGACTTAAATTTGGAGTTTTTGTGTTTGTTTTTACCCATGGAAAAAGGAGGAAGATTCGTCTGCAAACTACTCCACCCACCACCGAGCCCTACAAGGGAGAACTGGAGGTCTGCAAGCCAAGAAAATGACACTGGACACAGTTCTGGAGCTTATACGTTGCAGATATAGTCCGTTGGCTGTGATCACACGCACTCGGCGGACATTTCGGCCTCCGGGTACCGTCATGCCAACGCCTTTGGCATGATCCCACAGCCCCCAGGCTTACCCTGCCGTGCTATACGACAAAAAAGCCGCTAAAGCCCTGTACACAACTTGGTACAAGACTTCTGACTAAAGGTGGGTTAGTCTCTAGCCTCCCGTTTACAGCGAAGCCGGGGTCGAAGAGGAGTGTTAGTACACAGGAGGCACTGCTCCGGTCTCCTGCGACCTCAGCCGCCAGACATCCCATTTCCGCCTCACGGGTCTCCGCACGCGGCAAACATGCAGGTAGGTCTAGCACCCAAACCAGCTAAAAGGAAAAAAGTAATCCAAGGAAGACAAAACCCTGGAAGGGAACCTAAACGGAATCTCAGCAACCTACGAACTGAGTGGTTAATATAAAACAGTTAGTGGTGGAGGGTAACAAAACCACAAGACCGGGGTGTTAGTACATAACGTGGTAGCGATTAGGTAGAGAATACAACACGGGCAACTAGCCAGTGGAGAAAACAAATAAAAACAAAAAAGCGAGACACAAGACCAGCTCGGGATCGTGGGGCCTCGACTCCCCAACAGCTGGATGAACAGCCGTCCCTGCAAGCACCAACAGCACCAAATTAAGAAAAAAACAAGCTGTGGCATGACATCAGATGTTGACCAGTCACAAGGTCAGCTCGGGCCGTGGGGGCACCGCTCCCCAAATAACTGGAAAACCAGTTATCCCCGTGCGGGGTAACCGATTTGTAACAGTTCGTTCTGTCACGGTGGTGTCAACTGCAGCCCGAATTGCTGCCGCAGACGCGGTACGATGCGCCACGGCCATACGCCGTACGCGGCGGTCTTCCCTCTCAGTAGTGCCACGTGGCCAGCCGGAACCCGGTCTTCTTGAGGCAGTGCCTTCCCTTGACCACCGCTGCCAACAATTATGCACAGTAGCTACATTCCTGCCAAGTCGTTCTGCAATATTGCAGAACGAAAATCCACCTTCTCGTATCCCTATAACACGACCTCGTTCAAACTCCGTGAGCTGTTGATAATGGCTTCTTCGTCTTCTTAAAGTATTCTTGACTAACATCAACACACTACGTCGAATCTCAACGATAACTAACGCTCACGAACGTTACAGCGCGTATTTACAGCAAACCTTCTTTGCATGTTCCGAGGGGCGGTACTAGCGCCACACGTATGCACCGAGCGCGAAATTTGCATAGACGTCATCTTACAGATGTACTCTCACCGCCTACCAACTGTCGTTTGTCTAACACAACCCCTTCTTGGTGTTGGGATTTTTTTTTCCGTTTGTGTATTTTAATTATAAGTTCGAAAGAAATTCGATTAAATTATTTTCAGCAGCAGATTGCATATAATCCCTTTTGGATACTAAAAATGAATGTGTGGTAGGTCTGAGGAATTAGAAACATTTTTGTATATATATATTTTGTTTTGAACAATTTAGTGAAACCTAGTATTAAAATTTGTAGACATAAGTTTCTTTACATTCTCTGGTTACATACATGACTGCGTTACTCTGTTCGATAGTTTTGAATTATTTTTACCGTTCAAAGTCGTATAAATAGTTAAAAAAAATAAAAATTGTTTTCAATCAACTTTTTCTTTTTTAACTTTGAATTCACATAATTTTTGTTTGCTTTGAATCAGCCTTTTTATTAGATACTTCGAACTTTGACAGTTTCTCCTTTAGCCAAAATAAATGCAAAATACATTTTAGTTGTTTCAGTTATATGCTCTCAGTATTTTATATGTAAAGATATTAAAATTTTCTTTCATCATCAGCTGATTTTTTACATGAGTACAGCTATAAAAATGTAAACATATAAAGTTCTGTACACAATGCTTAAAATTTTTGCAAATGATTCGGCTAAGAAATAAATTTTATCTCCTAAATATACTCTCAGAATCCGGCACACAACAAAATCTACATTATTGCAGAGAAGCTGTGTTTAGATGTCACTGCTGATACAGTGACTGATTCTTTAACAAAGCGTCCTCTAAATTGTATCTTTCCCTTTAATAGATCAGTAGCCGCATAGGTGGTGCAGTGATCTCAGCGATGGCTTCTGATCATTCGTCTGGGAAGTGTCTTGATTCGAATCCCGTGAGGCTTCGATGTTGTGTTTGTCTTACCGCACTAGCTCTCAGGCTTCCCTGGAGTCAGTGGTCGAAAATTAGGGGCGGGAGACTGCTTATAACCCTCTATGTTTCCCACTGTGGTCTTTAAACCTTCCATTAAAAATCATTAAGTTATATCATACATCTATGTCTCTAGAAGCAGAATTTTCGAATTTATTTGAGATGACATAGAGTGCATTGTCCCAGCAATGTCGTACCTGCAATTCAAACATCCTTTCGAAAAGGAAATCACTTTGGTGTTTCGAAAAAAAACCATTCTATTCCGAATCAAAGAATACGGAGAAAACTGAATATCATTTTTTTCGGCTTTAGAAAATTGAGCACAGTTTGGTAAGAAATATGAACATACATTTTTTTAATGAGCAGAGTATGGTCTTTTTCAGTCGAGCTTTTATGTGCGTCTTTAAAGTGCCAAATTTTCGAAAGAAAGATGTGCACTATCTATTCCTTTCAAGGAAAGCTAATTACAGTAAACACGCATATAACGAGCTCGAATAATACGGACATCTATATTAACCAAAGTTTTTACAGATCCCTTGATCATGGTAACATGCTTCTTTTTTTCCGTAAATTATAAAAATATTTTCTAAAAAAACGCCTATATCGAAATTCATCACGATTATCAACATACAATAGTGGAATTCACGTAGCTTTTTCAATGGAAAACAATGAATCACTCCCAGTTGAGAAGAAAACCATATTATTCTATACTGACAGGTGTACCGTGTGTATGATAACACCGTTTCAGCTGCTTTTTTACCGATGCTTTGCTAACGACACGTTTCACAGACGTACATCTTCTGGGGAAACATTGTCTGTTTACCACTCTTCTCGCCGCGTTGCAATTCCTCAAATTCTGTTCAGAAGATCATAGAGTTTGTTTGGCATCTAGAAATAACTTAACCACCTCGTCAGAGGAAGTTGAAAATGAAAGGCACAAAACAAAGGAGATCTATCTTATTTCTCCGACGTATCATATAGCACCTGAAATTGCAAGATTTTGGCAGATATATTGGCATTTACGTTGGTTAAATGTCTCGTTTATTTGTTTATATTATCTTTCTAGCTTTATTTTCAAATAACAAGTATTATTCACCTTCGATTAATTCACAAATGGTATATAACGTATCAGTTTTAATCTGTCATAACCTAATGTGCCAAAAGATAGCCGTTTTCTTATCTCAAGATTATAATGAAGTTCGTATCTTTGAATTTCTTTGACTGTCCCATCAACTTAGTTATATATGGGTTCGTCTGTATTATAAAATGCCAGCAGTAAAACTCATAATCTCCTATGCAATGAGTATTGTTAACGGAAAAAAATAATTTTTCAAATACAAATTATAAAATCAGAGTTATCGGGATGTTCATGCAAGATAGTGCCAGTGTGCAATGCAAACAGAAAAAGCTTTTTATTGGTATTTAAGCACAACGTGTACTGAATGACATATATACTGACAAATATATATGCCCAAATTTTCACTCGATGCCTTAATGAAGGGAAGATTCCTGAGGATTGGAACAATGCTACTATGATCCTGCTACATAAAAAAGGTGACATTGAGGATCTCAGGAACTACAGACCTATCAGCCTCCTATCAGTGGTTTATAAAATCTTCACTAAAGTTCTTTCACACCGCTTGAAGGTAACACTGGACATGGCTCAACCGAGAGAACAAGCTGGATTCAGGAGTGGCTACAGCACAATAGATCATATCCATGTACTGAGAGAACTAATTGAAAGAGCGAGGGAATATGAACTTCCATTGTGCATGGCTTTTATCGATTATGAAAAAGCCTTTGATTCGGTGAAACCATCAGCAGTTACCACGGCTCTGAAATCCTGCGGTATTGAAGATGCATACATTAATATTATTAATAACATCTATGAAAATGCAAGTGCAAAGATTCGGCTGTTTGAAAATACAACACACATAAAAATTGGAAAGGGAGTGAGACAAGGTGACACCATATCTCCGAAGCTCTTTAATGCCACATTGGAAAATGTCTTTCAATCACTGAACTGGGAAAACAAAGGGATAAAGATTAATGGAGATTATCTAACCCACCTTCGTTTTGCTGATGACGTAGTCATTTTTGCAACTACCCCATCAGAGCTGCAGAGTATGATCCAGGAACTTGCTGACAAGAGTAAAGAAGTGGGATTAAAAATGAACTTTCAGAAGACAAAAGTGATGTTCAATGCTTTTACAAGAAATGAAGATTTATCGATTGATGGAGAAAAACTGGAGATAACAGATACGTATGTTTATCTTGGACAGCAGATATCAAGTGAGGGTCACATTGATGAAGAAATTAATCGGCGTACAAAACTTGCCTGGAGAGCTTTTGGAAGAAACAGCATAATTTTCAAGAGCAATATGCCATTATGTCTTAAAAGAAAAGTGTTTGATCAATGCATCCTTCCAGTGCTTACGTATGGTGCAGAGACGTGGACCTTAACTAAAAGAAACATACAAAGGCTGCAGACAACTCAAAGCAGCATGGAGAGGTGCATGCTTGGTATAACCAGGAGAGATAAGAAGAGGAACTCGTGGATCCGAAAAATGACGAGAGTGGAAGACATCATGATCAGAGTTAAATCCCTGAAATGGCAATGGGCTGGACATACTGCCAGAAGGACAGACCATCGATGGACAGCCGAAATTTTAGATTGGATTCCAAGGGACAGGAAAAGACCCAGAAAAAGACCACATGGGAGATGGGTGGATGAAATTCGTAAATATGTGGGAGTGACATGGAGGAGACTGGCACAAGACAGACCGTTGTGGAGGAAACTTGGGGAGACCTTCGTCCAGCAGTGGATTGATGATGGTTGACAATGATGATGATGATATATATAAACTGAATGCGGTTTTTAAAGACCACCTTGAGCAACTGAGTGTTTTGTAACATGCTGCTCGTCTTTAATTGATTGCCACTAGTTCGTGAGAAGGAATTGAGCCAGTGCCGTAAGTCAAACACGGCGTACATGCCCCAACGTGATTCGAACGAGTCATTGAGTTCTCAGTTTCTTTGCTGCTCTCTGATTCAGAGAAAAAACGACACAGAATTTGTAATTGAGCCACGTGAAAACGAAACTTCACAAAAGCATCGTACCTATTACTAAACACATGATGAAAATAGCATTTTCTCCCATAAACATTATTTCCTGGGAACTAGGAAATAATTCCAAGTGTGCTGGTCAGACATTTCAGCTGGAAAAAATCCTGTTTTTCTAAACCGATTGGAAATGTCAATTTATGGAATCATCAGAACGTCATAAACGTGCAATTAAGTCACCTACAGACGAAACTTAAGGGAGGTGTAAGAAAAAAGTTTTTGTTTAGGTATTTTACTTTCCCTTATAAAACTGAATTGTTATATTAAAGACTGTCATAAATAGCGAACTATACGACCTTCACACATCCATGATATAAAAACAGTGGGACAAAATATGGTCATTTTTTAGCAACTTAAATTGTATTTTCCAGTTAAATTTCGTCTTAACTGACAACTCATTTGAAGATGTAATGAAATACTAGAAAACGACAGATTTTGTAACTGTTTGGCATCCTGCCAAATTTCAGGATTTTAAAATGTTTAAGGTTGCGCAGCACAAGGTACATCTATTTCTTAGTATTATCCATTTTTCAAATGAAAAACCGGACACCATGATCAAAATCATCAACACGGTTTCCCTTTGTTATTTCCATCGTGTGGTTTCATAAATGTGGCCGAATTATTGGAACTTATTTTACCACCGATTATAATTAAACTTTTCATAAAAACACAGGACAGGAAACGCTTTCGGACAAAAATGAATCGGGTATATACTAAACATGCGTGTAACTCGTTTTCTAAATGATTGAAGGGTAATAATGACGGCTCCACTTCAGGAGCACTACTGGTGAATTAATTCAGAAAAATAATTTAGTCTAGCTAGCGTATAGAGAAAATCATCCCATTGACTCCCTCTTTTTATGACCGAATTGCAATAAACGAATGGTTCTCACAAACGTTGATATTTTGCTTCATCACTAATATTATCGGCTTCATTGATATATTTTAGCGTTTCACCGCTAGGGGCATACACGTCGTTTTCATGTGATCGGTGGTTGTGACAATTACAGAAATGCCCTAAGTGGCATATCCTTGTGAGCCCCGTCATCCATAAAGCAGCTCCAGCCCAACTTTGCTGAAAAATACACAGCATAACACAATGAATATCACTATAGCTACACACATACACTGAATGATAAGTGAAATGTGACCACTACTTAATGCAGTTCGGAGGTTCTCTTTCAACCGCATTACAGCAGCTTTCCGACATGACATCCATTCAATAAAATGCAAGAAGCAGTTGGTAGATATGGCCGACCACGCTACGTGTAATACGGCCTTCAGTGCAGTTATGGAGGTAATTAGTGTATGCAGACGACTGATATGTCATTCAATAGTGTCCCACAAATGCTCCATGGGACAGATGTGATATCGAGAAGGTTGGGAGGGCAATCGATATTCTGGAAGTCTGAACTGTGCTCCTGAAACTATCCCTGTACAATATTGGACCTTTAGCTCGGCGCATTTTTATCGTGAAAGATGCCGCCACCATCCGAAAAAAGGGCAGCATTACTGCTTGGAAACTGTAATCAATCAATTCATGATGGTATACAAAAGTCATACGTTGTTCCGTTTGTTCTGACATTAACGC
This sequence comes from Macrothele yani, assembly GCA_039090855.1. Taxonomy (NCBI): domain Eukaryota; kingdom Metazoa; phylum Arthropoda; class Arachnida; order Araneae; family Macrothelidae; genus Macrothele; species Macrothele yani. The sequence goes on along the minus strand of CM077033.1, from coordinate 13,438,408 downwards.
CAGGAACTTGTACCAGAGTTCCAAATTTCTGTCAGGTAAATATCCCTCACATCATACAACCGCCTCTAAGAGCTTACGCAGTGGAGACTATGCAGGATACATCGAGTGCTTCAGGTTGTTTGTGCCGAATATGAACACTACCATCCAGGGAGTGGAGTAAAAGCACGACTAGTCAGTCTAGCACGCTTTATCCCATTCACCGCCGACCAACTTGCATAATCTTTGCACCTGACGTAACTTTTGGGCTGACGAACCATGGTTTGGGCAAGATATTGTCGGGGTCGTCTGCTGCTTCGTCCAGAGCGTGAAACGTATGGCCATGCCTGATACACATCCGGGGTGTCTTTTGTTTTATTGGGTTATCAACTGTTGAAATTTTTCGTGTCTGTTGGAATGCACTAGTCGCCGAACGAGGCGCTCACCTTTAACATCAACCTTTCCTTGACCTGAGCAGTTTTACCTACAGGTCGGTGTTTGACGATTTTCGCGCTTATCCTCATACTCTTTAAATACAAAGGCTAGTGACCAACTCACCAGTTTAGCCATTTGGTAAAACGAGGCCCCCGTTGTCGTAGTTCCCAACACCTGTTCGTTCTCAAACTCTTATAAATCCTTCCGTTTACCAATCACGCTGCCAATTTTAGTACCTACTGCTGCACTCATACCTTATATATGCCACGTTAGTCGACTAATCGCGTCCTTTCGAAATCACGGAGTCAGCTGGCCGCATCTCCTTTCGAGAGGTTGATATTAGTGCAGTTATTGCTCGGTAGATGTCTTGGTTGGTTGGTTGGTTGTTGGATTTTATTGGCGCAAGGGCCAGGTTTGGCCAAAGAGCGCCAGACCAAGAACTATCAGCCACAGATTTTTAAAAAACGTGGAAAATGATTAAGAGCAGACAGGCTTGGTAAAAGTTGAAAAAGAGTATGATGAAAGCTGTGAAGACAAGGTAGTTAATTAGGTTTATATAAAAATTTATTAATTGACTATTATAATTATAATTTTTTTTTTTTTTAAACAGAACTACACAAAGGATGAGTCACTCTCCTCCCCCCACACTCCCCTGCAATGCTGGCAGAGGGCGGGGACGAACTGTCACTCTCTTCTCCCCCATGTTCCTCTGCAATGTTGTTTGAGGCTGGGGACGAACTGTCACTCTCCTCCCCCTATGTTCCTCTATAATGTTGGTTGAGGGTGGGGACCTCGCTGAGGCCGAGACAGTTGGATGGACACTGCACACCTTTGCGGATTGAGGGCCGGGTCGTCCGCACGTGCAGGCTTTCTGCTTTAAACTGGAAGAGAGGGTCGGCTGCAAAAGAGAAGGCCCAGAATCAGGTAGTCGAAAAATCGCGAGCTCGGGGAAAAACACCTGTGTCGTTTGGTCAGCTGTAGATCGCTTGGCAAGCGCTGCGAGAGCTACAGGGCGCGGAACAAAGGGCTGCACGGGTTGTGGCAGAGACTTAACAACTGCGGCAAAACTACGCTGTCGGGTGTTGGGAATACCCAACTTGGCTTTGGCAGCAGGGTACGAGAGGCCTTCCAGGGTCTTGAGGCGCTGGATCGCCATCTCGTCCTTCCATTTCATACAGTTGCGGGAGTAAGCTGCATGGGCCTCACCGCAGTTAACACAGCAGGCCGCAGGAGTGCAACCTTCCCCGTCATGTTCACCGGAGCCACAATTAGCGCAACGAGCGGAACTCTTACAGAATCGTTGTGAATGCCCGTACCTCTGGCACATGAAACAGCGCAGAGGACTGGGAATGTACGGGCGAACTGCACAGACCAAGTAGCCTGCTTTGATTTCTGTCGGAACTTTCGGGGAGTCAAAAGTCAAGATGACATTTTTTGACTTAATCATGGAACCATCACGCCGGAACATCATACGACGTGCAGCAATAACACCTTGATCAGCAAGTTCAGTCACGAATTCGTCTTCACTGCATGGCAAGAGATCAAACTCCGAAATAACACCCCGAGAGGTGTTAAGAAACGGGTGAGGTGTTACTTTCACAGGAATGCCTTGAAGACTAGTGAGGTTCAGAAAAGTGTTACTCTGAGAAACACTGCAAGTTTGGACAAGCAGGTCCCCAGAGCGAAGCTTCCTCACAGACTTCAAGGGGCCAACCGCAGCGTCCAAAGCTTTAGAAATGAAAAAGGGAGATCTGGTGGACAGTCTCTCATTCGGATCGATGGATTCTACAAGCAAGTGAGTAGCATGCGTAGTCACAGCAATTGAGGGGAGACGACGCTTCGGAGCGACTGGTACAGCTGCCGAAGAAGAGGTTCCACATTCTTGGTCCAGGTCAAGGTCTAAAGACCGTTTAAGGGTATGAGACTTGGTAGGTTGAGAAGACGAAGGAGTGTCGTTGGCAACTATCATTTTGTCAGGTGACTTAAATTTGGAGTTTTTGTTCTTTTTACCCATGGAAAAAAAGGAGGAAGATTCGTCTGCAGACTACTCCACCCACCACCGAGCCCTACAAGGGAGAACTGGAGGTCTGCAAGCCAAGAAAATGACGCTGGACACAGTTCTGGAGCTTATACGTTGCAGATATAGTCCGTTGGCTGTGATCACACGCACTCGGCGGACACTTCGGCCTCCGGGTACCGTCATGCCAACGCCTTTGGCATGATCCCACAGCCCCCGGGCTCACCCTGCCGTGCTATACGACAAAAAAGCCGCTAAAGCCGTGTACACAACTTGGTACAAGACTTCTGACTAGAGGTGGGTTAGTCTCTAGCCTCCCGTTTACAGCGAAGCCGGGGTCGAAGAGGAGTGTTGGTACACAGGAGGCACTTATCCGGTCTCCTGCGACCTCAGCCGCCAGACATCCCATTTCCGCCTCACGGGTCTCCGCACGCGGCAAACATGCAGGTAGGTCTAGCACCCAAACCAGCGAAAAGGAAAAAAAGAAATCCAAAGAAGACAAATCCTGTCAGGGAACCTAAACGGAATCTCAGCAACCTACGAACTGAGCGGTTAATATAAATCAGTTAGTGGTGGAGGGTAACAAAACCACAAGACCGGGGTGTTAGTGCATAACGTGGTAGCGATTAGGTAAAGTATACAACACGGGCAACTAGCCAGTGGAGAAAATAAATAAAAACGAAAAAGCGAGACACAAGACCAGCTCGGGAACGTGGGGCCGCGACTCCCCAACAGCTGGATGAACAGCTGTCCCTGCAAACACCAAAATAAAAAACAAGCGGTGGCGTGACATCAGATGGTGACCAGTCACAAGGTCAGCTCGGGCCGTGGGGGCGCCGCTCCCCAAATAACTGGAAAACCAGTTATCCCCGTGCGGGGGTAGATGTCTTGGGCGTTCATCTTACAACCTCCCCGAAACATAAGTCTATCAGGAAGCAGCATGATAAATTGAGTCTTGAGACATACAAATTTTAATATCTCCCTAACTGCTCCGTATGATGGTATGGCAAACGAAGTAACGTAAGTTGCCTAATATTTTTATCATGTGTGACTGCATATAAGTATTAGACATGATGTCAACATTAATTTTTCTTTTTTCGTATTTGCCCTCTGTTCGCACACGAAGACGTATTACATTTATAATTTACATACGCTACGATATTTTTGTAACGTATACTCTATATTCACTTTCCTTTTGATTTTACTATCTCTGGTTATTTTATTTTACTATGTAATATATCTTCTTACTGAACGAAATATTATTTCACCCGATGAATGAGGTCTGGCAAAGAGTGTAAGTCATGACGTGGTCGTAGCTAGTATATATAGGCGCGTTCATCGATAGCCAGGAGAGCGTTTGTTGTTATAAGGAGAGCGTTTGTTGTTATAGGGAGAGCGTTTGTTGTTATAAAGAGAGCGTTTGTTATTGAAGGGAGAGATTTTGTTGTTGTACGGGGAGTGTTGATTTATGTGAAACGAGTTGTGTGTGTGCGTTGGATGATTAAGAGTTGCATAATAAAAGAGCTTTGTCGTAAGTACGTCTTTCTCCATTAATAGTTTGTGTCAGATCTCTGTCTGACTGTTAGGTTTATGTCATTCTAATTACTACCAGTTATAAGTTTGTTCAATACGATTACTACACTACTAGCAGGAGACTTTATTCATGTTCTTAATTAACTAGTAACAACAACCATTTGAATTCACTCTTTGAAGCTTAGTACAAGCATATCATTCAGTAGCAGAAGCATTATACTTAGCTCAATAGGAAAGCTTCATTATTATCATTAGCTAGCTGGTAGAAAGAGCTTATTCATTATAATTAGCTTAGCGGAAAGAAAATAAAGCCAATTCATTATAATTGGCGCCCGAACTTTTCTCGAAAACGAGATCTTGACAATTCTTACCCATGTCTTCACTACCTGAGACAACTTCAATTTTCCACCCTAAGACAAGTTTCGGTGGTGATGGGATTAATCTCGACCATCTGCAAGAAGCCTGTGGGGCTCACTTTGATATAAGTGATCTACACGTACCCAGGCATTCTTCACAATTTCGTAATGCACCAGCTTCCTATTACTCTGAGTCGCGGGTCGTACCTGAGGGAGTTCAATCCTCTCAGCGAAGCAGAATGCTTGCCCATTTCTTGCCGCATGCAGGAACAATTCATTTCAATGGTTTGGAGGGATCCTTAAAGTTCCTCAAAGATCTGGAAGATCATTTTGATCTATATAATATTCCTAAAGACTGCAAAGTCCAAATCGCCGGCACTTGCTTGAGGGATACCGCTAAGACCTGGTATCGGCAGTGGAGAGTGTTGAACCCAGATTCTCATTATGAGAATTTCCGTGCAGAATTCTTGGAGGTCTTTCCTTTCAGCCTCAGTCGAGCTAGCCTTGCTCAACAGCTTTTTCTCGTCAGCAAGGTCCCAACGATAGCCCTGTTGCATTTGCGTTGGAAACTACACGCTTATATAACCTATGGGATCCACATGCCAGTCATGTTGACATGTTGGATACCCTCGTGCAGCAGCTCGACCAATTCTTACAAGATTTTCTTGAGGTTCGACACCCTGCCACAATTCATGACTGCCTTTGCCTCATACGAACGTATGAAGAGCGACATGGCAAACATGGTTCAACTCACCATGCTCGGGCACCCCGCGAGGCTTATTACGAAAACCCTCAGCTGCATAATAGGCATAACTTTCAGCGCGAGCATACACAAGTGCACACCCAAGCTTCATACGTTCCACCACACAGAAGAGTGGCAAACCAACAGCGAGTTTCTGAACAAGCTTCGGGATATCGTACAAATGCACAGTATGCTCGACCCCGTTCCAATCATCAGCATTCGAAACGTTTTCATGCTCAGGGCAATGATAATTTTTCTGCCCGGGCTGAGGGCAGAAGTAATAGATATGAAAATGTCAACAGACACGCGGAGTTCCCGACGCAGGTTTCACGCAGTTTTCCTCATCGTGAAAAATTTCCCGATACCCGGCAGGGTCGAGGTTTCAGACCGCATGATAATCCAACCAGGAATCCTTTAAACTTCCGAAGGAAGTAGACCAAGGGTCGGTCCTGCTTCCTGATACCAAGAATTCTGACCCTAAAACCGTATTAGTGACTGTTCAAACTCCTCAGTTGCCTGATGTCTTCTTGACAATTGAAGATATTATTGTCGAGACAAAGTTCGACACTGGTTCTGAAATATCAGCCCTAAATACGAGGTTTTGGACTGACAATTTTCCTGCAGTCCTCGTTCAGCCTGCGACACAGTATTTGCGAAGTGCAAATAATGAAGTCTTCAGTATCACAGGAACTGTCACATTATCTTTAGTGCTGGGAAAAGCTCGTTTTACGCATTCTTTCCTGCTTATAGACGAGCTACCTGTGAAATATTTAATAGGAATGGACTTTATTCATAAGTTTTAAATAACTTTGAATTTCGTACAACATGTGATTTCCTTTCCGGATCCTGTCGAAATTATTCCTACGGTTCCTGTAGATATAACAAGTTTGTTATTGAGTAACCAATTGAATTAGAGGCAACGGAACCAGCTTTCTCTCCTTTTACAGGAAAGCCCTGGTTTATTTTCTGACTAACCTGGTTTCACACAGGTGGTTTATCATGTCATTGACACTGATGGTTCGAAACCGATTGCGACGAAACCTTACCCTTGTGCTCCACATAAGAAACAGGAAATGCAACGTCAAATTTCTGAAATGATTAAACAGGGCATAATCAGGGAATCAACAAGCGCCTGGGCTGCTCCTGCCTTTTTGGTTCCAAAGAAACAACCCAATGAATTTCGTTTCGTGACAGATTTCCGCAAGCTCAACCAAGTCACAAAAACGATCAATTATCCACTACCTCTCATGTCGCATATTTTAAATGACCTGTCGTCAACCAAATGGATGTCAACCTTGGATTTGGCGAGTGGATATTGGCAGGTGGCAGTACATCCGGACTCTGTCGATAAAACTGGCTTTGTGACTCCTTTTGGGGTTTATGAATACTTACGTATGCCCTTTGGACTAGCTTCTGCACCTGCTACTTTCCCAAAGCTTATGGATACGGTTCTCAGACCTGTCCTGGGTCCCCATGTGCATGTATATTTGGATGATAGTATTATTACATCCGAGACTTTTGACGAGCACCTTTCTCTGCTCCAACAGGTGTTCCAACTCATATACAAATATACAATGCTGGCTTGACGTTAAAACCGAGTAAATGCCAGATAGCGAGGGACGAGATTGTATATCTGGGGTTGAAAATCACTCCCCACGGCTTATTTACGGATAATGAAAAAATTAGGCCTATTGTTGACATTCCTCGGCCTAAAATAGCAAAAGAACTATCACGCTTTCTGGGAATGACCGGATGGTATCAACAGTTCGTCCCCGCTTATGCCACAATCTGTGAGCCATTGTAAGCTTTAAAACGTAAATACAAGAAGTTTGTTTGGACACCTAAAGGCTAACGCTGCATTTGAAACACTGCAGTCTGCGTTGACTCAGCCTCCGGTGTTGGCTTTCCCGGATCATACTAAAGAATTTGATATTTATACTGACGCATCCGGAGTTGGTCTTGGTTGCGTTTTGTCACAAGCTGGGCATCCAATAGCTTTTGCGGCTCGTATTTAGCCAAAGCTGAACGCAATTATTCAGCTACGGAACGTGAATGTCTTGCTGTTGTGTATGCGCTGAATAAATTTCAATGTTATCTTAACGAATTGACAGTTAACATAATTACGGATCATTCTGCCCTTCAGTATTTGAATTCTGCTAAGCACCTATCTCAAAGACGAAGTGGGCTCTGAAGATGAAGATGAAGATGAAGTGGGCTCTGAAGTTACAAGAGAGCAATATCAAAATTTAGTATCAGCCAGGTCATAAGAATTAATTACCGGACGCATTGTCTCGCGTTCCGATTAGTGGGGTCCCCACAGAAACTACTCCTGGTTGTCAGCCATTACTTCTAATAGCTGATATAACATCCAGAGAGCAGATAATGGCAGAATTAATAAATGATCCAGATTTTGGGGATATCTATAATTTTTGCTTGCGGGTTCGCCGCTACAAAGTGATCCTTCTCTGGCTGGGAGGTCACAACATTTTGAAGTAATAGAGGGTCTTCTTTACTATACGAAATCTAGGACTACTAGGGCAGAGTTTCGCCCATGTATTCCGCGAATCCTTAGAATGGCCCTTTTAAATGAATTTCATGACAAACCTCTTGCAGGCCATTTAGGTATTCGCAAGACCCGTTGTAAATTGCGGGATGTTACCTATTGGCCTGGCATGTACCAAAGTGTGCTCGCATACGTTCAATCATGTCACTTGTGTAAGATTAATAATTACCGTAATGTAAGACCGGCCGGTCACTTGAAATCTAGTTCAAGTTCTCATGTTTTTGATATTATTTCAATAGATTTATTGGGACCTTATCCTTTATCTGTTAAAAACAAAGCTCGTTACGTTTTAGTACTAACTGATAATTTTTCTAAATGGGTTGAAGTTTTTCCCATTAAAGCCGCTACGGCAGAAGTTATTTGCAATGTATTAGTTAATGAAGTATTTTCTAGATATGGTGCACCTAATAAAGTAGTTTCGGATAATGGTCCTCAATTTATTTCTGACATTTTTGAAAGAATGTGTGCGAGACTACACATTAAACATAAATTCATTTCCCCATATTATCCCCAGAGTAATCCTGCGGAACGCGTTAACCGTACGCTAGTGAAAATGATTGCTACATTTGTAATGGATCATCATGAAAGATGGGATGACCATTTGGAGCTTTTTGCGTTTGCCCTCCGCTCGTCTGTCCACGAATCTACTAAAATTACTCCTGCAGAACTTTTTCTGGGTCGCAAAATTAAAACCCCTATTGAAAATTTAACGGGGATTATCGACGAACTAAACCAGCGACCAACTCCGCAATCAGTACGAATCATGGCAGAAAAAGCTCGTGTTGCAATGCTAGGAGCACAAGCGGCTCAAGCAAGATATTATAATACTAGGCGTAGGGAACCAGATCTTGTCGTTGGAGATCTCACTCTCGTGGAAACGCACTTCCAGTCTTCTGTTTCGCATACTTTAGTGAAGAAATTTGCACCCAGCTACGAAGGTCCATATCGGGTGACAAATGTGTTTGAAAATAACATTGTTCTTGAAAAACCTGACAATCAATTTCAATACGTACACGTTGATCAGTGTCGCAAGTATCATGAACGAAATATCGATTTCATAATCAATCCTACTCAACCTTCTGTTCCACAGACTCAAGAGTCTATATCTCACGATCAACCGCCAGAAATTTTGGACGAACCAACAAACATTTTTGAAGAATCTCCAGTGATTTTTTTCACCCTCCCCTCCTAAAGACGGGTTTCCAAACACGCAACCTGATTCTCCCTTGAGACCAAGGCTCGAATCAAGTTCTTCGAATACTAGTATCGTTCCTTTCCCTCCAACCATTGCCAAGACTATTGCTGCGCCGTTTCCTGATAACTCTGCACCAACGCAGGCTCCTACTTCTTTGAATACCACGTCAGAAAGCATTCCTATAGGCAAAAATAAATATCGCCCTGCACGACCACTGAATTACAGCAGCGACTCAGAGGCTTCGGACATTTCTGATTTATCAGTTATGAACAATAATTTCAATATTACAAACCGTCCAGAACCACCAAAAGCTGGGCGCAAACGTAACTTGTCTCCCCAATCTGCATCGCCGCAACAGTGACGACGGCAGAAATCTTTGCATCCGCCCGGGTTTCGCCCCTGGAACCTACGCTCGGGGCAAACAAGGCCGATGCCTGCTGCTACTCTTATTCCACGCGGGCGTAAGCGGAAGCAAACGATGTGGCCGGAGCCACGTCCGTCCAAAAGAATACTGGAAGGACACAACGGGCCCCAGCACAAAGGGACTCCATATCAAAAGCCTGGAGGAGCCCGTTCCTATTAGCCGCAAGGATTTCCGGACCGCCAGACTTCAGCCATTCCTGACCGTTCTTATCAGCCGCAAGGATTTCCGGACCGCCAGACTTCAGCCGTTCCGGACCGACGGATTTCCGCTATTCCTGACCGTTCCCGTCAGCCGTCGGGATTTCTTGACCGACAGCAGACCGATGTTCCAGATCCATTAAAGTCCTTGAAAAGATCCAAGCCACCTGATTTTACCAGTCCGATTAGGCCTGGAAAACGTTATCGCACTAGAGTTTTTTATGCGTCCTCGAGATAAGTAAGTTCTCGTGGACAGGTTCTTTTCTCAGTTTGTTGTTTTTCCTGCACGACCAGTTGGGCGTGTCAGAATTTCTTTTTTTTCGTGTGGGCCTATGCATTATTTTTTGTGTATATATGTGTTTTTTTTTATATTTCTTCTATGTCCATCTACTAATCCTAATTTTTTTATATATCTATGTGCTTAGGGGTAAAATAATAAAATTGTTACTGTTAGGCAGCTCCAGGTAATCTTCGCTGCTGATACAGTTGGTATGTATTCAACGAATAATACGAACGTAATTTGAAAGTAAAATAATAAAATTGTTACTGTTAGGCAGCTCCAGGCAATCTTCGCTGCTGATACAGTTGGTATGTATTCACCGAATAATGAGAACGTCATTTGAAATTAAAAAAGTGATTCCTGCTAGGCAGAATGAAAGGAAGGTATGCCGATGCAGGTTTGTTTTGTTCAACAATACAAGTTTCACAGACGAATACAAATTTCTTACTTTTGTCATGCCAAGTTTGATAATGTAAATACTGCTGCCACCAAACAACAAAACAAAAAAGAGGTCGAGAAACGTAATTCAACGAAGTTTAAAACTTACACTCCAAAATTGATAGGTTTTTCGGAAAAAAAAAATTAAGGGGGAAATGATGTAACGTATACTCTATATTCACTTTCCTTTTGATTTTACTATCTCTGGTTATTTTATTTTACTATGTAAATTATCTTCTTACTGAACGAAATATTATTTCACCCGATGAATGAGATCTGGCAATGAGTGTAAGTCATGACGTGGTGGTAGCTAGTATATATAGGAGCGTTCATCGATAGCCAGGAGAGCGTTTGATGTTATAAGGAGAGCGTTTGTTGTTATAAGGAGAGCGTTTGTTGTTATAGGGAGAGCGTTTGTTGTTATAAAGAGGAGCGTTTGTTATTGAAGGGAGAGATTTTGTTGTTGTAAGGAGAGTGTTGATTTATGTGAAACGAGTTGTGTGTGTGCGTTGGATGATTAAGAGTTGCATAATAAAAGAGCTTTGTCGTAAGTACGTCTTTCTCCATTAATAGTTTTTGTCAGATCTCTGTCTGACTGTTAGGTTTATGTCATTCTAATTACTACCAGTTATAAGTTTGTTCAATACGATTACTATACTACTAGCAGGAGACTTTATTCATGTTCTTAATTAACTAGTAACAACAACCATTTGAATTCACTCTTTGAAGCTTAGTACAAGCATATCATTCAGTAGCAGAAGCATTATACTTAGCTCAGTAGGAAAGCTTCATTATTATCATTAGCTAGCTGGTAGAAAGAGCTTATTCATTATAATTAGCTTAGCGGAAAGAAAATAAAGCTAATTCATTATATTTTGTGATAGGGTTTACCTTTAAAGTGGTTGTAAATTTGTTATGAAAATCTCTCTGCAACACATAATGTTAGAACTCTTGCCGTAGTGATGCATGCATGAGCTTTCTGAAAAATTATTTCCGCCGTTCTCTCGGGCCACTCAGTTTCGCATCTACGAAAGTGTTGGTGCATTGCTGTCTTCCTCATCCTCTGACGCATGCTACCACACGTATTATTCAGTACCTTTCAGAATATCTCTAGCTATTAAGTATTAAATAGTCCGGACTGTTGGAACTATTTAATTCCAGTAGCGCCAACCAACGCAAAGTTTGTTTTATTACACTTGAAACCCTAAGTATTAGACAAATCAAACTTGAACACGCGTAATACACTTAAACTCTCATAAACCGAACTCGCATAAATTGGAATTGCGCATTAACCGAAGCTTTTATAGATATTTTGAACTTCGTAATGTTTACCGTTATTTAATATTTTTTGGAAAAACCGATTATTGAAATTCCGTACAGTATTTAGCAAACAAAATGAGTGCCATTCACCCAATTCGTACTCTTTAAAACAACTCGATCTGATTACGTACAGGAGACTGCAGAATTCAGAGGGTGTGCAGAATTTACAGTAAACGCACGTGACTTTTACCTTTAATCACGTAGTATTTCTTTCGTTATTGTTCGTAAAGTGTGAAACAAGTAGAAAGGCGTCTATATGCAAAGCTAACTCAGGATGTTTGTGTGGTGTGGGGATTGAGAACAAGAAAATATCATGAAAAACAAAAATGATGATTCCAAAGAAGAGGCAGATGAGGACAAAAAATTAAAATGTCACTACCTAAGTGGAATATATAAAGGGAAGGAAGAAAGTCCGAAAAAGTGTCACTGAAGGTATAAGGAAATTTAAATGGGAACTAGATAGGAAAGTAACTAAAAAAATTAGCATCTCCGTAAGGGAAGAAAACGTATTATGGCACTGGAAAAACAAGATAACACTGTAACAAGAAATCGAGGCGAGATTTTGAAAAGGGTGAAAGATTTCAGCTCAAACTATATAAAAATTTTTATACATCCGCTCTAGACATTACGAAAGGTAACAATCCCAATGTCCCTCCAGACGTTACATATGTAATTAAGAACATGAAACGGGAAAAAAGCTCCAGGAGAAGATGTAACTACCGTGGACATTATACAAGATTAAAGCTGAGAAACGGAAACTATTCTCGCCTAAGTTTTCACTACATGTCTCAATTAAGAGAAGGTTCCTGAGGATTGGAACAATGCTAAAATGATCCAGCTACATAAAAAAGTTGACAATGAAGATCTATTTCATTGACTGCGCATTTGCTTTACATTTGCAAACGACTTCAGGTTTAATAAGCGTTTTAGATTAAAATTCATTGCATATAGGACATTCATAGACAAAAGAACGTAAGTAGTTTATATTTCATGGATTCTAAAACACCACGCAATAACTGAGCAGCATTTCTGCCAAGAGAAATGTATGATATGCATATCTGGCAAACCAGTTTTAGAATATCCTATCCAAAATGAAGTCATCATCATCATTGTCAACCATTATCAATCCACTGCTGGACGAAGGTCTCCCCAAGTTTCCTCCACAACGGTCTGTCTTGTGCCAGTCTCCTCCATGTCACCCCTGCATACTTTCGAATTTCATCCACCCATCTCCTATGTGGTCTTCTTCTGGGTCTTTTCCTGTCCCTTGGAATCCAATCTAAAATTTCGGCTGTCCATCGATGATCTGTCCTTCTGGCAGTATGTCCAGCCCATTGCCATTTCAGGGATTTAACTCTGATCATGATGTCTTCCACTCTTGTCATTTTTCGGATCCACGAGTTCCTCTTTTTATCTCTCCTGGTTACACCAAGCATGCACCTCTCCATGCTTCTTTGAGTTGTCTGCAGCCTTTGTATGTCTCTTTTAGTTAAGGTCCACGTCTCTGCACCATACGTAAGCACTGGAAGGATGCATTGATCAAACACTTTTCTTTTAAGACATAATGGCATATTGCTCTTGAAAATTATGCTGTTTCTTCCAAAAGCTCTCCAGGCAAGTTTTGTACGCCGATTAATTTCTTCATCAATGTGACCCTCACTTGATATCTGCTGTCCAAGATAAACGTACGTGTCTGTTATCTCCAGCTTTTCTCCATCAATCGATAAATCTTCATTTCTTGTAAAAGCATTGAACATCACTTTTGTCTTCTGAAAGTTCATTTTTAATCCCACTTCTTTACTCTTGTCAGCAAGTTCCTGGATCATACTCTGCAGCTCTGATGGGGTAGTTGCAAAAATGACTATGTCATCAGCAAAACGAAGATGGGTTAGATAATCTCCATTAATCTTTATCCCCTTGTTTTCCCAGCTCCAAAATGAAGTAATTTTGATTAAATTAATTCTGTTCAACATAATTCCTGAGAGCTTGAAACAAAAATCGCAGATACCGGAGAAACATATTACATTCACACACAACGAAATTTGCGCACCAAGAAATAATTATCGGATTGAACTGACATTTTTTGGACGTAATGATACAGATGAATGATGCAATTGATGGCAAAAACAGTGCTGTAGAACAATTACATAGGGATCTGTGGCACGCAGACTGGCGTCGCACTTCCTAGTGCGGCGATACATGCTGCTATATGGTCCGGCGTGGAGACGAACAGACGCCTGAAGCTGTCTTGCTGCAGACGGGCCCACACGTATTGCTGCAACACTGCGGCAGCTATCGCTTCAACTTGTCTCACACAAGCTCAATAGGGAAACTGTCCGGGGAGCGGGCAAGCCAAGGGAATGTCTGGACATGACACAGAAAGTCCTGGGCAACCCGAGCTGTATGCGGGCGGGGATTATACTGCACCTGTAATCCTGGCCAAGAATGGGAGAACATGAGACCGTAGGATTTCCTCCACATACCGCTGGCCCGTCAATGATCTACGTACCACTACTAGAGCTGGTCGGCTATCGTAGACACTGGATTCCCAGACCATAATGCCTGCATTGGGTGTAGTGTGGCGCTCGATAGCAAGGTTGGGACTGTGCCGTTAACTCCGGGAACTCCACACCCACACACGATGATTATCTGTCTCCAAAACGAAGTGGCACTCATCGCTAAAGACCATACGTCACCAGTTTGTGGCGTTGCGCGTATCTCTGGCCTGGCACCACAGCACACGGAGCCAGCGATGTTCCGGTGTTATCGGATGCACACGTAAGCTGCGCTGGGATGGCAGAATTGCTTCCGCGAGGCTCCAGAAAATGATACGAAGGCACATAGAGCCGCTACATCTTCCTCTATACTGGGCCAGGTCTATGAGGGTTACGTTCGCGTCTGGCGCACGATCCGTCGATTCTCTCTTCCGGTGGTCCTCCTGGGCCACCTGAGCCACTCCGCCGTGTGGCAATAACGTCACGTGTGCACTGCTCCCAACACAGTCCAACGGTACGGTCAGAACGATCCACGTGGCGGGCTATACGTCGCCGCTAGAACTCTGCGGTCTTTATCCGGATGCTCAGTCGTCTCTCAAAGTCCATAAGTTGCGAAAATTGACGTCTCAGGCATCTACCCGGCAGTCTTGTGTACTATTGCTTGAGTCGGCCGGTGCTCTTTGCTTTAATGATGATCGATTACATGCCGATTTATAAAGCTGTCGGTTCGTGCTTGCAGAGCCACCACAGGGTATGTGGTCATGCGCACTCGCACAGAACGTGGATTATTTGCATACCAATATTCACTCTAGTTATTTGCAAAATTTAGCGGCTGCAGCATGTTTTCTTCTAGGTATTCAAATTTCATTGTCAGTGAGTGTATGTTTCAACGAAATTTTCTAAGTAAACTAAAACTTAAAGATTCTATGCGAAACCTTGCTTAATTTATTGTCTGAATTCATTTTCGTGAATCGAATATGAAATAAAATCTGTACTCTCGTATTGTCTGTTTGCAAGTTGTTTCAGTTAACCGAAAATGTTAAATTAATGATTGGAAGTTATTGATGATTTAGAATATACGTTGTAAACGATTTGCAGAAGTATTTCTGGATGAGCATTATGATAAAAGACGCTTACCAAGCAAACAATGCGGGCAGAAATTATTAACCTTTCTCTTTGAGTATGAAGATATTCGGGAGAGTCGTGCGAAACGTTTTGAGAGAGTATAACTAAACATCAGCGGGGAAAGTTTCTTTCGTTAATCGAAAGTCAATAACCCATTTTTTCCAAAGAATCGCTTACATTAGATACAATTATACCTGACTGTCCCACTGACGAAATTAATTTCAAGTCACCTTGGACAAAACTGCTTGCACTTACCTAACATGAGCTTCCAAAGGCAGCCTAATTAAAGGCATTGTCTTAACCAATACCATAAAAAGCGAACTACATTCTTAGAGTCTTATTGTAAATAAAAATGCTTAAAATGACGCTTTCTGTTCTTCAGCGGGATTTGGTCGGTTACATTAGGGCTTCTGTACCTTTTCATACCATCATAACCGCATAAGGCTATGACCAGGATCATGCCAGAAACTTGGCACGTTCATGGATGTCCATTTCGACATCAAGGTGCTTTCCATCATCTCTCTTTTCGCAAACGAGTAATTAAAAGAGTAATCCTGTTAGTACGCAAATAGAGAAGTGCTCCTACTCACCTTATTTGCATCATTAATAATAATTTGCATCAATAAGAAATTCCTAGGCAGAATATATGTATTCAGGAAAATGAAAAAAGTTGTTGCCATCAATATGGAACACGAAATAACTCTGTTGCCAACGTTTTAGACAGGTCCTCCATAACTCTTGAAAACCATAAAAACACAACTAAGACATAATGATCTTTAGACACTGCCATTTAGTAAAGATGACGACATGCTGGAACTAAGAAGAAACTGGATCTTTGAAATTGCATCTCAAGTCAAGTAGGATATCTGCTGAATGCTCATGCGTTGAGAAAAGTGTATTTCTTCCTCTTACGTACAATATCTCGTTCAAGTCAAGAACTACTGCTGTGATTTGTACAATTGCGCAAAATCTTCGGTAAATGAAATGCTTACAATATTCTATTGCTTGAAAGACACACATATGCTATGCGCTTAACGCACTTGCAAGGTACCCAGAATCAGGGTAATCAACAGCTAGTTTGGAAACAGAAAATACAACACCGACCTTTCAATCTAGATAGCTCCTCCTACCGCCAATGTTGCTCCGAAAGCCAAAACCTCTGAGACAGAACTTCAATATGGAAGCTGAGGTTCTAACGCCATTTTCCTCCCTGTTTGCTGGAAGATCAGGATATGGCATTTCTGTTCATAAAAATTTCAGCGTTACTTCAGTACAAATGTAATGTTAATTACCCACCTCATTTGTGATTTCCTTCAGCCCTACCGTTTTTGTGTCAGTCGCGTACAAAAAGGAATTTATCTCCCTAGTTCCCAGAAGATGCCGGTGTGTTCCATTTCACCTTGCCCCCTTTATATGAAATTAAGATATAGATTATATTTCAATTCCAAAATATTCATTTTTCTACTAAATAGTCCGAATTATTTAAAATATCATTACGCCGTACGAGACTTAATCAATTGTGGCTGAAACATAGTATATTTATGAACATTAATGAATAACACTATAAATGTTATATCATTCCATTTTAACGTCGTCAACAATGTTCCATTATGTTGTTTTAATATCATGATTTCATAATTTAACGACTTTCCTTCACGTGTTTTTATAGAACGGGCAGTTACGCAACTGGCGTATTAAAAATTTTAAGCAGAACCTATTCTTGTCTTGTATGAGTCAAAAATCCATTGAAGAACGCATAAAGCTTGCCTTTTGCAGTTTCGGATAACACTATAAGATCCATTTTGTTTAAATAAAATCTTCAGATGTAACAACAGCGCTGTGAGACAGAATTTTAAATCGAACTGAAAAAGTAACGAACCTTACCCTTTGTACGGAAGTAAGACATGATCAGCTTGCCTTCCTCTCCCGTAGCGACAGCATTTCGGGTATACATTTGGGGTACGCTTGCTTGCACGATTTGACACAAAATGTTTGATTTTACGGATGTGCCGTTTCCACCACCTATAGGGGCACAGGGATTGGTGGTGAGTTTTCAAACGGAACACAAAACTAAACCTAAATCTCAAACCAAGTAATAATTTTTATACTTTCCTTTTTTTAATACGTAAATTGCTGACTGTAAAATCCGGATAAAATTAAATGTCAGAGGCAATTAATAAATCAATATATACAAATACAGCTATTACAAAAAGAGTTATATGCTGTGGGTAGTATAAGATAGAAATTAAATATTTAGCTTCCAGTTTTCGTTTTTAGTAGTATCAACATTTACATTGATTAATGTGGTAAAAATTTAGTAGCACGTGAAAGACGATGCATTCTCTTTTATTTCGTGATAAAAGTTAAAATCATTACCATGGTGTGTGGTTTCTAAGGTTACCAAGGTTAGTTCTGTTGCTAAGCTTAGTTCTTTTACTATTGAATTGACAGTAAATTAAATATGTAGCAGTGGGTTGTCTACAATTGCACAGATTATTAGATAAACGGACTTGCCTATACATTTAGTAGTGCGTGAAAAATGATGTATTCTGTTTTATTCCGTGACAAAATATAAAATGATTACCATGGACTGTGTTTTCTAAGGTTGCAAATGTTAGTTCTCCTCCTAAGCTTAGTTCTTTTACTATTGCACTGACAGTGAACTAAATATTCAGCAGTGGTGCGTCTACCATTACACAGATTGTTAGATAAACGGATTTGCATATACATTTAGTAGTACGTGAAAGATGATGTAGATGATGTATTCTGTTTTTTTCCGCGATAAAAGATAAAATGATTACTATGGATTGTGTTTTTTAAGATTCCCAAGGTTAGTTCTCTTCGTAAGCGTAGTTCTTTTACTATTGCATTGACAGTAAATTAAATATTTTGGCTTGGTGTGTCTACCATTACACATATTCTTTTATAGCAGTGGTGCGTCATCAACAGTCTGTGATAAAATCATTATCACAGATTGTTGGATAAACGGATTTGCATATACATTGAGTAGTGCGTGAAAGATGATGTATTCTGTTTTATTCCGTGATAAAAGATAAAATGATTACCATGGATTGTCTTTTGTAAGGTTTCAAAGGTTAGTTCTCTTCCTAAGCTTAGTTCTTTTATTATTGCATTGACAGTAAATTAAATATTTAGCCGTGGTGTGTCTACCATTACACAGATTCTTGGATAAACGGATTTGCATATAAATTTAGTAGCACGTGTAAGATGATGTATTCTGTTTTATTCCGTGATAAAAGATAAAATGATTACCATGGATTGTGTTTTCTAAGATTCCCAAGGTTAGTTCTCTTCGTAAGCGTAAATCTTTTACTATTGCATTGGCAGTAAATTAAATATTTAGCCTTGGTGTGTTTACCATTACACAGATTCTTGGATAAACGGATTTGCATATATCAATGGAGTTATGAAGTCCTGAATCGGTAAATAACGTTTTAAATTATCCGTCAATATTTTATTAACCGTTTCTGCGTATATATTTCTGTTTACCGACGAATTAAAAATTCTATGCCTATTTTAAAACGTTTTCACCTCATTTCGGTGAAATTATGAGGGACACCTCTTATTATCAATTCATGGTGTTGAAAAAAATTTAGCCCGTTTCTTTAAGATTTCGGAAAGTTCGTTTTCGCATTTTTTATGCACAGTTCTCAAAAAACACGAACACCCCTGGATGTGCGTGGATGTGCCACTGCGATGAACGAGCTCACGTGCTTTCAGATTTGGAATAGATAACGATGACGTAGCAAACGACGCTGACGTTATTGATTAGCTTATTAATTAATTGATAACTTGCGAACAGAATAACTTAGATGTTTTAAAATAGATGCGTTGACCTAAAAATGCCAGTATTAATAAGCTATGCAAATTTCACGATGCCACAGTTCGTCGTTCGTGAGTTTTTGCTGCTTCAGACAAACAAACAGACGTTTTGTGTTTTATATATTAGATGCTCTTCATGCTCACGTGTGTGGTGCTGAATATAATGATATTAAAGCTAAGCACCGTTTTGGGGGAAATACCTTGTCAAATCCCATTATATTATTGACCACAGGCAGTTGCCATTTAAAGTGACTCACTTCTTTGAGTTGCAGCAGATTTTCATTTTATTCGTAATGTTCATTCGCAAATCTCATCACAAGATTATCATCTCTCAGTTTCGACGTGTAGGAAAATAAACCGGTTAGATTAAATAAGAAATCCCGCTCGCAACCTCATTTTATGAACGTCTAGCTGTGAATTAGAGATTTCAGGAACGAGATTTGAGTATGCTTACCAGTGCACATTTATCTCCCATGTCACTGTCCCTCAAAATTTGACTTGATCGATCATTTCACACACTCAGAGGACTAAAGTTCCTGAAAATTTCACAAATCCGCAAACGATGTTTCTGCATACTTTCATGTCTGAAGGCCTAAATCATATAGCAGATTCTTCTCAGATTAGGCTGAAGCGTCTGGACGTCTTCCTTGTGGCAGAAGTACAAATGGGAAAAGAAAAAATACGATGGGAAGTGAAAAGTGTAGTTTTCTCCATTTCTGGATTGCACATAGTATGATTTAAAGCGAAAATTAAGTGCTTTAGTCATAAAATATGAATACTACATTTTACGCATGTGGTGGTATTCTGTTTAGCATCACCTTCATTTTTCTCTTCTTTTTTTGCGTTTTCGAATCCTATATTATTCAATAGGGCACCACATCTGGTCTAATGATCATGAAAATAAGAGGAACATTTTTGAAACTGCAGTTTATTTCTTATCGAATGTTTCGTACTTTGAAAATGAAGATTTACCTGTAAGAATCTTTTGCGATAGTTAAATTCATCATGCAACACAAATTTGAAAATCTGCATTGCAATTCATAGATTCTTTCAAAATCCTGTCTTCGCAGAATATAAAATCCTGAATGCGTTTTCAGTATAATACTAGAAAATTTAAATATTTTAATTATTATGAATTCGTGTCATAGGAGATGTACATTAAAATGCTATTTTTACTTTGAACGAGCAGCTGCTCGTTACGTTTTGCAGTAATATTCTTAGGTACACTTGCTTTCTCATGAGCTACGAGAATAGTGGGTCCTAGGAGATTAGTACACCGTGTGCCAAGTCTAGTAATAAATCCATGAAAAATGCACAATGTTCAACAGCATTATTCTGATAACGCAATATTAATGTATTGCTAGATTCACAGAGCTAACACTAAATTAGCATGATCATCCATCTGGAGCTATTCTTGTGATTGGAAAACCAAAAGTATGAGTTATTTTCATTTTCTTTTTGAAGCGTGCGCATAATCGTACGTTACATCATAGCGCCGTAAAATTAAAATACATATATTCAATTAACAGCATATTTTTTATTTCCGAACGATTCTAATGCAAAGCATTCCTATTAGCTTGGGGTCAATTTTGTTTCCAAGCTTATTTAACATTTTGAACGAAAGTCCACGCTTTCAAATATATCGATTAGCTTTATCCATAAGCTTTCTCAGTATTGGATAAAACAAAGTATTTCCCTAGGTGAACATGTCTTCCTTTCTCTTTGTCAGATAATAAATATTAATTTCATTAATGGATTCCTCGTTATTGTGAATATGAATATATTAGGAACGATACAATGAAACCCGTTCGAGGGGCTTTATTACGTCGAACGAAAAGGTACATCCGCAGGTGTGGCAGAACTAAATATAACAATATACGAGGAATCAAGAATGCACCAGTGTTGGTTCGAAGAAGTAGCCGTAAGCATCCACATACGCATCCCACTGGTTAAGGAGACGACGGATACCGTCCGCGAAGAAGGACGTCGATTGCTCCTTGAACCATTTAGTCCCAGCGGCCATGAGGCCTGCATCGGAGTGGAATCGTTCTGCTTTAAGAGTAATTTTTAAGGGTACGAACAAATGAAAGTCACATGGTGACTAATCGGGCCTATAGGCTGGATTGTGCAGAACCTCCCACCATTTCCGTTCTAAAGTATTCTGCCCAATGTTCGGAACACGCGGACTTGTATTGTCGTGCAGCAGAACCGCACGACGCGAAAGCATGCCGGATCGCTTATTCTTGATCGCTTTATGTAGCTTGTCCAGTGTGCCCTTGTAGCGGTTGGCATTTATGTTCACGCGAGGCTCTTTAAAGTCCACCAACAAAAGCTCTCCGTGGTCAAAAATTGCGGTCAGCATAACCTTACCGGTGAAAGCCTGTGATTTGGTGACCCAGGATGTTACCATTTCATGCTCGCTTGTTTCTGTACGGTTCAAAGTGGTAGCCCCAAGACTCGTCGCGTGCCGTTATGTGCGACAGCAAGTGGTTCACACTCCGCTTCGTAACACAGCAAGTGGTTCACACTTCGCTTCGTAACACAACAAGTGGTTCACACTTCGCTTCGTAACGCAGCAAGTGGTTCAAACTCCAACATATGCGTTCTTCCTTATGGTGGTCAGTTAGCATCCGTGGGTTCCATTGTGAACACACCTTCCCATACTGCAGTGTCTTCGTAACCACCGTTTGAACTGTCACAAATGACATAGCGAATTCCCCCGCCAGCGAACGTAAGGTCCGATGAAGCTAATATTGTTAATGGTTAACTCGAAGAGGAAAGAAGGGTGTGCACATAACACATTCATTCACTTCAGTAAAAATCAGAAAATACAGGTTGCGTACTCCGCGATATTCTTACATCTTGGAACAAATATCTGATATTTCTGTTTCATCATCACACGTCGGACACGCATTTCCCAACAAATGCCAATCGGTTTTCCCATTCGCTCGCGCCACTCGAGTGCGGATTAATGAGGTGACGGTTTATAGGGATCACCATCCTCTCTCGAAGCACTGGTACTAATATGATATTTCACATTATCATACGCTGATACTGGAATAACAGTATTGATTGAACATGTTTTGTAAAAGGAAATTATAGGTTGTAGTTCTATTAATTTATAATGTTTTATATAATGAAATTAGAGGTTATAGCTCTATTGATTGGTAACACTTGGAAACACAATGCTTGGTGCCTAAGAGTTTAGACCCTTAATGTGGTATTTTGGGGTCACATATTTCAAAAATGGCATTAGGTTTTGTTCATCAGATCTGCTGCTTATGACATGACGTATGCAGAGAAATCCCAATAAGCCTAGAACACGAACAACAACACACTAGTTTCGTCATATTACCATCTGATAAGGAATTGACTTCACGAAATTCACTTTCGAAACTAATAGCTCCACAAGAATGGTTAGCAAAAAAGCGTGATCTCAGCGTCATCTATGAACGGAAGGCTGCATTGGATATGTCTTTATTTCCACTTATTTCCACCTTTTTCATAGCAAAAATTAAGACTTCTTAGTCCTTGCGTAGGATATCGGATGAGCGTGGCAGCAATGTTTGGAAGGTCACGCATGTCATCAAATTGGAACTCTCTCACCAGGGTGATCGGTAGAAAGACTCGAGTGCCTATTTTGAGACAGCAAGTCGTAGAAGAAATAAAATCATCAATGGACAATAATTGACAATGTTTACAACCTGCAATGGGTATCCCCGTATTGGGAAGTATTTGCGACGATTGCCACTTACCGCAGCGCATGGTCTTTCCGCTTTGTTTTAATGCCTTACCAGACGTGGGTAATGGGGAACGAGACATGTTGAATATCGCTTTTTCCTCAGCGTTGACGATTGCTGATCGAGGTTTTGTTGAGATTGTGGTCGCAGGACGCAACTTCTTGCTGTCCTTGAGCGTCTTAAGACTCCTCATCCTGGTGTTCAGATTTGGTATGTTATCAGCTTCAACAAACGATTAAGCTCAGTTTAAACAGGATAACACCTACACGAACAATTTCAACGTTAGTACGCATTGCTTACAATGTGTCCAGGTAGTGAACTGGCAGGCACGATTTCCAGAACTTTCTACAGAAGAAAACTTGTTGGACGTCATTTGTAAACGACTTAACTCCTCTTCCTTACCACATCGCACTGTCGCTGAACTGTGGACAAAAGTCAACGACATCGATTGATAATGATTAAGAGCTTTGATTGATTGAGAACAGCGGCAACTCAAAATACCATATCACGCTACATATTTACTAGATATTAAAAGATATACATATTTTGCGAAAATGTTTCTGAACTGGACTCGATGCCACACTCATTACTCTCGTGTAATTCCTCAGAAATTAAATTACATCTTTCCAACCGTCATGCCTATACGTGAGGAACAATTCGCATCATTTGGTGCATTCTATAATGATCTGGTAATGTTTGTGTCGAGAAGTGCCTTTCTACAAGCAATTCTCTGTTTGGTAAATGTTCAGGACTTCGGTCAATCTGAAAATTCTCCCTCAAGTTGTTCAATCTGTATTTTAAATTTTTGCTGCAGTATTTTGATTAAGAAAATAGTTATATGTAATTTTAAATAAAATTTACTCACAAATTTAAGAGGTAACGCTTATGTCCTTTAATGGCGGCAGCCATGAAGTTCTAATTTTCAAATGTACTGTTAATCAGTAGAATGTAGTCTGTTAGAAAAACTTCTTCAATTGCGCCGTACGAGAATGCAGCAATTCAGAACGCACTTTACGTAACATGTTAAAAATTGGGCCGTCAAAAACGGATGGAATTTTTAGGTTATCGAAATCGAGTAACCCCTAGTGCGGAAAAGTGTCCTTTAGTGTTCCAAATAATAGTGAAAAAAGTTTTTTTGAAGTTGATTAATATGCTATGTCTCCGCACTGCACGCGAAGTTCACCAGTTTCTTACTGTGTTGGACCAGTGCCAGTAAGCAACCCTGGAGAGGAAGTCCACATATACTGGATAATTCATGCTCTTGTGAACGTTCACGGAAAATACCTACTTGTGAAGTTCCTTTTTTGATAGATCAAATAACGGAAAGGAAAATGGTAATTGTAAAAGAACAATTCACTAAAAGAGAGTAAAGGAAAAATAAACGGACAAAGGATAGCGGTGCGTTAGATTCTGAGACAAAGGCACGTTTGAACGACTCTGACACAGACTCTTGTTCATCTTTAAAAAAAACGTAGCCGTATATGTGTTGAAGACTCGACTTTTGTCCAGCAGGACCCTCGTCATCACGTTCAGAGTCACAAATGAGAGTAATCCCACTCCTTGATTTGGCATCAGCTGTCTACCGTCCCAACGAGGAAAGCTGCTCCTATTGCAACATCTGTTCTAGAAGACATGGACATCATTACAGTCGATAGTCTCGAGAAGGTCATTGAGAGAAACAAAATTATTCGTGAAAAATTAAGCTCTCTAAGGATGTAAAGGAAAAAGCCCAGGCAGACAGAAAAGTCGCTCGCCGGCTCTATTTTGATGGAAGGAATACCTCGACTCTGTTCCTAGATCAGAAAAATGATAAATAGTATCCTTCCGAGAAGAAAGCACACAATGCTCTCTTGGAGGAGCCTGGATCGAAGTACCTCGGACATGTCATCCCTACTTCTGGTCATAGCAGAAACATCGTAAAGAGCATTACTGATTTTTTAGAAGTTCATGGCATTGACTCAAGTTTTCTCATTGTTTTAGGGTGCGATGGAACTGTTATAAATACTGGCAGGAAAAATATTACTATATGTCAACCGGAAGTTCAATTGCAATGTCCATTGCATTGGCTAGTGTGCTTGTTCCATTTCCTCATTTGCTTGAGGAACTCGATGGTAAATCAACAGGTTGTACAACTCGTTCATGAGAGATTGGGGCAGCTCTCAACGGCTGTAAAAGCTTCCCAGTAGTTGAATATTCATAAAGAATGGACAGAACACATGAAAACATTGCAGGGTACACGTGAACTTAATACCGATTAGCAGTATTTACTGGAAATCTGTTGCGCTGTGTCACAGGGAGACTGTGAAGTCAGACTTTCTAGGAGAAATCTAGGACCACTGTCACATTCGCGGTGGCTGACGACAGCTAACAGAGGCACGCGCCTCAATGTCGCCACTCAAAACCCATCGAAACTTTATAATGTGTTGCCAACTACAGAAAAAAGGTATATGCCTCTTTCTGGTTTTCCGTTAAAAAGAAGCCTTCGTGCTCAGAAGGGGCCAAACACTTTTGGAAACTGATCAACTTATCGCGCTTCATGGATTTGAAGTGCAAAGTAATCATTAATGCGGTGATCAAGAGAAACGCGTTCTTCAGTCACACAGAGAATATATTACTAAGTATGATTGCGGAGGAACGCACCCACGCCAAAGCTCTTGGATGGAGAAGAATAAGGAAAGCTAGACCACAACAAATGAATGATATCATACGAGAATTCGGAGTGCTGCAATATGATCTGGATGCTAATTAATATTATAAGATGATCGATTGTACTAAAGTGCGTCTTACTGAACCACACCTGATAAAATACATCTCAGACGAAGATATGGATCGACTAATCGCAACTTCTGCCGCAGCTGGCGAAGAAATAATCAAGTTTCTCTGCGACACGCAAGCTGTGGAACTTTGCGTCAAACTGGTGACTGAAGCAGCGGCCTCAATGTGTGGGTTTGAAGCTAGAGATTCTTTCATAAAATCAACAATTGCATCACGGCAATGAATGCCACATTTTTCGAGTAAAACGGATTGCCGAACAAGATATACCACGTAGAAATAAAATTCAGAGCTGAAGGGAGGGTGGGCGTAACTCGAAATGCTGCTACCTCCTCGTGGTGAGTTCTGGGTTGTTTTCATATGTGACATTGGAACCAAGCGATTACACGCTGCAAATTCCAAAGCAAACTGAGTGTTCTACACATGCACATGCATGATGTACTCATAAACGTGAAATTTTCTACGGATTTTCCCGATACCCTACATGCCAGGACGCCTTTACCTAGCCTACGCTTTCGTGCCAAATGTGGTAAGAAAATAGTGAAATTTGCGTGCAGTGCGGAGACATAGCATATTGATCAACTTCAATTTTTTTTTCACTGTTATTGAGAACAATAAGGAATACCTTTTCGAACTTGGGGCTAATCGATTTCAATTGCAAAAAAATTCCATCCGTTTTTGTTCACGGCCCAATGCCGTTGGAAAAACGCAAAGGTAGTGTGCCGTGCTGAAACGTTAGATAGTAGTCAATATAAAAAAAAATATATTGTTTTTCTTGTTGACCCAAATGGCCACTTTTCCGCACTAGGCGATATGCAAATTAAAAAAAAGTTTTTTTTTTGGCCCACCATACCAATCACGCGCAGAATTTTAACACCTTAAGAATTTTAACACTCACACCTTATACTTCATATATTGATCGAGTAATCGCGCTCTCTCGGAAATCCCGTGGTCAAACGGCCACATCGGATCTTGAAACGGGTGATCATAATTCAGTAATCACTCGGTATATGTTTCTATATACAATGAAGAGTAATTGAATCAGAGACAGCTGGCGTTATGCAAATCTGGCGCTGTGGGCGGCCCTGTAAACGGAAACGACATAACGTATGTAACGATTCAACAATATAAGGAGTGGTGCGACGGGAATCAGTAACAGTCGGGCGCAGTATGGGTAAGACGAAGGATCTAAGCGCATTTCACCGTGGGCAAAGTGTCGTGGCCCGACGAATGGGACACTCCATCTCGGAAGTTGTGCAAACACTGGGATTTTCACGAACCACTGTGTCACGGGTGCACCGTGCGTACATCTAATCCGGTAAAACCATCCCTGCAAGGGCCAACAGCCGTGGAGTACAGCGTGTGGACGAGCCGGGTCATCGTTGGCTAGCTCGCATTTTAACAGCAGATAAACGGGCCACAGTGTAAGAAATCACTCGGTAATTTAACGCCGGTACACAAAAACGTGTAAGCAGCCACACCATCCAGAACCATCTCCTCGCTATGGGGTACAGAAGCCATCGTCCCACGAGGGTACCGCTGCTGACCACCCATCACAGGGTGCACAGATTAGCATGGGCACGGGAACATCGCCACTGGACCCTAGACATATGAGAAAATTTTGCTTGGACTGATGAGTCGCGATTCAAGTTGGTACATGCGGATGGAAGGATACGAATACGACGCTAAATACATGAAGAGATAGATCCTTCCTGCCAGCAGGGTATTCTTCAAGCTGGTGGGGGTGGAATTCTCGTCTGCGGACTGTTTACGTGGACTCAAATGGGTCCTCTGGTACGTGTGACATCGTCCCTCACCTTTTAACTTTACCAGGATATCCTGGACAATCATTTGCTCCCGTTTGTGCGTTTTCAACATCCCACAACGGACCTCATCCTGCAACAAGACAATGCACCGTGCCATCGCTCCTGAATTGTATCCGAATGGTTGGATGAACACTCCACCGATGTGACCTCGCTTCTTTGACCAGCTAGGTCACTTGACCTCAATCCCATCGAGCACATCTGGGTTACCATCGAGAGAGATGTTCGTAGCTGTGAGCCCCCTCCATCAGATCTTCGTGAACTGTGGGAGCTTGTTCAGGGGTCGTGGATCTGTATAGCTTCCCAACGCTTCCGGTGTCTTATCGAGTCCATGCCGAGAAGAATCGCCGCCGTGAGCAGTTCAATGGGCTATAAGCAGTGACCCGTACATAATTTAAACTTGATTAAAGTCTAACCACCACCGGGAGCAATTCAATTGGCTATAAGCAGTGGCCCGTTCCCAATTTAGGGCCATTGGTTCCAGGGAATGGAGATAATCAGTGCCGTAAGACAAACAAAACATCCATGTCTCACTGGATTCGAACCCTGATCCCTTCCAGACAAATGATGAGAAGCCATTGCTTAGACCACTGTGCCACAGGTGCTGAGAGTTTTTCTTTTTATAAGTTAAGTTTCTTAATCAATCAGTGAGAGATTTACGGATGGTTAAACACAATTAAAATTGCTCTGAATTTCACAATAACTTGTTTAACAATAACCCATCTACTGAAGAAAATGCCTTCCAGTGAAAAATATTAGTAAAAATATCCAAACCCCTAAAATCTTTCTTTTTTGAAGTTTACACTGTAACATCGCTAACTGAAAATGTTTATTATAGATTATGTGCATTCATATTCATTTTTGTAAAAATTTATTATGCCTTCATTTCTTTCGAAATGTACTCTTTATTTTAAATAAAATGTCCTCCCATTCCAAAACATCAGCTGGTCACCCTGTCCGAACAGCCACATGCTACCAAGGCATAAATGGACATCTAATGAAACATGGTTAGTGTCATTTTCGAGACTAAATGAATAGAGGTTGCCGTACGTGTCGGAAGCATACTCGAAAGAGAATGTGGGAAAGGTGAAATGCGTGTTATTTTTAAAATACGCCGAAATTAATGAGGAACATTTCAGAATTGAACAATCAATGCTTTCCACGTTAAATGATGGCATTCCAAAAGGAAGCAACATTAAAATTATTTTTCATTTCGTGGAGTCTTGTGTGCCTATAGGTGACAATTGTATATTTTGTGGTTGCTATGTTCGCACGTTTAGCATATCTGAAGCTCTTCAAGATGCCATCAAGACAATAAAAATACTGTAAAATGAATCAATGAGCATCAGTTCATTTGCAGAAAATCTGCATTGCTTCAACGATAAAAATTCCACCTTAAAATTCTATAATACATTTTCAATTCGTGAAACATTTACTGATACATATTATATTTTGCATATATGGGACATTAAACATCAAGGAATTCAAATTTAGATAATCACATTTAATTTGCATGAATTGTTGAACTTTCATAAAAGGGAAAATCGGGCAAATGTATACACTGGCGGAAAGTGAAAAAAGACCACCAAGAAGAAATTGGCGGACGATCATGTCATTTTCATATGTTGTTAATGGGGTCGAGTTTACGTAGGTGTGATGTTAATTTCGGGACCAACCGGTCAGCGCTTACGCCACAACACGGCAATATAAGCAAATTATCGTCGGTGGTATTTAAGGAGTACGGCGAAGTGAATGTAATCAGTCGTCAGCGTACTGACACGTGCGAAGACCCTGAAGAAGCTGCAATGCCTGGACATGGAAGACAAGTACGATTTCAGCAGTTATCAAACTTTGAGCGAGGTCGTCTATTCGGACTCCGCGAGGCAGGGTGGTCGTATGGTCGTATTACGGAGCGAATTGGACGGGAAGTATCGGTGGTGGTACGATGGTGGCGTAGATGGTCCGAGGAACATTCCCACACGAGAAGACGTGGAACCGGAAGTCACAGACGGACTGATGAGCGGAACGATCGACGCATAAGAAGAGCGGCGTTGTCAAGCAGAACATCCACTGTGACGCAAATCCGAGCTGTCGTTGCACCTGAGGTGACTGTGGAAACAATCCGCAACCGACTACTGGATGCAGGACTACGTGCACGTGTGCCTCTAGCATGTGAACCTCTGACTCCAGCCCACCGTTAGGAACGGCTGCAGTGGTGTCGCCAACATCTGCACTGGAGAACGCAATGGCGATCTGTCGTGTTCAGCGATGAAAGCAGATTCTGCTTGGGAGTTTCCGATGGCCATATGCGTATTCGCAGACGCACAGGGGAACGTATTCACCCTTCTTGCATCCGCCAGCGACACACAGGGCCTACACCTGGTCCTGGTGTGGTGAGCGATCAGCTATCACTCCCTTACACAACTAGTGTTTGTACCGGGCACCTTAAACAGCACCTGCTACGTCAACAACATCATTCAGCCCGTTGTTGTGCCATTTGTAAGATCGGTCAATCGTTATGTTTTCCAGCAAGATAACGCACGCCCACACTTTACACGCGCAACGCAACATGCACTTAAGGGTGTGAGGCAACTTCCATGGTCTGCAGTTTCCCCGGATTTGTCCCTCTTTGAGCAAGTGTGGGATTTTATGAGACAGCGATTTATCGGGTCTCCACGGCCAGCACGACCTTCCGCGATTTACGCGTCGAGGTTGAGGATGCTTGGAACTCAATACCCCAAACTTATATTTAACATCTGTACGACAGACACCATGCCCGAATTGCACAGTGTGACGCAGTTCATGGCAGTTCAACCTCGTACTAACCATGTTACATGGAAGTGTTATTTTTCAGTTTACCAGCAAATATAGCTGTATTTTGCCATAATGTTTTGATCTCGTTATCCTCTGTATTCCGTTATTATGCTGTTCAAATTTTGTTGGTATGAGACGTATCCTTCTTGGTGTTCTTTTTTTCACTTTCCGCCAGTGTATTTCTGAAAGCACTAAGTACTTTACATTAATTAAAATCTACAAATATCAGAAAGGTTGACTAATATTTCTACCACGCTTAGACCAGAAAAATAATAAATTATGTAATACAGGATCCCGTATTTGAAATCAAATATTTTAAAGACCACGAAGGTGATGGAAAACATCCTAAAATGACATTGGTGACTGAAACGTCGTATATATTTATCATTTGCAGTTGATATACTTAATGTTCGTTTTAAATCAAGATATATGGGAAATCGAAAAATCAAAGAAAGTATTCTTCCAACATCTCACAGTGATGTATACTCTTCTTCTTATCATTGCCACAAGGAAAGTGGGCCTGTTATTTTGCCTTATATTTCTTGGGCTAGAGACATGAAAACATGCGGACAACTTTTGAGTGAACGAGGCATATGAAAGTTTCATGCAAATAAAAACTTTTGTGATCATTTATAACTTTGTTACATGAGAAACTGCAAACTGGAAAATTACTAGTTATTTAAATCAGTAAAACTCTGTTAAAAGCGCCTAAAATGTGACATGAAAGTGAAAATGCTGTGGCTTTCAGAATGAGGTGCTTTCCTGTGGATTCACTGCACCCGTTAGGTTATCCTTGGGCTATTTTTTTATCCCTGTTCACAAACATCTAGAAAACTTCCTCAATAAATACCGCATCGTACTTAAAAGTGACGGTGCAAAGAGTTGATTCAGTGTTTCTAAAAACAATAAATGCAGACGCATTGTCGTTTGTGCAGGATGATGGGCCAGATCATGTCAAATCTGTAGCAAGGGACTTTCTTCTCACCACATTTGGTGGAGACAGACTAATTGGCATTAACTGAAGCATCCTGTGGCCTCCTCGGTGCCCAAGTCTGAATCCAGTTAATTTCTGGTTCAGTCAATTCCAGTTTGAATAACATCTTAGCCATTTGAAATGTTTTCCAAATGAGAGTTAAAACAATGTCCTACATTATAGACACCAGTATTTTAAAATAATTTATTCTCCTCTAAACAGCATCCTAACGGCTAAAACGAATTTCGTGTAAGAGGATCTTCATTCGGAATTTTATCAAAAAAAGGAAGCCTTTTCAATGGTAGTTTTCGAAGCAACGATATGGAATATTATAAATGTGGAAGCCGGAATAAATTGCATTTACGCGTTCACTTGCAGAATTGTGTATCGTCAAAAGACTAAATTGTTCAGATTGTTGTTCTCACACTGTGATGATTTGAAAGATGAAAGAAATTTTTAAATCGAACTATTAACCTAGGTATTTGACGTTCAAAGATGGATGAATAGCTCGACACGAGTACCGTGCTCAAAGAAAGACGGGGGAAATTAGCACCGATATTTTAGCCATAATTTTTCCAATACGTTGTTGTATGCTAAGAAATATCATTTTTCTTCTTTTAACGCGAAACAATACCGATTCTTGCTAGATCCACCTTTTCAGTTCGTTCGCTGATTCAATGTTACTGTGAGACAACGACAGACAAAAGGGTCTCCATTAACGTATACCAGAAATCCTCTCCTGACTAGCCGAAGCCGTAATACTAATCGGCTTCTAACAGCTCAGAACAGCGACAGTCGTGGCACATGATCTGCGGTCTAGCATGTCCTTAATTATGCCGTAGATTTCATCGCCACTTGTTGCCATATGAACATTAAGCTGGCAGCAACTGAAATTTTAATATTTACGTAGGGTAAAATATAGGTCTATAAAAGTAGGAACATTTTTAATCTCCTTGTGTAATTATTCTGCTATTGAGTGTAAAATGAAAATTTCCTGTACGGGAAGCAGATATGTTTTCAGGAAAATTAATTCTTCTATGTTGTTCAATATTTTATTTAAATGTTATCAAACACTTCATAATGTTTGAAGTCGTTTGGGATTTTATTTATGCTTTATATAATAACTACTAATGCTTTATAATTGTTGCCTTAAAAGCAGGCGGTTATCTGGAATTTCCGATAATTGTAGTCTTGTTTCGCAAACCTTTCAGAGGAGCATTCACAAGAAGCCACTTAGTTCTTTTTTTTTCCACTTAGTTCATTAGATTTATTTACTTCTCTCCGTGTTTTTTTCCTTATCACAGAGAAAGGATTCCACGATAATGCACGAAACATTAGTATTTATATGTTGTTAAGCTTTCGAAAGCGTGTATTTTATAAGTGAGAAAAGGATATCACAACAAAAATATTTACACCTACAGCAGGTTTTACAATATCCCTTATTTCCCTGCGCCGTTGGTCACGTCACTGGTTAGGATTTCAACGGAAAGTCGCTTATAAATGATATGATACTCTTAGATTACAAAACAGAACAACGGGGCCTGGGTGTGCGATATACAATTCCAATTCCTACTGTCCCACACATTCTTACTTAATAAATACCGAAGTGTACAGGTTGGTTTCTCTCAAATGCAGATGTGATGTTGTTACTGCGGAATATTTCTGCTAGCGGAGGAATATCAAATGGTATAATATATTTTAATTTCTAAATAGGTAACTATAATTTTCCGCTCCTCACGTACAATGTGCAGATTTTTTCTCAAAAATTGCCATGAGCAGCCATGGCTCTTCAAAGCTTCTCCAAGAGAAAAAATACTCAACTGTCATAACGACATGACGAAACATGCCATTTATAAAATTGAATTTAAGCCTTTTACTTGTGCTACACGTTTTAATATATATTTGTTATTTTGATTGGAAATCAATCGTAACTACAAAATACCGAAACACCCAGAAGATCCGATTTCATAGAAATGCGTTTTTTCTGAAAATATATAAAACCGCCAAAATTCGAATTTCAAGGTTACTGCATTTGGTTTTATTCTTGTAACTGTATTACTGGAAAACCACCAATTTGCAAATTATACGGTATAATAACATCATTGATAGAAGTATTAATGAATTTCATTTTGTTTATAAGTTATTGATATGCTGTTAAAAACTTTGTGGACATCAAATAAGACATGAACCTGAAATGGAGTTTCCATTTGAAAACCATATGCATCTTTAAAATTCCACATAACATTCTGCATACATTTCTCAGCAATTTATTGCAAATATTTAGTTTATCTCTTCGCAGTAGGCTATTGTCATTGATTGTATGTGTGCTACATTATGCTGGCAGTTCACTTGGCATTCTTCGAAGTGATTAAAAATATACTACAGGTTTAGTTATGCATGGAAACAGCTAAACTGCATGATATTCACAAAGCGTCCGTCCTTATATGAGAGAATAGTAGATGTTGCTTTACTGAGTTCTGAGCGACTTTTAGACCGTTCCTCCTGTTGAATGGTTGAAAAAGGTTTTTATTTTTTATGAGTTCACAGTAGTAATATCTGTGCCCCATTTGCCATTTTGGAGAAAGGTGTTCAAGGACTTCTGAGACCCCAGCTGTGATGCACTTTGTAGTGTATTTAATGGGGGTTCTTTGCATTTCAGAAGACACGGTTTATATCGAAAAGGTTTACTTTCAGTTATGTATATCTTGAGGTAACTGAGCACATAAAAAACATTCCGAGATATTCAGTTCTACTGTGAACTAATGTCTATTTATTTTTCACCTTCAGCTACATCCAAATAAAAAGAGCAAGAAAATGACGACAATACGCGACTTCATCGCTTCAAAATTCAAAGAAACTGAAAACTCTGTAAATCTGGTGCAATAAACCCGTGTGAAATCTGTAATTTTGCAAATATTCGCAGGGCATATAATCAAGTGTGAATGTATCGCGATATTCCCTAGCGGATAGGTATGTCGGTAACCGATTGAGCAGCAGTTACTCCAGGATTGTAGAGCAGTTCACTTTCTGTTGCATGTTTTCAACTAACATCTGACACTGGAGTAAGCAGGTTGTTACTAGATGACTGGATATCGACGACGGTAACCCTTTTATCTACTGGAAAGAAATAACTCGGGGTCATCAAAATGGGCTTACATCATTCCAAATCATTGTATTCAGTGTTGAAGGACTGGCCTCAACACGGCTGGAAAGAATCAACGTGCTCATCCGAAAGCGTTGGTTCCCATTAATCTGCGTTATTCAAAGTGGTCACTTAACAAATAATTGACACAAATCTATTCTGACTGATTTTCTGCTGATTAAAAGCCTAAGAAAGGACAGAGGCGATACACTGAAACCTCCGTTATACGTTTTTCTCGGGGATGGACTGAAAAAATTAATAAATGTAAAAAACTTATAAAACTAAATTTCAAAGTGTTACATACTATCATCAGATTTATGGCTTAAAGGAATACAGTGTGTTCCTTAATGATTTATTAAGAGTCGAATTGTCTGCGAAAGAACTAAGAGCATTACAGTTCATAATATATATTTAGCGTTGCGAAATTCCTAAACTCAGTCATTATCAAAGCACACTTTTTTTCTAGTCTATAATTTTCCTGATTGTAGAAAAGTTAAATCCTCACAACTGAGAATCCGAGTGAGTGCTTCAGTATGGAACGCTTGTATTAGCAGCTTTTTCTCTCTGCGCCTTCTGGGTGCATCAATTTGAAACCAGAGCATTTAATATTGATTATATGTCTAGGATTGTATTGCGCCATGGTAAATGGTGGAACCACAAAGTCACATCAGGGATTCTTATGTAGTGCATATGTGTGTGAGTCATGAAATTCCAAACTAATTTTCATATAACCGGAAGGTAAACAACATACCTCCGTCTCCTGATGGGATCAAGTTTTAGTTTTGACAGCAACAAGAAGAAAAACCAAGTACTGTCAAATGTCTCTCATGTTCGTAATACAGCGGGTTACTTAAAAAAGAATAAAATAACAGTGTTTGTGATATTATGAAATTTAAATTTTAACATACAATCGCAAAGAGCCTATAAATGAATAACGTGTAACAGTATTAAACAACGCGTTAGAAAATACAGTAAAATATCACGACTAAAGCAGAAATACGTATGAAAGTGAAAAGGGATAACTGAGAAACGTATTACAGAGGTTCCATTATATATGGTTAGAATATGAATTTGAAATAGGTTCTAAATCTGTTACAAAATTTAATATCTCATTAAAAAGCATATAAAGAGTGTAGTTATCTATAATTTACCCTATCTCTTGATGCATGAGGAACCAGGAAAAGAATCTTGGAAAGCACGTTAAAATATACGCTGTTTAGATAGTATCAGCTTCTAGTAAATTCTTTCCATAAAAAATATTCATTTAGTAAATGCAAAATCAGGAAATTGTTATCAATTAGTGGGGCCGTGCGTTGCCTAGAGAATGACGTTGTCTACTGCCGTGGAGAAGACCTCAGGTTCGGGTACTGGTCCTCCGGGAATAAATAACTGCGTCTTCCTCCCCTTTCTACCTCGCTTCCGTGTTACTTTCCTATCGGGCACTCTAGCACAAATATCCTAGCTTCCTATTTCTAAAGGTCAGACACTCCCTTCCTAAAATCCTCTACATATGATCATTTGAAGGAACGTGTCATTCAGTGGAGTCAATTCATGACCTGATTGGGACATATAATGAATGTGGGTGATGATAAATCATGCGTTATACTTCATCAACGGCTTGAGGAGGCAACGGCCTCTCGTCGTTGAGTTCTGATGTCACACTGAATTTTAAATGCCTTTAACAAATCAACAACAAAGCACGCAATAGTCGTATTTGCTACTTTGTGATGTCGTGCAGGATTTGGTCATACCTTTGTTACATCTCTTACAAAACTGTTAGAACCAATTGGAATAAAAAAAGGAATCGACTCTTAATATGTACCGTACATACAAAATAGGACGTGGCAAAAAACGCTCTTCAGTGGTTTTTCACACATTTCATGCGAAATCCAAACTTACTGTGTGAATTCAGAACATTGTTTCTTTTCATACATTTACATTTTGTGTTGCAAATTTTGTGTTTGATATAATACCTTTTCCCCTTATATAGTATAATGAACCTTCTTGTGGTATGAGTTTCAATCAACTTAGAAGCAGAAGACATAATTGATCTCATCGATCAAACTCATCCTAACGGATCATGCATGAGTTCAGCTGTCGATCAGCATTTAACAAAGCTTGGAAACCTTGATTTGTATTCTACACCAAGAAATTCGGATTAATAATATAGTTATACTATTTTAAACACAGACAAGTTAGAAAAATTCACTGCGCTCATAATATGTATGATAGTGAAACAATTTTGTTCATTTCCTCTGAGTTAGAAGTTGCTCGAGGTGTTTCAATTCGGCACCTCAAATGCTTTGTTCCCAGTTATTCAAACCACAATCTTCGTCTAGTTCTAAATAACGGCACGAATCCGAAACCCTAACAAATTTAGGAAGTACTTCCGAAGTTTCAGATGAATTATTCCGCATCAGTTGCACACAGGATTATTTACTTACGATATCAGGTCTCTACAT
Source organism: Macrothele yani (assembly GCA_039090855.1). Lineage (NCBI taxonomy): Eukaryota > Metazoa > Arthropoda > Arachnida > Araneae > Macrothelidae > Macrothele > Macrothele yani. Next base: position 13,401,743 of record CM077033.1, on the reverse strand, counting down.
GTGACATTACACAATATTAACAATAAAATGCGAAAACGGCGTGCATTTTTTTCAGAATAAACATATGTATAATATTTCAACAAAACCCAACTAAAATAGGTGGAATGGCATGTGGATGATTTATGAAGTAATTTTTTACTTCATCGGTGTGAGATCATTATCTCAGGAGTATGTGTTCCATTGGTTGGCAGAAGGCGCAGCATCTACCTACGATGTCTTAAAAGCTGAATATTCATTCATTACAATTATTAACCACAGCTGCTCCACCGTAAGAAGGGCTGGAATACAGCACAGGATATAGCGGGCGCCTTCCGGGTGGTCCAGTGATCTTTGAGCATTTGTCCAAAATGGCTCCGGTTTTGAATCCCCGGCCAAGCATGGATGTTGTGTCTGCTTTAAGGCACTGCCTCTAACCCCTCCCTTGAACCAGTGACGATACATTAGGGACGGGAGATTATTCATAGCGTTATGAGTCGTCCATGGTGGCCGTTAGTCTCCCTACTCCTGAAAAAGAATAGACAAAACATTAGAAAAAGTGATGATAGCAGGTGACATGGGAACCCACACCGCTTAATAGAACAAACCCAAACTGAGTGCGGGAGATAAATAGGAGGACAACAGGGCTTTGCCACAGTGTATCGGAATCAAAGAACATGGGTAAACGTGGTATAATGAGCATCTTTAATGGTGGACGCATGATCAGCGCAAGACATGTGTGCCATTCCAACACTTGAGTAGTAAGAACTCTAAGGTTCCCGAGGACAAACATGTCAAGTGTTTATCTAGAGTACATAATCGACGGACGTACCAGCTACCAAAGAGCAAGCGGTGGCCATTAGATTATCCAGACTCGTACAACACGAACTCTTGGCAACGGCAGCACAAATCATATCCGGTTTAAATGTTGCAGACCTAAGCAGCGTCAGCTATCACATGGTAGGGTACACTCTACATAACCTGGGCTACGGAAGCTGATGCCCTACCCGTGTGGCACTGCTAAGTGCTTGTCTTCGGAAGTTTCGTCTCGCTTGCTTCTGGAGTGTGCAGACCTATCTAAACAGGTCTGTACAAGCCAAGGCATCTACTCTACCAGATGACTGAGCGTTTCCTGCACCTGGCAAGGAAAAATTACAAATAAATCAATGTAATCCATTTGCTTTTTTTTATTTATATATTTAAATACAATTATCTGTAAGTAAGACACACAAATACACTTAGTGGCCACTTTATTATGACCACCTGACAATTTTAAGCAAATGAACTATGACTACAAGCTGTTGCCGCCAGAGGGTGAGGCTAGTATAAAAAGGGAAAGCTTAGTGCTTGCGACAGTAGTAGAAGTGATTTTTGGGAGACGAGATGGGCAAAAAATGCGATTTGATGAATTTTCAACTTGGGATGATTGTAGGAGCTCGGTGTCATGGAGCGAGTATCACCGAAACCGCCGCATTCGTGAAATGTTCCAGAGCAGCTGTTGTTAAATTGTTTAAAAACTGGACTGTCAGCCAAAAAACTGGGTCTCTACGTGCAACGTTTGTTCGTCACCCACGAGTGAATGCTAGTGTCCAGAATGGTAACAGACAACAGAATGGCAACAGTGCAGGAAATTACAGACCATCTTAGTCAAGGATCCCCTCAAATGAACTCCGCACGCCCTGTTCGCCGTACATTGAATCGGATGGGATATGGCAGCTTAAGGCCTGTTCGAACACCTTTGTTGTCTGCAGTTAACAAAAGAAAACGTCTCCAGTTCGCACAGGAGCACAAGGATTGGACAGTCAATAATTGTAAACAAATTATGTCATCCAATGAATCACGTTTTCAGTTGCACCATGCGGAGGGAGAATTTGGTGGAAACAGCACGAAAGCATGGGCCCCAAATGTATTGCTACAACCCTTCAAGCTGGTGAAGGTAATGTTTTGGTTCGGGGAATGTTTTTCTGGCATGCTTTGGGCTCTTTAATTCCTGTTGATCAACGTTTGTCTGGCACTTTATATCTAAACATCGTTGCGGACCAAGTGCATCGTGTCATGTGGATGGTTTATCCCAATGGCGATGGCTACTTTCAACAAGATAATGCGTCCTTCCGTAGTGCTCGTATTGTAGAAGATTGGTTTCAAGAGCATGCCGGTGAGTTTGCTTTGCTTAGGTGGTCCCCACAATCTCCAGATCTGAACCCCATTGAGAATTTGTGGGATGAGGTTGAACTAGCCATCAGACAGCTGGATCCACAGCCCTGCAATCTCACACTCCTGGAAAGTGCTATTCATTAAGCATTGTCTCATATTCCACAAACCACCTATGAACATCTCCTGGAGTCCATGCCACGAAGAATCAACGCAGTATTAAAGACAAAATGTGTCCCAACGAAGTACTGAGGGGGTGGTCATAATAAAGTGGCCACTCAGTGTATACTTCAGAGTTAAATATCGTTTTCATTTCAGTGGCTCCATATACACTTACTAGATTTTTCCGTTATTTTTCAAACACTGAACACCCGCAAATGGAATGCATAAATGCGAATAACTGACTGAAATTGCTGAAACATTGAAATTCCGTACTTTGCAGTTGTTTGTGTTTCATTATGCGTAACAGATTTAACAGTTGAATGCACGTGATGCCTTGATGGGATTAAATGAAACAACTAATGTAATCGCAGTGTTAAAACTCATCGGGAGGGAGTTTTATTTCAGTTCCGTTCTTCTATGTATTTTCATATGCTCACAGAAATATTTCAAATTATGATTTAATAATACTTAAATAGCCTCCAAGACTGGATTCACATTAGCTGCTGTTGCGCCATGATAAAATGGAAGCTCAACAATTTACTTGAAAGTAGCCGCTCAATAACATGATTATGTTTACTTTGTTAAAACGTCATGCCATATTTATTTGTGTAAATTTTACATGCTTCCTAAAAACTGTGGGTGCGCAACCAAACATTTAACTGGGAGCAACAAATGAACTCGGGGTTAACAAATTGGTTTGAAAGCAGTTCGAAATATTAAAATCTCAGTCTAAGAATTGGGCAGCTCCCGGCTTGAACGATTGAATGTGAGCAGCATGAAGTGTTTCTCTGCCCTTAGCTTTGTTATGCGAAGTAGTCACTCATCGAGACGATTTAAACTAATGGTTTCTGATTGATTGATTGATTGCTTGCTAAGAGGCCTGTGTGAATGTCGAGGAACATACGCAAATAGGTAGAACATTTTTGAGTTACTTATTTTATCACAGTGGCATGATGACCGTACAAGGTGGACTATCCCTTTCTGATCGTATTAAGATGATTCAAAAGTCTGGGGCGTTTAGAAGAGTCGTCCTCTTTCAGAAAAGTACTCGGTGCGTATGCGTTATTCAGGTGAGGATAATTTCTTTCAGCAAAACCAGTATCGTCCGGTTGATATAAATATGGCACAATCTGCGGTGATTTGAACGAACATTTTCAGATGTCCATTGCTGTGGACGAGAAATAAGAGTGCTGTTAGGATTTTTCTTTAAAAATCCTATGCTGATACTTTTTTTCTTTGGAAAACATTTTGACCGCTGCTGTTCCAGTTATGGATGTACTGTGGAAGCTGAAGGAGCAGAGTCAGACAGAACGGTAAGATCTTAGCGCCAGCGGTTTTAAAATGAGTACCGCAGACTTAAAGACAAAGTACGTACTGGGAGGCCCTCGACTGTGAAATCTGAAGCTGTACGTCTAGAACTATATTCACGCACAAGTACACGTTAACTGTCAAATTAACTTCTAATAACCCAGGCGAAAATTGTACGCGAACTGTACAAGGTCTGGAAGACGCACAGAAGCTCTAGCCTGGTACACATATGAATTAACTGCTGCTCAAGCTCAGCAATGAGGGCATTTCTGTACCTAAATGTTAGAAAATTCCAATGGCGACTGTTTCTTAATATGAATTGGCACATATGATGAAAACTGGATATTTTTCTGGAATCCTGACATGAGAAAACGATGGTTAGATCCCAAAAAACACCCTAAATTCTCCTTGAGAAAGGTACTGTTTCAGCAAAAAGTCATGGTCTGCATTTGATGGACCGATGAGGGCCCAGTTGATTGGGAACCGATTTATGATGGCCGAGGCATTTATGCGCCGCAGTACTCTTGCCAATTAGAACGGTTGTATGCCGCTTTATGTCGGAAGCCCTAGTGAACTGTAATTTTCCAACAGGATAATAATCCTGCTCATCGTATCCGCTCAAAGGAAGAAGTACAGAAATTAGGGGGTTTTGAGCTAATGCACCACAGTGCTTATAGCCTGAATATTGCGCTTTCGGACTATTGTATATTACGGTTCATGGAAAATGTCCGACGCTAAAAACATTTTCAAGATGTCCGCTAAGTTAAAATTGGTGGTCAAAACTTTTACGAATCGAACCCAAAGAATTTTTCTGAGTGTGATTCGAAACATGGCTTCAGGATGGTGAACGATCACAGAGCACATCGTACTCAGTTTCAAAGCTAAAATTTTACGTTTCGTGCATTTATACATGTTTTCATGACCTATCAGAAAACAGCAATGCCTTTCAAACTACCCTGGTATATTGGGTTTGCAGAGCGCAGAAAATTAGAAGAAGTGTTTGGTTAAATTACTGTAAAATATATTGGCTCGTAAAGATTAAAGTGTTCAGTAACATATAAGAACATTTTTTATATATAATAATTGTACTTGGTCTCTCAAAGCTTTGTAGCAGCTTCAAGATGGTTAGGCCATTTTTGCGCACACGAATTCATCGCCATTCGCAGTATATGATGCGTTTCGTCCAAAATATCAGGCATTGCCAATCAAATATTTTTCAAATGAAAAAAAGGTAGGAGTATAAAAAGAAAAATTATCAGTTTGAAGTATTTTTAGATCTATTAAAATTGGGAAACTAAAAGTCCTAAGTACATTATATTAAGGAAATCATTCATTTTATATTATATGTTCTTTTTTATAATAACTGAAATCTCATACACTGTCACAAAAGTTGGGGTACTGCATGAAATGAAGGATGTGTGTATCTGGCAAAAGTACCATTCACTGAATTAACATTAATAAGGCTATGTAACACAAACGACAAGGAGTACGTTTAAAAAACAATTGATCGTGCAATTCATGCGCACAACAAAGAAACACTGCGTTATCCAAAAATTATAAATTCGGATAACTTAAATGTACCCGGTAACGCCACTTCTGTGTCGAAGAACGTCTTGACACCTACCAGGAACACTTGTAATGCAATTATTGTTCAGTGTCTAAGGTACAGGCAATATTTTACGGATTTTTTGTAGCTTTAATGACAGATGAGAGCAACTCGATGGGCAATATTCAGTATCCCGTCCCTAATTTAAGACCACCTGCTTCAGGGAACCAGTGCCGTAAGACAAACTCAACGTCCGTGCTTCCGCGAGATTCAAAACCGAGCCCTTCATGGAAAATTGCTCAAAAGCCAGCACTCAGACCCCTTCGCCACCGGGCGGCGCTTTATGGATTTCTGCTATTGTAAAAATAATGATGTTAGGTCTGTCACGGGAAAAAATAAAATAATTTAGAGATGTCTGCATTTGCGTAAAACATCGGATGTCAGAAAATACTGGACAATTGTGACTTTTCAATATTTTAGTGTGTTGCTTGAGTAACTGAAACCTCTTCTGTCAGGCGCGATAATTTAAATTCCAAGAATTAACTTTTTTTTAGTTAATAGCAAAACATCAGCCTGGAAATAACTGAAGATTCAAGCATAGACAGTTACTTTGCTACAAGAAGGGAATAATATAGATGTCTAAAATAAAAACAAAAACATTCAAATCGTAAGTGGACATACTGCTAACTTTACTGATGAATTAGGTACCAGTCGACAGCTGCAGAAATTCAGCTTCTACTAAAAAGTGGTTTACATCGATAAAAGCCAAGCAATATTTTAAGGGATTCTGATTCACAACAGAACAGCTAGTGACAGTTATTAGTTACTTCTTAAATTCAGTGGTGTGCACCCCATTCAGAAACTGAACTTTATTACAATAGAAACGGGCAGAATCAAGTCAAACCAGGTCTGGTCATAGGTAGAACATTTTCAGAATTTAGCTACAGTAATAAAATTTATTTTTCTATTTAATTACTGAAAGCTTAATGCACGTACGTACTCATTTGCTTTGAAAATAACATAAATAAAAGCATTATCCATAAACGACTAAAACTTCTTTAACTATTAATAAAAATGCATAGTAACGAAGAATTAAATAGTTTGTAAGAGATTAAAATGTCTGTAGAAGTAAACGAACAATATTTCTTATTATGTTCATTCTACCGTATGGGGTGTCTTACGCATTTGGGAAAATTCATGTTCTCTGCCAAATATTAAGAAACACAGATATCTTCAGTTTATTATACACATACCTTTGTGTTTGTGTAAGCGTGTTGTTAAAATAAAAAGGCTTCTAAACTTTTTTGAAATATTCATCGTTGCTTCAAAATATAGTGGTATTTTACATCTTTCTTTTGCTTAAATTGATACTTAAATGATCAAAACACTTGATATATTAGTACAGCCAGCCGCTGGTATTTGAAGCTGTAATTCGTAATAAAAATATACATTGCTAGTACTGAATGGAAGGTTATCCTTAATATGACAGAATTAAATCACGTCATTTTTTTATATACACATATATTAGGCAGAATGCTTGGAAAACGAAGAATGTTGTATTTGTAATCTGTACGCTGGTGAATTTAGCTTTAAAAGTTATAGATGTTTTAGACGGATTTTACAGTACTGACAGTTCCTCAAAGTGGTCCAAGATGGCTTCTTATGAATAGGTAGTGATTCTTATTAGGGCATGAGGCAGTGAAATTTGTTCACTGGTGAATTGACACAGGAGAAGTTTCTATACTGAGGATATGCGTTATTTGACGAGATGTTTTGAGTCAGACGAGATGCGATCATATGGGGAATGATGTTATTCGTAGGTATAGTATGATAAAAATGTTGTCCGTAGAGCAGTAAAAATAATCTGAGGTAATGTGGATATGCTGAAGGAATACGTAATGTGATGCTAATTACAAGAAATTATTGAGCATCGTTTGCAGGAAAGAAATATACAGGAAGTTTCGAAATATCATGGGAAGACCATATTCAGAAATGTATGAGACAGAGAGAGAGAGAGGAAGACAGAAAGAAATGAATATTAAATGTCTAAGCTCTTTTATGAGATGTATGATGGAAGTTTATGAGGCTCCCAATGTGTACTAAGATCGCTGTAAATGGAGACGTCCGATATATCTGGAGTAAGTAAAATCTAGTTCCATCGATCAGTTTTAATCTTCAATTTGTTGGATGACCTATGCAAGAGGAGCTGAGTTACGAGTCTCAGAAAACATCTTACTGGTATGAATGGATGTATGATATCAAAGTGACAACAATGTGTGCGAATATTAAACGTGAAAAAGGGTATTCTGTGCGTGTAGCCGTTGTATTAATACTGAACCACGTGCCAAAATGTACCTATTTTTGGTGTAATTGTAGAAGTACGAGTCGTTTTCAACAAGTTATTCTCCCGCTCAAGTGTCTCGGAAGTGACTTGTTGCCTAACAACCAATCAGACGGCAAACAAGGCCTTGTGCATGAGCTTTATTTTACTGCGTAATATAAATTCGTACATCAGTTTGTTCGTATTAAACTTTGTTTAAAATGCGTAATTCTTTTTCAATTTCAACAATGCCGACGGGTGACGGACTGCGATGCGTTAGAGAGTTTTGAACTCATGAAAATGTACCTCCTAAAGAAACTCACGCCGGATCAGTAGCATTTTCTGATTATTGATCTTTGAACATAAGCACTATTAGTCTTTGGTTAAGAATTCGAGGGATTGTGGAAGATCTTGGCTGTAAAGGATTAGAGCCGAGTTGGGTGGCTCATAATCGCAACTTGGAGTTTGAAAAGGCAAAATGTCGATGAACTCATCACACAGAATATACGAAAATCTGAAAGAATCATAGAAGGCAAGCTGAACATTAGTTTGGTAGTGCAAAGGCATTGTTAACCTTTTAGGATACAACACAATGCGTGCACATTGTGCACCGCGTCACCTAACGGCTGAAATGAAGAAGTCAAGGCTCGAAACATGCCAACGGTTGTTTGCTCGCTTCGGAAATTATGTAGGTGATTTTTCAGGGATTGGTGTTGAAATTAATTTCATCAATATGACTTAGAAAGCAAGCAAGCGCAGGAATATCGACATCAATATTCTCCTAGAGCTAAGAAATTTAAAGTTCAAATTTATGTCGTCGGTTTATGTTCACTGTGTTCTGGGACTACAGAGGCATGTTCAAACGTACGGCTATCAAATCTGAGATCTACGTGCATATCTGTAAAAGGTTAAAGCAAAGAATAAAACGCCTGCTGCGTAGTGGAAGATAGCCAATGATTCTGCAACAATGCAACGCCAAACCACACTCCAAATGTCTTCATTTCAGAGGCTATACTGAAAATCGTGTTTGAAGTTCTTGAAAACCTTAACTACAGCCCAGATTTGGCGACATCATAATTCTAATTTCTTTTCTGCTCTCAAAAGACATCTGAAAGGAATTCAGTTGACCTGTTACGAAGGAGCTCACGTCGAATATCACCAATTTCCCTGGAACAAGTGGTCCAATTTTTTTTTTGTTTCACTAGCCATTGAAATGTAAAATAAATAATCCTCGAACGCGAATACAAAACTAGAGAATTTTCAAAGTTAATTATCTTCAAATTTTGGCAGCTGCTCTTCTTATTTTATCCTTTTTGACAGTAATACTGACGACAAATCGCTCCTTTGTCATCTTTCCGATAAGTAAATCTTGTAATCAGGTGAACTTCCAAATATATATTTGACGTGTGTGACATGCCAATATTTTTTTTGTTTTTAAAAAGAAGATCAAAGTTAGCTAAACAAGAAAAAATAATAGGTGTCTCCGCATTCGAAACGTAATTTAAAGCGTTTTTTTAATTGCGTAATGATATTTCATCAAAAAGAAGAAAAATAATTCCTGTGATGTGAAGCATTGAAAGCACTGAACTGCTCTATACGAACAAGATACAGGTTTATTCGCACGTAAAATGAATGGAAAAAGCACACTCCAATGAACGTTTTGGGGTTATATTCCGAAAATGTGTTTTGTATTTGTTATTCATCTTAAAAATTCGTGCACACTGTCTTTTGTTTTCAAAACAAGTATGATCACTAATGTGACACGATCGTTTGCTGCCTTAGTGGGGCATATGTCAGCATCGCAAAGCAGATCCATATTAGAATCACAATCTCAAGATATTAGAACATTTCTTACAAACGTGTTATATATGGGAGCGAACTTTCTCAAACTGTTTAATTAATCAATACTAAAAAATGGGCTCATTGAGGAACGTGTTATTGTCAAATTCGTTTAAAACATTTTTTTCAAATAATTTAGAAGAAGCATTTTCTTGTTACCAGTTCGAAATAATCTGCTAAATTTGTATGTGATTAATATATTGTTAACGGTTAGGTACGTGTATCCTGTTTGCTGCTCATTGGTAAGATATGTAAGAAATGGTTTCGAATTAATATTATAAATACCTTAGAAGGTCTGTGAATATCTGTTGAAAGAAAATAGTTTAGCAAACTTTGATGCCTCCATTCCGCTGATTGTGACTTCACTGCCGCTCAAAGTCATGGGACCAAGTCTCATGAATTGCGAAAATTCTGTTCACGAAAGTGTCGCACTCCCTCCCGAAAGTATAGAGGTCATGTTGCACGATGCTCTCTCTGGCTACCTTCTGCTCGGGGTGAGTTGATGGCTCACACAGAGTGGGGCAATATTTTTCTCCCAGTAAGTCGGTCAAAAACCGATGAACAGGTATGGTGGACAAATTTGACTGATGAGCAATCCCCTCTTTTGTCAAACGGGGATTCTCTACGAGAACCGTTGCAACAATGGTGACAGGTAATTTGTCTGTCGCAGTTTAAGGTCGGCCTAAGGGGCGATCATCTTTGATGCTGCGTAGGTCTTCATGAAAGCGCTGTGCTCAGCGAGAAATTGTGCTTCGATCAAGAGTTCCTTGCGTACATATTAAATGCTGTTATGTATGCCTGTAAAATATGTATGTTGACTTCAGTTCAACGAAGTGTTTTAAAATCTGATATGTACTAAACTTTCCCCACCTTGACTCTCATTTTTCTGCTTTAGCTACCGGCTGATTTCGTGAACGGCCTGAGTATTTAGTGGTTCTGTAAGACAGTCGCAAAGAGTACAAGACCCCATCCATCTAGAGCAAGATGCGATGTCTCGTCGTTACATGCGTATGTACAATTTCAATTAAAACAACGTGCATCACTGTTTATCGAAACAAAATGATAAAAATTGAAAAAGAAAAAGAAGCTTTTCTTTGTAACCTAAGAAAGCCGATTCAGTTCAGTAATGTTCATTACATTCAAAACAGGATAGTGCGTCTTCTTTATTTTAGAAACAGCTGGATATTATGTTAAATAACGGCGACCAAATTCGTTTTCATTTAAGTCGGTAAAGATATAGAACGTCACTTCTAAAGAAGAATGTCTCTGCCTGAAGACTACAGAATGGTATCGCAAGTGAAACGTTTGGTACCAATTATGAACATCATTGCAGTGATTACATTCTAGTGATTTATCAATAGATCTACTGATTTGTACACTTGTCTCCTGATTGAGTTTCGTAATCTAATAATTTTTCTGTTTGAAGACCAAGTACACTCTCAGGGACATGTTGTCTAAAAATGTCTACTTTACTTCAGAATTCGTCATTTACTGATCCAATGGACAAGACTCACCTCTTAATTTGTCTGAAGAGAAAAATCTGACGAATACTAAAACTATTCATCCCCTGCTACCACTCATTTTTTAAAATTCGTATCAGATGTCATGAAATACTTTTTTAATATAGATAAGAAAGTATTGGAAGATGCTAGATGCTTCTTTCGGATGAAGAAGGCAAAAGAGCATCTAACAATTCCATGTAAGTGAAGATATATCCATGTAACGTTTGATATTCTTGGGACCTTTTTAGATTAATTTCATGTCTTATTGTTATCGAAAAAACTATTATATACCATGCAATGTTTTTTTATTGCGAAACAGTGTGGTTTTTATCTATAACTGATTTCAGAGGGACGACACGACATCTTATTCATTTTTATTTTGGGGAAAAATTTTTCAACATGAATAGTGGCAACACCTCCCGACATGGTTCAGATAACCGTCACCGTACATATTTTTCGGAAGTACTTAATTCACACAATGGTATTCAATATGCATTCTTCGTCTGAGGACGGCTTCAGAGTGAAACCGAAAGATCTAAACATTTGTAAATAGTTTTAATTAAATTTGCTTTAACTCATTACTTCTTGATCGCCCCGTTATGTTTAACGAGTTGTGATCGTGATTGAAAGGGAATGTGAGCTTTATAAGGAATTTGTGCTGGCACGAATAACGTTTTTTTTCTTAATTAATTAGTCCGTTGTACAAATATTTTCCCTAGTTTTCTTAAAAGGCAGAACATCAGGAAAACATCTGTAGTACATTAAAGTTACTCATATTACCTTCTCAAGTACAGTACTTGTTTTAGGAACTTTGAGCACATCTGAGTATCTGTTATTAAGAAGTGTAAAAACATAACTCTTTTTTTAGGAAGACAAATGTGTCTGTGATTCAGCTGTGTCTACATTAAAAGGCAAATGCTATAATTATATAAACCAAAATTAATTTTAATGGAGAGCATGATTTTATAAAACTGATCATTAATAATAACTTGTGAAAGTGTGAGTCAAAATTGTATCTATTTGAATTTTGTTGCAGCTGTTTAATAGTAGCTTTTGGAGTTCTGGTATGTTAGACATGCCAGTAGTATTAAGTATTCTTTGGTATTGTGATTACAGTCAATCCTACATTACATTTGTGAGGTTTTGCATATTTCACGCCAATAAATCTTATCAATTGATTTCAGTTAAAGGGATCTGACAACACGGAATCCTTGTGCCTTGCAATTCCTTTTCTTTCAGTACGTAATCACAAAAATATTATATTTAAATTAATTTGTAAAATAGTTATTCTCGTCTTTAAAGCTTCAATTCATTGGGAAGACCTTAATTGGTAGGTGTGCTATAAAGAAGAACGCGTATCATTGTTAATGTGCAAAGGTTTGTTAAAGCGGTTTCCTAATTTTCAAAACGAAGCAATGAAATTGTCCGCATAATTTCTTGCACAGAACGTGTCCGAAAGCATTTCAGGTGGGTTGTCTTCAAACACAATTCGATGAATTGGTGCGATAACGGCCATTTAGAAACCCCACTCGGCTGCTGAAGAGAATGATGTCGTAAGCAAAGTGTGGATTCTTCAGTGATTTATTGTATCTCACAGAATTCAGACTACTGGTGTGTGTAAGTGTGCGTTAAATATAGACATTTGCTAAATGCATGGGTCAGCCTGAGTTAATTTGATCACATTGTGCATCTTACGATTTGATCAAATGATATATATCTCAATTTGTGCATTTTACATTTCCATAGAGTCCATACTCCCTGGTAAAATGCCATTCATCTCTCACATTTCACATTTTGGGCTATAAATATTGTAGATGTCGAACGCCTTCGGTAATCATTGTTTCTCGCCGGGACTGCTTGTTTTGTGGGCATTTTCAATTCACATATTTTAACTGTCTTTAAATCGTTCTGAAATGGGTAAAATGTTCATGAGAAAATTCTTAGATTTCAAATCAAAGAGATTAACTCTTTGACCTAACCATCAGGCATTAGCAAATCAGTTTTTCAATTTTAATTATCAGAACAGTTGGAGACATTATAAGCAATAAACAAAACGAATGGAACCTGAAAATCTCTGGATTTCAGTATGGACATTTTTTAAAAGTGCAACTTTCTTATAAAACTCTTATACGTTTTACATAAAAACCTGCATGAAAAACGTGGAATAGATTTCCGGTATAATAGTGGCTGGTTTCATAAATTTAAAAATCCGCATGATTATCTTGATAATAAAAAGTTTCGTAAAATGAAGTTAGATTTTGCGTAACAATCAACTGGTTCATATTTATTTAACTTTGCTGTGCAAAACAATTTCTCCCCAAAAAACATACCTTTGTTTATATTTATTTTAAAGGTGCATCAATCACTATATCCAACCATGTTCTGGTGAAATAATCAACAGCTAATTACAGCCTGTCTGAAGTTCAAGTTAATATAAACGATCCAGAAAGTTCAGGAAATCTCTCGAGCAGAAAATTTTGCGGGAGAGAGATTTGAAGAAGTGAAAGTCCTATATTTGGATGACGGAACGTGTGGCAGGAATGGAATGGAGAACAGAACGAACGACCAAAGTGCTCACAGGCTGTCGATCATTTTCCTTACATTGCATGTGCTAACCGATTACACTGTAACAGCTGACCCACTTGATGTGTTTTATTAGTGTTAGATGTGTATACAGGGCTTTCTGAAATCGTTATGTCATAGATGGATTTAGTTAAAAAAATATTTGTAATATTATGTTTTATGTGTTCCTCTACGTTCGAGTTCAGTGTAGTCTAGTGGCGACGGAAGCGTTGTGAGACTACCTTAACGTTACTCCGATTGCGTTTTACTCCAGTTACATCACTCTTATAAAATAATTGATATTTTATTTATAAATGCAATTCTATGAGCTATTGTTTTCTTAGGATAGTTGCACGGTGGGCGATTAGTTGAATTTTGGTTAGCTAATTTCTCTTTACATATGAGGTGTGTGTGTGCTGAATATTGGAGCTTCAAAATTCGACAATGGTTGTATATTCCACTTCTTTATTTCTTCCTAAATCTGGTGATTTTCTGAAGATATTTGTTTGTGATTAACGAACTGTAAATTTGGCAGCCATGTCAGCAGTTAATTCGTAATGTGAACTTCATCCCTTCTTTTAAGTGCGAGATGCACAACCGTTTTTGTGGAACTAGAAAGCAAAGTGTAAGGGTAATTCAAAAACCGTTGCTATAGGAGACAAATTGCAAACCCCAAAAACAAATATTTTACTGTTTCGGTTAAACTCGGTGTCCTGTTACGTTGTTCTCAGTACAACAGAATTCCACAAACAAGATTTTCGTGTTATTGAGAAAACAGATTCAAGGCAGTTCTAACATCTCGTTAGTAAGGAATTACACAATAGTGTTCCATTTGGCATAAAAAAATTTGTCCCGTTCATATTTTGTTGTTGTTATTGTTACTAATTTGAAGTGCTACCCTAGTGCCGTACACATCAATAGCGAATACATTTTAAAACAGAGGGATGTCGGTCCCTCCCTCTTATTATTAAATTTGTGTTTATTTACGGAGAAACAAGTTTAATAACGGAAATTGATTTTTTAAACCGGAGGGCTTCTTTTAGAGTTTGCAGTTTCACTACTCCTCAGGGAAAAAAGTGTTTACATTTCACTCTTTAAAGCAATTTACTAATAGTGGCCATGGAACAAAATTCATAGAACGTTAAACACGGTGGACTATATCGCAACTGATAATAACTACAATACTGGAATTAAAACTGGTTCACTGATAACTTTGCTTCAATGCAAACATAAAGCCAAAAATTAAGGGTATTAAAATCTGTTAGGTATTGTGAAGACAGACAGAAAAAAATATATTTTGGTATACCCATTATATACTTTTCTAATAGTTAAATCAAGGAAAGCCTTCAGTTAATTTTGCGTAACTCCAAAAATTATTTTCGAAACCGAAAAGTAGGTAAAGCCACAAGTTAAAAAACCTGGTTTGTGTGTAACTTAGCATGATATATGCATACCATTTACTAAATTGACTCATGAGAGACAAACGGAAGGTTTTGATTTCTTATGCATACAATAAGTTAATCAACAGCGCAGGTGGTTCAACGTAAAATATGTGCCTTATTTTTCCAATGGTAAAACCTCTGTACATACACTGAAGTGCGAGAAAAATTGGTTCAGACGAGCTTAAGCAAAATATACAGCAACGTCAACCATGCGCGTACTCGGTTGCTTCCGCCAGTATGTATATAAAGCGATAGACATCCTTGCCAGCTGTCAATGCGGTGTCATAGAACGCGGTGTCATAGTTGCGGCTCGTGAGATGGGCCATAGTATTTCAGAGGTGGAAACGAAGTTCGGATTTTCAAGGACGACCATTGCAAGGGTGTATCGTGACTACAAGAATTTCGGCAAAACCTCCAACCTACGATACCAGTGTGGCCGTAAAGAGACATTGGGTGAACGTGACCATCCTCGGCTGTCAATAATTGTTTCACGCGATAGTCGTGCAACACTCTCGCAGAGATCATCGGAAATCAATGTTGGAGCCTCAACAAGCATCAGCGTCCGGACTGTGCAACGTACCCTGTACGACATGGGCTTTGGGAGCCGACGCCCAACTCGAATCTCCTCGTTTGGTGCACGACAAAGAGCTATGCGCCTCGCTTGGGCACAGCAACACCGCCACTGGACACTTGATGACCTGTACCTGCTGGTGGGGGTCCATAATGGTATGGGGTGTGTTTTTAACTGGACTTCACTGGAACCTCTGGCACGCCTAAAAACGTTTTTGACCTGCCAACGCTATGTGCGCCTCCTTTTTGACTAGATACGCCCGTTCATGTCCTGCATTCATGCTGATGGGTTGGGCCTGTTCAAACAGAACAATGCACCTCCACACAAATGTCGGGACGCCACATTATGGTGAAAGGAGCATTCATCTGAGTTTGGGGTGTTTCCATTCCCACCCAATTCCCCAGATTTGAACGTGATAGAACACATTTGGGATGCCATGCAACGTCCTATCGAACACAAGAATCCGATACCTTGGAATACACCCCAATTGCGGAACGCTCTGCAGGAAGTATGGTGTGCATTGCCTACAGCATATTTCCAGAAGCTAGTGGAGTCCATGCCCCGTCGTGTTTCTGCAGTCCTGCGCTCAGGTGGGGGTCCTACCAAGTAAACGACTGGTGTACCAGTTATTCTGGCCCTTCAGTGTAACTTTTTCGCAATTAGTGTATTCCCAAGGATGCAAATTTGCACATTGATAAAACTAAGTCTAAGTTATAGCATGGGATACTTAATACTTGCTGAAGCAAAACCATAATTAAGCAATCCAACATTTGTTTGTCTACTGACGTCATGAATATACAGGTCGCGCAGCCTATTAACTGATTTGAACATTACTGAAACAAAAATGATTGATTTTTAATATAATTATTGTTATATTTCAGCATGTATTAAGTATCCGATGCTATAACTTACAGTTAGATTTATCGATGTGCAAATATTCATTATTAGGAATACATTAATTGCGAGGAAAATATGTACAGAAGTTTTACCATTGGAAACATAAGGCAGAGATTTTAGATGGAATGACCTTAATGAACCCAGATTTGTAGAAAAAAAAAGGTCAAATAGTTCAGAACAAAATATATTTATTTTCATAAAGTACTAAAACCAAACGGCCTTTCTAATAATAATATTAATATGTTTTACAGATATATCCAAATTGAGTGTGGTTATACACAGAAAACATTTGAAAAGCGACGAAGTACAAGAAACCAGTGTAATAGAGAAAGAGCTGAACAAAGATACTTTTAACAACTGAAACTAGGTGTGCTCAGAAATGCATATTTGATGTCTACAGATGAATCATCTTCACTCAATTTAGTTTCCTTAGCTGCAGCGACACATTTCTGAACGAATGCAGTGTATATCCCCAAAAGCATTTGTTATCACAATCACTTCATGAGGAATCCACACGGCAAATTTCCTCCAGACAGTGATATATTGTCCTTCCTAAAGCAACAAGAAAAAGGTTTTATAAAATAAACCACTTCCGAAAGCAAATGCGTTTCCTGTGTGTTTATTAAAGCATTCCATTTTCAACAGATCTAAGCAACTGTTTTTCGTACATGTGTCTGTATATAGAAAAAATGACCCACTAATGTGGGTCATTTTTTGGCATTTTATATTTCTGATTTTGAGTGTGTACAAGCTGAAATCGCTACAGAATACTTAAAATTGCATCGCTGCCGATAGATTATCTAACCTCTGCTTCTGGAATTTCCTCACAAACACGTCTACACAAACACAACAAAAGAAAGAAAAAATAAAACAAGACACTGATTTTCATAGCTAGCGAAATTATATTGAACACACACATGTTACTGGATGTTCGTTGAGATTTCTAATATTCAGTTTGTCAGAAATTCGTTTTTCTCACTCGGTGTTGTCCAGCTTTTATAGAGCTGCGGGTCTGAGTTTTTCGATTAGTCTGATAGCGACCTACATTTATTTTTCTTGCGTAAACCAAATATCATACAACTACCTGAGTTGGTCATGCTTCTTCAGTTCAGAGTGTTTTTCACACATCTACGAATAATTGTTCACTGGAGCACGTAGCAAACAAATTTTTTTAATAGTTTTATGTAAACATTTTTTGGAATTACTTACTTACTAAACTTTTCCGCAATTTAAGTAACACAGATGACCAGCATATATCGAATTTGTTTTCACAGGAACGAGAATTTTACTACGAATATAATAATATGTTTCATCAATTAATATAATGGTACATATTAAACATATGGAAAAATTCTTGCACTTTAATTATTAGCTCTAATCCAAACACTGGCAATCGTGGTTACTTCGGCAGCTATTTTTCGGATTTTTTTGTTATTCTTAACATTTCGTTTACCATTCAGACTAAAGGACGCATGGGTAAAGTATATTATTAGCGTACGATTTTTCTTGTTTAGACACCTGAATGCTATACCCATATTAGTTGCTATCTCTTAAAATTTTTAGCCTCTTTTGAGGATCATTAAACAATACATATATTTTCTTGGGATGATCAGGAAACAGTACATGTCAACAATATATCTCGGCTGCCCGGGTGGCGCAGTGGTCTAAGCGATGGTCTCTGATCATTCGTCCGAACGGGGTACGGGTTCGAATCCCGGTGAGGCATGGATGTTGTGTTTGTCTTACCGCACTGGCTCTCTCCCTTCCCTGGAACCAGTGACCCTAAACTAGGGACGGGCGACTGCTTATAGCACATTGAGTTGCTCACAGTGGTCGTTAATTCTCCAATAAAAAAAATATATCTCGTGGCAAAAAAATGAAGTACGTTCAATGTTTGGATTATTTCGTTGGTATTTGGCCTTCTCCGATTATTCGTATCATGTTAGTATATTTTATTACTGTTGGAGATTAAAACGCAGCGTCAGGGTCGTTGTTAAAGACAGATCCAAATTCAACGTATTCAGACTTAAAGGAAAGTCTTTCAAATTCCTTATAGTGAATATTTTTAACGGTTAAGCGGATAGTAAAAATGCAGATTACGTGAACCAACGCGTGTTGTTGTTGGAAGCGTCCAGTGAGTGAAACAGGGTGAAATCGTCCCAATAGTGAGACTAAAGAAGCTAGGTATAGTACGATCGGAAGTAGGGGAAACTATATAAAAAAATAATTAAATAATGAACAAATAATGTTGTCGAAGGATGGTAGAAGAAGTTTACTATTTTTTTTTATTTTTGAATAAGTCACCCGAGTATCTGAGAGGAGAACAAACAATTTAAAAAAATAGGAAGAAACCACTGCCTTGGTATACTGTAGAAATTACTTGAATTAAGAAACTAAGAAGAGAGAATAAAGCCATATTCAAGTTGGATGAAATAATTAATAGATGTATTAATGAACAGGAAAGCGCTGATGATATTAGGAAGTGTTTGTATACTTTCCTACATCCATGAGTTACAGTAACAGGACAAAACTGCATACGTATGATATTGTTCCATATATATATTTATGTACATAAATACTGTTTAGAACGATACAGAAAATAAATTATATAAATTCCATACATAATTCAATGTTTAGAACAACAAAACGTAAATTTCATGAATGTGATACCTCAACTTCCAAATACACATATATTTAAAAGATGTATACATTTACAGTGAGATATGAGATCTTCAAAGCTACGCTTTTTCGCGTAACTGACGAAGCTGCCGGCTAATTTCTTTAGTTCAACTGGTGGGACGATTTTCTCCTTATTCCACTGGTAGGAATTCCAATCGTGGCACAAACTCTTTCGAACATACCTTTAAACACTTAAACGACACTTCGTACGGCAGTCTGAAAGGCTTCTGATAAAGATTTGTTAACGTAACTATTTAGAACAATATTAGGCTTCCGATAGACCAGCGACTTCATGCATTAGTTGCTGTTATTCGAAATTTATTTTACATGGTAAGACCTAATTCTATTCATCATATATTACAGCGGTTGTCACGTTGTTTTAATGAAAATCGAAAGTAGCTTTTTTTTCGGAATAAATATTTTGTACAGTGTTTAGCAATTCAGAACCAAGAAAATAAATTAATCATTTGTTCAACACTCCAATATCATCTTTTGTAATTTGCGCTGGCTTCTTCTCCTGTCATTTTAAAACGTACATTAACGGAGATTTCGGAATTATTAAATTAACTTTCTCTACTACTGAAGCACACTGTTTGACCATACTCGTCGAGAAATAATTTTAGTCTTCATAAAACGTTGTTGCCTTTCATTTTAGCAAAGTCCGACTGATATGTATACTCCATTAACTCTGGTCTTGTATCCAAGACATTAATAAGCAGGCCACTATGCTCCTACCCTACTAATTATCGTCAATATTATCTGTGGAAGTCCTTTTACATATTCTGCGATATGGACTTTGGGATCCACAATTGTACCGATGGTAGAGTGGATTCAGCAGAAAGCAGTTTCATTTTATTATGGCGTTTCTCCTCTTTCAGAGCGCTTTTGATTGCTCTTTTTATGTTCATTGCCTTTGCTTTCTTTCTTAGGGTGACCAGTCACTTAAACTGCATCAGTGTTGCCATAGACTTTTCCCGAAATCACAATACCGGAGCTCCAAAAATCAATCGATATCAGTTTGGAGGATTTATTTGTTTGGAATATGCAGCACGTCACAAATGTAATGTATTATTGGATTTAATCTCAATATGAATGAACACTGGAATCTATTGGTATATCAAATATCTCCAGTACTCCAAAAACATTATTAAACAGCAAAATGAAAATTCAAACCAATACTATCCTGAGTGGTTTTCAGCACGTCTTTTGTAAAAAAAGATCGTGCTTATCTTATCGGTTTGTCCGTCCGTCCGTCAGTCCGTCTTTTCGTCTGTACCCATGATATCTCTTCACCTATCAGTGCGATTTGAAAAATACTTTTTGCATTGGAAATTTTGAAATATGATAATGATGATCCATTTCCTTTTTCTACGATGTAAAATTTCGCCTCTAGAGGGCGTAAATGCAGATGATGTCGAATTCAAAAATACGTTTTGTTCCACATATTTGCTTCTAAACATCCGATTAAAAAAATTATTTTACCTTTCTAATTCCATTTATGTCGAAAAGTATTTTAGATACAGTTACATTTTCAAATTACACATACATTTTCCGCTATGGGGCGTAAAAGTCAATTACATTTTTCGAGATAATCCTCATTCTAAAACTCAGATTTGAAAACAAAATATTCAGCGGATACACCTCCTGACGGAAAACCTTTTGCACATAATATCTAATTTTTAGTAAAGAATTCTTTAGCCACCAGGGTGTATAAGCATTAGTTTTTGCTTCTGATTTATTTGCCATAAAATCTGAGCTTCCTAAATATCGATTGAAAAAATTCTTTCGTGGACAGATGTCACTCACATCGATAAAGGTTTTCGGAATACTTTCTTCTTAAAATATCAAACAGTTTCTACGCCAGGGTGCGCAGATGTATATCTTATTTTTGTCAATATCTCTACTTCTAGGAGTCCGATTTGAAAACTTCCTTCTCTGTTGGACAGTGTTTTCAGTGTGACATGTTTTTCATATAATCTCAAAATTTTCAAGTAATTCAAAGACTTTCTCCTAGGGGGCGTACAGGTAAATTGCGTTTCCGCCTATATCTCTGCTTCTAAATTTGAAAAATTCTTTGTGCACATTCTTTGTACAGCTCCTGATAGGAAATCGTTTGCACATAATTTCTAATTTTGTAAAAAATATGGTTTGGCCACCAGGGGATGTAAATCTTAATTTCCGCTTCTGATACATTTGTAGCAAAATATAAGCTGCTAAATTATAGATTGAAGAAAACGTCGTTTGTAGACCGATACTACTCCTGTCAACAAACCTTTTAGAAAAATGTTTTTCTTAAAATAATGCATGATTTCTACCCCTGTGGGCGTAGATTTATATCTTATTTCTGTCAATATCTCTACTTCTAGGAGTCCGATTTGAAAATTTCCTTCTTTGTTGGATAGTGTTTCACGTGTGACATGCTTTTCATATAATTTCAACATTTTCAAGTAATTCATAGACTTTCCGCTAGGGGGCAATATGGTAAACTGCGTGTTCTGCGTTATTTCTGCTCTTAAAACTCCGATTTGAGAAATTCTCCTTGTATCGCATTCAAGAATTTATGGAAAATATTTTTCACATAATTTGTAATGTTTGGTAAATAATCGTTTGGCCACCAGGGGGCATAAGCGTTAATATCTGCTTCTAATATATTGGTAGCAAAATCTGGGATCCTGAAAACTCGACTAAATTTTTTTTTCTTGGACCGATACGGCTCATTTGGATAAACCTTTCCGGAATACTTCCTTCCTAAAAAATGCATAGTTTTCCTAGCAGGGGACGTAAAGTCATATCGTATTTTTGCTGATATCTCTGTATCTAAGAGTCCGATTTGAAAAAAAATATTTCTGCGTTGGAGAGCATTTGCGGAGCTAAATGTTTCCCATATAAATTCATGTTTTTTTTAACACACAAGTCTGCAACCAGAGGGCGTAAGTTCATGATTCCCTTTACAGCAATATCTGATGGAAAAAAACCCGATTGAAAATCTTCTTTCTTCTGTCAGATGCTATTGTTTTCCATACCGGTTCCGTTGACTTTAAATAGCTTTGATAAATTTAATTTGCGTCAGAACGGATTTAAAAGACGTTCTTATTACACCCGAAAATTCGGTGTCATCTTTCTTGTTTATGAGATGTCATTGATGATCAGCTTTATAAAAGGATGTAGATAATTAAAAATGACATTGGTGTAAATAATCACTGTATTTACCTTTAATGTAGACACATCAGATCTGTCTCACTTATTATTTACTTACACTTGTTTCTGAAAGATGTCCAGATCTTCCTATATTACTTAAAATAAGTGTTAAACTCGAAAAATATATGATTAATACAGATTTTGTATTTACCTGTTTTCTGGATATTCTGCTCTTTAACAAAACTAAGGAAAATATCTGTGTAAAGCACTAACCAAGTATCTAAAAGGAAAAAAATTTCATCACAACCAGTATAAATAAAAAAAACAATAAGTAGCAAATGAAATATTTTAGTATTTTTCGGCTTTTTTCTCCGCAAAACAATTTTATGGTGAGTGGCGTCCATTAGATCATAAATGGTAGGTACTGTTAGAAAGCAGACATTCTTGTGTAGGTGTCTTAAAACATACAACAATCTATCAGCAGGCAGGAATAAAAATCAGTAGATCTGCTTATAAACCATTAGAATTGCAGCATTACAATGCATATACGTATTAATGGGAAGATGAGCAGAGGAAAAAACGTATTTTTACTACTAACCAAAGATTGCGAGTTCATGAAAAGTACCGTTCCTAATCTTGAGTCACAGCGGTTAGAGTCACTCGGATATGTTCGTATTGTCAAGTTACCGTAAGTTCAGAGGGTTGTAACACGCAACTAGCTAGTAATTAAAAATGGCAGTAATAATTTTGCAACTCCGTAAATGCACGAGGTGGTAGTCCTGGCCTCTTTCTAAGCATTTCATATCAATTCTACAGTTGTTCACGCTTATGAAGAGATAGGGGGAAATGAAGCAGAGATTCTTTTGTTGTTCACTTAGTAATTTACATATTGTTCGTTTTATTCGTTTGAAATTATTCATCATCACGCATGCGCAGAGCGCTGAAGGTTGTATGGAATTTTTCTTGCACGAAGATTAACTAATTTGAGCTTTGTGGCCTAAAACCACACAAATCAAAGGGCTCAAATTCTATCTACGGAAGAGTCAGAGTGCATACAGAAAAGTAACTTTTTTTTTTACACTTTACTCACCCTGGCTGATATACACACATCGTCTATGCGATGCTCGCTTGTAAAACGAAAGAAGAATATGACGCTAAATAAGCTTTAATTAAAATAGTATGTATCTATGAATACGCAAAAGCCGCCCCGGTGGCGCAGTGGTCTAAGGCGCTGGCCTCTGATCATTCGTCCGTAAGGGGTCCTGGTTCGAATCCCGGTCAGGCATGGGTGTTGTGTTTGTCTTACGGCACTGGAACTCTCCCTTCCCTGGAACCAGTGACCCTAAATTCGGGACGGGCGACTGCTTATAGCCCATTGAGTTGCTTACGGTAGTCGTTAAACCTCCAATCAACAAAAAAATACGCAAAATTGCAACCCCCTTCGAACTAACGGAGCAGATAAAAAATCTGGCAAGAAGGTGCAAAAACTATTTCCAGATTTACAACTGGAAACAATGAGAGTTGAAAAAAATTTAACATAGGGAAATATGAGGGATTGAGGGATGGGCTGACGAAAAATATATTCAGAAGTTCTGTTACATCGTACGAATAATGCGCAGTACTCAAAATCTAGTACGAACTTAGTACTTAAAGCGGTAATATCTTGGGGATCTATTTACTTGTCCCACATTGTGAAGTGCTGAGCACCGCGAACACATTTTTAAGCAATTCTGTCGCCAGTGCAAAAGAATGCATTCATGAGTGAGTATTACGTATACATTCACATTACAGAATCAGGTCTTGCAGTATTTTGCTTGTAAAATATAATATATATGTCAATTGAAATAAATCTAGTAAAATAAATTTTGCTTTAAGTTTTAATAAACGTGCATGATGCACTAAATATTTTCAGACAAGTGATGGTGCAAAATATACGATTGGTCCCTTATTTGAGAAAACCGAATTTTAGCCTAGGGTAATTTCCTTTTGTAAAATTAATATTGACATAAAGAGAAATTACCACCTTTATTTCTGAACACTACCGTTAAAATTGTTTTATATGCAGTTGATGAAAGCCGTGTATTTTTCCTGTCTCAAAGTGCATTTCTTTATTTTAGCAAACTATAACCTTTAATGCAGGCATTTTTTTCGCAATTTCAGAATGACTTTAACAACTTATTGATGAACTTTTATATTTCTAAACGTATCCAGCTGTGCTACCTATTTTAAGTCAATCAACCGTCATAGTTCACGATAGGTGAGATTTCACACGCTTGAGACAAGCCAACGAAAGGTCAGCTGTCAGTGTCGTAACAGGAATAACAAATGCATTACAGAACATACGCTGGATATTGAAATTGAATTCGGTAAAAGCATGCGCTGAAAAAGTAGAAAGCTTGTTCATTTGACATTTCCCGAACAACAACAACAAGGTCGATCAGTTCTTCCTGGTGCTCAAAGTGTGGCCGGAAAAAGTCTTATGTACGAAAGCCGCATTTGAAATTTTGTCGTTAACGACATAGACATTTGAAATACTTAAGAGAATGAACTGCAATCTGCCGATATATGCTTCATTGCCTACAAGTTGATAATTCAATTATAATCATCCCGAGAATACTGTGAGTGAGCTTGATGGTTTCTCTATATGTAATCCTGTGGACGGTGCTTTCTGCTCTTTCACTGTGACCGAATGCAACTGTTCCCTCATATGTAGATTTCAGATATTTTCTCGAAGTTATTTCCATATGTGTGCAATAAAAGCACTTAGATTCATCTGAAAGCAGTCGTAAATATCCATAAAATAAAGGCGTAGCTACCAAGATATTGAAATTGTGAAGTAAAATATTTCTGCTGCTAATTTCAATGTACCTGTGAATTCCAGTTTTCACATAGGTTCGGCGCCGACCGCTACCAAGATATTGAAACTGCTAAGCAAAATATTTCTTCTGCTAATTTCAATGTACCTGGGAATTCCAGTTTTAACATAAGTTGGGCGCCGACCGCTACCAAGATATTGAAACTGCTAAGCAAAATATTTCTGCTGCTAATTTCAATGTACTTGGGAATTCAGTTTTATCATAGGTTCGGCGCTGACTGATACCAAGATATTGAAACTGCTAAGCAAAATATTTCTGCTGTCAATTTCAAAGTACCTGGGAATTGCAGTTTTAACATAGGTTTGGCTCCGACCGCACTGCCGAACTTTGTCCCTCCTGATTCGCACTGCCGCAAAGAGAACAAACTTCCTGAGTTCAGAATATGGTTCTACAGAGCATAAAACGTATGCAAACCCGACTACCTACATAATAAATAAATTGATAATAATTATATCAAAGGTCCAAAGTCTAGATAAAAGAAGAATGAAATACACCGAATACATCGGACTGTAAGAAATCGTATATTGTCGGGAATAATAACATCGCCCAGTAAGACGATCATATACGCAGAATCCATCACATATATTCTAGGTTTTACATACTGGTTAAAGAATTTATTTCGTAAATACAACGTATCAACAGCAATGATTTCCCCGACACCATTATCGCATATAATATCAAGTTGCACGGAGAGACAGTACGAGGAAGAAAAGCTGATGTGTACGGTATGCCGTTGTAATATCCTGACACCATGGAAAAAATATATGTATATCGGAGTGACAAGGCAATCCATGCACACTAGATGTACAAAACAGTAGGATGTGTCAAACAGGACATGCAGAATACAGCCATCGCCAGAGAAGACATGCATTGCTCGGGTGCTCCTGTATGGAATAGTATTAGGAATATTACCTCTTATACGAATTTTAAAGAGACAGCCATCAGGGAAACAGCCGAAATCTTATCCGACCAAATGGTATGCAATGATATGGTCCCTACTGAACTACTAATGGTTTGGCATGCGTTATTAGAAGATGGAAACACATCGCGGCACACCATATAATTGCGTGATAAAAATTCATGTAATATGCTCCTGATATCATCCTCTTTATTTTCAAAAATCATCTCCTTTGTTTACGTGTTCCAATTCCTTGCATTTATTTATTTCTACCATTGCCTTGAAAAATGCTCTTAGTTTAGTGCGAAAGCTCGGCGAATCTTTGTGCTTACTACACCACAAAAATAAACGGATTTATATGCTATATACGTTTCATGTAATATTTAATCTTCGGAAGAGAAGTTTTATTAGTATGAGGCTGTGCAATGCTTTTTTCATGAACGCATGCAAGTGTTCTGTCCTTCTGTATTGCTCGTCAACTGAATTTGAAATTTTAATGAGAATTATGATATGTGCTTATCTAATTCTGATGGAAGAATATTTCTCGAGCCTCCCATTTAAAACGGTTTTCGAAACTTTTGCAATAAAAACATTGGATAATGTCCAAATTTGTAAATAAATCATTTTTCAATCATCTTTCTGATTGATCATTTTTTTGAAGTTTTATGAAGGCGCGATAATTGCGGACGTAAATTTTAAACCGAAACTTGTATTAAAAATGTCAGAATTCTGTGCTCAATATCACATTATAGGATTGCGCTTAGCATAACTTTAAAAAAAATTAAGTATCTCTGCTGTAAATCTGATTCGTGGAAGTGATTATAAGGCTGGGTGATTTTAGTTATCTTGTAGCGTGCTAGAATGATGAAGGATTCTAAAAATATGATTTAAAATAAATTATTTTTTTATTGGAGGTTTAACGACCACCGTGAGCAACTCAATGGGCTATAAACAGTCGCCCGTGGCTAATTTAGGGTCACTGGTTCCAGGGAAGGGAGAGATCCAGTGCCGTAAGACAAACACAACATCCGTACGTCACCGGGATTCGAACACAGACCCTTTTCGGACGAATGACCAGAAGTCATCGCTTAAACCACTGCGCCACCGGGAAGGCAAAGACGTGAATTTGATTTTTAAAATATGATGCATTGAAGTGCTCATAATACTGCGCATTATTAGCTCTTGTTTAGCATGGTTTAAAGAAGTACGGAGTTGTATAAAATTGATTCAGAAGAGCAATGATAATATAGTGTAAAATTGGCTTCCGTGTACCTAATTTAAATCAGTAAGTATGGAAATCTGATTCGCCGCAAAAGTGGCGCAGTCTTTTAAGCGATGATATCTGATCATTCGTCCGAATGGGGTTCGGGTTCGAATGCCGGTGAGGCATGGATGTTGTGTTTGTCTTACGGCACTGGCTCTTTCCCTTCCCTGGAACCAGTGGCTCTAAATTAGGGACGGGGGATTGCTTATAGCTTATTGAGTTGCTATCGATGGTCGTTAAACATACAATAAAAAATAATCTGATAAATCTGATTCTTGGAATTAACAATACTTGCTGTGTAAAATAAGCTTTTCTCTGGCATACTTGAATGAGGACGTATTGTAATGAACAAAGCTGAATTAATGTATATGTGATACCGTGTGATATTAACTTTTGTCTTAGGTTTTTGAAAACAGGAAGTGTTTTGCTTAGTTTAAAAGTATGAAAACGTATAAAGCTGACACTATGAACCAAGAAACAAAAACATGATCTAGCGTGTTTAGTTTATGTAGGTTTCCTTTCGTCACGAGGAAAAATGACACCAAATAAGCGTTTGCTACCTTAAATCGTAGTTTTATAAATAAATCCTTTCAGCGGGTCAATTTCATTTTACAAATTGTCTTCTGTGTTGTAACGTAGATTCCAAAGAAATTGCAATTCGCAAACCACAAGCCGTGTTGAATATGGGAAAGAAAAAAGAATCTGATGAGTGTCACGTCTACTTAGCAGACATGGAATAAAATAACTTTGTAATACGACCCGGCACTAGCGTCTGGGGACAGCAATAGAAATCTCGTAGGAAGATCCTCATTGGTAGGAATAAAACACAATCAACCAATTGGCGTGCGTGATGTGTATCACTAGTGCCAGGTAAGTATGAAATAATTAGCAATCTCTCTACATTTAATATAATTTTTCGAATTTTTTACTGAAAGCCATTGATCAAATTACTGGGTAAATGTGTAGATTATCGTTCTAAATTATTTCGCGAGAAAAATGTTAGTACCTGGAAAAAGTGCGACGTATGGATTCAGAGTATGGATATTAAAGGCAAATGGTACAGAAATTTCATATTTTAAATGTGTTTTGAAAATTTTAATCGGAATCATCATCATCCTCATCATCATTGTCAACCATTATCAATCCACTGCTGGACGAAGGTCTCCCCAAGTTTCCTCCACAACGGTCTGCCTTGTGCCAGTCTCCTCCATGTCATCCCTGCATACTTTCGAATTTCATTAACCCATCTCCCATGTGGTCTTCTTCTGGGTCTTTTCCTGTCCCTTGGAATCCAATCTAAAATTTCGGCTGTCCATCGATGATCTGTCCTTCTGGCAGTATGTCTAGCCCATTGCCATTTCAGGGATTTAACTCTGATCATGATGTCTTCCACTCTTGTCATTTTTCTGATCCACGAGTTCCTCTTCTTATCTCTCCTTGTTACACCAAGTATGCACCTCTCCATACTTCTTTGAGTTGTCTGCAGCCTTTGTATGTCTCTTTTAGTTAAGGTCCACGTCTCTGCACGATATGTAAGCACTGGAAGGATGCATTGATCAAACACTTTTCTTTTAAGACATAATGGCATATTGCTCTTGAAAATTATGCTGTTTCTTCCAAAAGCTCTCCAGGCAAGTTTTGTACGCCGATTAATTTCTTCATCAATGTGACCCTCACTTGATATCTGCTGTCCAAGATAAACGTACGTGTCTGTTATCTCCAGCTTTTCTCCATCAATCGATAAATCTTCATTTCTTGTAAAAGCATTGAACATCACTTTTGTCTTCCGAAAGTTCATTTTTAATCCCACTTCTTTACTCTTGTCAGCAAGTTCCTGGATCATACGCTGCAGCTCTGATGGGCTAGTTGCAAAAATGACTACGTCATCAGCAAAACGAAGGTGGGTTAAATAATCTCCATTAATCTTTATTCCCTTGTTTTCCCAGCTCAGTGACTGAAAAACACCCTCCAATGTGGCATTAAAGAGCTTCGGAGATATGGTGTCACCTTGTCTCACTCCCTTTCCAATTTTATGTGTGTTGTATTTTCAAACAGCCTAATCTTTGCACTTGCATTTTCATAGATGTTATTAATAATATTAATGTATGCATCTTCCATACCGCAGGTTTTCAGAGCCATTGTAACTGCTGATGGTTTCACCGAATCAAAGGCTTTTTCATAATAGATAAAAGCCATGTACAATGGAAGTTCATATTCCCTCGCTCTTTCAATTAGTTCTCTCAGCACATGGATATGATCTATTGTGCTGTAGCCACTCCTGAATCCATCTTGTTCTCTCGGTTGAGCCATGTCCAGTGTTACCTTCAAGCGGTGTGAAAGAACTTTAGTGAAGATTTTATAAACTACTGATAGGAGTCTGATAGGTCTGTAGTTTCCGAGATCCTCAATGTCACCTTTCTTATGTAGCAGGATCATTGTAGCGGTGTTCCAATCCTCAGGAATCTTTCCTTCATTAAGGCATCGAGTGAAAATTTGGGCGAGTACTGTTTCGATTTCTCCACTTGCTTCTTGTATGATGTCTACAGTAATTCCATCTTCTCCTGGAGTTTTGACCTGCGAACAAAGTATCAACACGAGAACCAAAAGTACAGTGGTACAGCAAATCAGCTACGAATGGAACCCGTTCAAAGTAGAACCGAAGTTATGCTTCCCCAGTTTTCTGCACAACATAGAAAGGAATATTTGCACTTTCTATTTGGAATTAGGGAATGATGTGTGAAAGAACGAAACATTTCTGAACATTGATTTCAAAAACAATGACAAAACATGAGCGAACTATATTCTTTAACGTATGAGTACATGGTACTTCGCTCTCCTGGCAAGAGCATATGCAGCTGCACTTGTAGTCATCCGCGCGTGAATTACTCGCCGCAGGGGATCTTTCTTTCTACGGATTAAAGCTTCAAATCGTCGTGGTAACGATGCATTCAGCCTACCGCAGCGTCTCTACAAAAAATCACACTTACAGGTAAATATTACGATAAAAATCGTTAAAAGGCATTTAAAACATGAAATGGCTACACCATTTGCCATTAATTTTCATATTCTAAAATCTATACGGCGCCCTTTTCCCAGGTATTTTTCCGACGAAATAATTTAGGACGCTAATCTACAATTCCTTTCTATGTTGTGCAGAAAACTGGGGAAGCATAACTTTGGTTCTACTTTAAACGGCTTCCATTCGTAACTGATTTGCTGTACCACTGTACTTTTGGTTCTCGTGTTGATACTTTGTTCGCAGGTGAATTTCTCTCTCACTGATACGTATCGTTTGCTAATCAAAGATCTTATTTTCCGGGTTTTCCTGCCAACAACGTATGGGATACCAATAAAGTGTGCATAATTTGGACCTATTTTTTGTAGTGTACACTAAAAAATGTATTGCTCCTCTGCCAAAAAGTAACAGCTTTCTCTCGTACTCTTCCACCCGTCATTTCGGTTCAGCAACGAACCTTCCTTTTAACGGAGAACAGTTGACATCATCGCAGTAGAGATGCATTAGGATAACCGCAGCGTCTCTTCACAGCATCGAACTTTCCAGCCAATATTCCGATTAAAATTTTTAAAACACATTTAAAATATGAAATTTCTGTACCATTTGCCTTTAATACCCATACTCTGAATCCATACGTCGCACTTTTTCCAGGTACTAACATTTTTCTCGCGAAATAATTTAGAACGATATTCTACACATTTACCCAGTAATTTGATCAATGGCTTTCAGTAAAAAATTCGAAAAATTATATTAAGTATAGAAAGTTTGCTAATATTTTCATACTTACCTGCCACAAGTGATACACATCACGCACGCCAATTGGTTGATTGTGTTTTATTCCTACCAATGAGGATCTTCCTACGAGATTTCCATTGCTGTCCCCAGACGCTAGTCGACCCGGCAAGCAATGCTTGCGCAGATATTTTTCTGCTATTTCATTAACCATTTTTAGATATTTTTCTGCTATTTCATTGACCATTTTTAGATATTTTTCTGCTATTTCATTGACCATTTTTTTTCTGGGTAATTTTATTTTGATGCAGTGTTAAAATACAGATTTGTGTGTCACGGAATCGAACTCCGGAGTAAGTTGTTTTCCCAACTAAGCTAGTCGGACGGAATGTATCGCGGCAGATTTGTCGTACTGACACGTGCTTTAACCTTTGTTATACGTTACATAATCTTCCTCCTAATTTTTATTTCGAAGGAAGAACAAATTTGCATTAATTCTCGACGATGAGTGGAACAAATATCACACACATTTTGAAGAACCCAACAGCCAGTACATCCACTTTTACGCTCGAGAGTCAATGTGAAAACAAAGATTTGTCCATGACGAGGATCGAACACGCGTACATAACCCCGGAGTCATTTGCTCTCCCAACGAAGCTACATGGACAGAATGCGTCGTTGCAGATATGTCGTCTAGACACGTGATTTTACCACTGTAGTACGTCACAGTAGTCATTACACGTGGGCAGAAAATGTGCCATACGAATCTGTAACTTTTACTTGGAGTTGTAGTTTTATATCATCACACCAAATTTAAGTTTCGTCCGGGCAAAGAACAACTAGAATGACATGTTCTTTCGTGGCAATAAAAATGAAACCCAATGGAACGTAATTTTTTTTTTTTTTTTTTTTTTGCGGAACACGTGAAACATATCTACGAATCCTTTTATTGGAAAAAATGGTTCATCAAAAAAGAATCTGCCGAGTGAAGGAATGCACATTCCCTCAAAGAACTATTTGAATAATAGATGTGTAAGGCTGAACAATCTGTCTGACTCATGTTGTACTCAAAACCAATAAACGCTATCTCGAAAAACAATACGCGTTTAATATTTCTCTTTTTTTCCGTTCAGTATGAAAGTGGAACGAGCTTTGCGAATTGCAAGGCAGGTTAAAAACTCATTTTTAAATATATGTTACTCTACTCTTTCATCACCGAAAAACAACTTCAGTGCAAAAACCATGCTGTTTCGCTACTTCAGTTTTATATGCGGGATTCCCATTTCATTTTAGATGGTGTAGCTAAAATACCTAATATTGACTGCTGAAGGTAATACAGTAAAAACTCGGTTATACTTTTTCCGATTATATGTTTTTCACCTTTTTACGTAATTATGTGCTACTCCCAATATTTTTCTGCATTTTCGATGGATTTCTCAA
Source organism: Macrothele yani (assembly GCA_039090855.1). NCBI lineage: Eukaryota > Metazoa > Arthropoda > Arachnida > Araneae > Macrothelidae > Macrothele > Macrothele yani. The sequence goes on along the minus strand of CM077033.1, from coordinate 13,369,424 downwards.
TTCTATAATACTTACAGTGAAACCTCCGTTATTCGTTTTCCGGTTATATGTTTTTCACTTTTTTACGTAATTATGAGCTACTCCCAATAGTTTTCTGTGGTTTCGATGGATTTCTCAGTTCGGTTGTTCATATTCCATATGTTGTAACGTATACTCTATATTCACTTTCCTTTTGATTTTACTATCTCTGGTTATTTTATTTTACTATGTAAATTATCTTCCTACTGAACGGAATATTATTTCACCCGCTGAATGAGATCTGGCAATGAGTGTAAGTCATGACGTGGTGGTAGCTCGTATATAGGCGCGTTCATCGAGAGGAGTTGTGTTGTTGCGTTGTTGTTGTGTTGTTGCGTTGGAGTTGAGGGTGGTTGGTGTTGCGTTGCAGTGTGTTGTTGTGTAGTAGTGATATATGAGTGCCTTAGTTGACCAGGAGTCATCATAATAAACAAGTTGTTCTGTAAGTTCAGTCTTTTTCAATTCTTAGTTTTGTCAGACCTCTGTCTGGCTGTTAGGTTTATGACTTTGATTACTTAATATAAATAACCAGCGTTGAGACTTTGTTTAAGTTCATAATTAACGAGTAACAACACCCTTTTGGGAATTCATCATTTTGAAGCTTAGAGCATTATTCATTCATAATAATTAGCTTAGCAAAAAGATAAGCAAAGCTAATTCATTATAATTGGCGCCCGAACTTTTCTCGAACACGAGATCCTGACTATTATTACCCATGGCTTCCTTACCTGAGACAACTGCAAATTTCCACCTTCCGGCAAGTCTCGAGGGTAATGGTGTTTGTTTGGACAATTTGTACGAAGCTCAGGCTCTGACTTGGATATGAATAATCTACACATACCCAAGCATTCTTCACCATTTCGTAATGCACCAGCTTCTTATCACTCTGAGTCGCGGGTCGTAGCTGAGGGAATTCAATCCTCTCAGCGAAGCAGAATGCTTGCCCATTTCGTGCCGCATGCTGGCACAATTCATTTCAATGGTTTGGAGGGGTCTTTAAAGTTCCTCGAAGATCTGGAAGACCATTTTGATTTATATAATATTCCGGAAGACTGCAAGGTCCAAATTGCCGGAACTTGCTTGAGAGATACCGCCAAGACCTGGTATCGGCAGTGGCGAGGGTCGAACCCGGATTCTCATTATGAGAATTTCCGTGCAGAATTCCTGGAGGTCTTTCCTTTCGGCCTCAGTCGAGCTAGCCTTGCCCAACAGCTGTTTTCTCGTCAGCAGGGTCCCAATGATAGCCCTGTTGCATTTGCGTTGGAAACTACACGCCTATATAATCTATGGGATCCACATGCCAGTCATGTTGACATGTTGGATACCCTCGTACAGCAGCTCGACCCATTCTTGCAAGATTTTCTTGAGGTTCGACACCCTACCACTATTCATGAATGCCTTCGCCTCATACGCACGTATGAAGAGCGACATGGCAAACATGCTGCAACTCACCATGCTCGGGCACCCCACGAGGCTTATTCCGAAAACCCTCAGCGGCATAATAGACAAAACTTTCAGCGCGAGCATACACACGTGCCCACCCAAGCTTCATACGTTCCACCACACAGAAGAGTGGCGAACCAGCAACGAGTTTCGGAGCAAGCTACGGGGTATCGTCATAATGCACAGTATGCTCGACCCCGTTCCACTCAGCAGCATTCGGAACGTTATCATGCTCAGGGCAATAATAATTTTTCTGCCCGTGCTGAGGGCAGACGTAACGAAAATGAAAATCTCAACAGACACGCGGAGTTCCCGACGCAGGGTGCACGCAATTTTCCTTATCGTGAAAATTTTCCCGATACCCGGCAGGTCGAGGTTTCCGACCACATGATAACACCACCAGAATTCCTTTAAACTTCCACAGGAAGTAGACGAAGGGTCGGTCCTGCTTCCTGATACCAAACATCCTGACCCTAAAACAGTATTAGTGACTGTTCAAACTCCTCAGTTGCCTGATGTATTCTTGACACTTGAAGACATTATTGTCGAGACAAAGTTCGACACTGGGTCTGAGATATCAGCCCTAAATACAAAGTTTTGCAATGATGTTTTTTCTGCAATACATGTTCAGCCTGCAACGCAGTATTTGCGAGTGCAAATAACGAAATCTTCAGTATCGCAGGAACTGTCACATTATCTTTAGGGCTGGGAAAAGCTCGTTTTACACATTCTTTCCTGCTTATAGACGAGCTACCCGTGAAATGTCTCATGGGTATGGACTTTATTAACAAGTTTCAAATAACTTTGAATTTTGTACAACATGTGATTTCCTTTCCGGAACCTGTCGAAATGATTCCGACGGTTCCTGTAGATATTACGAGTTTATTGTTGAGTGACCAATTGAATGAGGGGCAACGAGACCAGCTTTCTCTCCTTTTACAGGAAAGCCCTGGTTTATTTTCGGATCAACCTGGTTTCACACAGGTGGTTTATCATGTTATTGACACTGATGGTTCGAAACCCATTGCGACGAAGCCTTACCCTTGTGCTCCACATAAAAAACAGGAAATGCAACGTCAAATTGCGGAAATGATTAAGCAAGGCATAATCAGGAATCAACAAGCGCCTGGGCGGCTCCTGCCTTCTTGGTTCCAAAGAAACAACCAAATGAATTTCGTTTCGTGACAGATTTTTCGCAAACTCAACCAAGTCACAAAAACAATCAATTATCCCCTACCTGTCATGTCACATATTCTAAATGACTTGTCGTCAACCAAATGGATGTCAACTTTGGATTTGGCGAGTGGATATTGGCAGGTGGCAGTACATCCGGACTCGGTCGATAAAACAGGCTTTGTGACTCCTTTTATGGCCTATGAATATTTACGTATGCCTTTTGGTTTAGCTTCTGCACCTGCTACTTTCCAAAAGCTTATGGACACGGTTCTCAGACCTGTCCTGGGTCCCCATGTGCATGTCTATTTGGATGATATTATTATCACATCAGAGACTTTTGACGAGCACCTTTCTCTGCTCAAACAGGTGTTCCAACTTATATACAATGCTGGCTTGACGTTAAAACCTAGTAAATGCCAGATAGCGCGGGACGAGATTGTATATCTGGGGTTGAAAATCACTCCCCACGGCTTATTCACTGATAATGAAAAAATTAGGCCTATTGCTGACTTTCCTCGGCCTAAAACAGCAAAAGAACTATCCCGCTTTCTGGGAATGACCGGATGGTATCAGCAGTTCGTCCCCCGCTTATGCTACAATATGTGAGCCATTGTATGCCTTAAAGCGTAAATACAAGAAGTTTATTTGGACACCTGAAGCTAACGCTGCATTCGAAACACTGAAGTCTGCATTGACTCAGCCTCCGGTGTTGGCTTTCCCGGATCATTCTAAAGAATTTGATATTTATACTGATGCATCCGGAGTTGGTCTTGGTTGCGTTTTGTCACAAGCTGGGCATCCAATAGCTTTTGCGTCTCGTACTTTAGCCAAAGCTGAACGCAATTATTCAGCTACGGAACGTGAATGTCTTGCTGTTGTGTATGCACTGAATAAATTTCAATGTTATCTTAACGAATTGACAGTTAACATAATTACGGATCATTCTGCCCTTCAGTATTTGAATTCTGCTAAGCACCTATCTCAAAGACTTATGAAGTGGGCTCTGAAGTTACAAGAGAGCAATATCAAAATTTCGTATCAGCCAGGTAATAAGAATCAATTACCGGACGCATTATCTCGCGTTCCGATTAGTGGGGTCCCCACCGAAACTACTCCTGGATGTCAGCCTTTACTTCTGATAGCTGATATCACATCCAGAGAGCAGATAATGGCAGAATTAATAAATGATCCAGATTTTGGGGATATTTACAATTTTTTGCTTGCGGGTTCGCCCCTACCAAGTGATCCTTCTCTGGCTGGAAGGTCACGACATTTTGAAGTAATAGAGGGTCTTCTTTATTATACAAAGTCTCGGACTACTAGGGCAGAGTTTCGCCCATGTATTCCGCGAACCCTTAGAATGGCTCTTTTAAATGAATTTCATGACAAGCCTCTTGCAGGCCATTTAGGTATTCGCAAGACCCGTTGTAAATTGCGGGATGTTGCCTATTGGCCTGGAATGTACCAAAGTGTGCTCGCATACGTTCAATCATGTCACTTGTGTCAGATTAATAATTACCGTAATGTAAGACCGGCCGGTCACTTGAAATCTAGTTCAAGTTCTCATGTATTTGATATTATTTCCATAGATTTATTGGGACCTTATCCATTATCTGTTAAAAATAAAGCTCGTTATGTTTTAGTACTAACTGATAATTTTTCTAAATGGGTTGAAGTTTTTCCCATTAAAGCCGCTACGGCTGAGATTATTTGTAATGTCTTAGTTAATGAAGTATTTTCTAGATATGGTGCACCTAATAAAGTAGTTTCGGATAATGGTCCTCAATTTATTTCTGACATTTTTGAAAGAATGTGTGCGAGATTACACATTAAACATAAATTCATTTCCCCATATCATCCCCAGAGTAATCCTGCAGAACGCGTTAACCGAACGCTAGTGAAAATGATTGCGACTTTCGTAATGGACCACCATGAAAGATGGGATGAACATTTAGAACTTTTTGCGTTCGCCCTCCGCTCGTCTGTCCACGAGTCTACTAAAATTACTCCTGCAGAACTTTTTCTGGGTCGCAAAATTAAAACCCCTTTTGAAAATTTAACGGGGATTATCGACGAATTAAACCAGCGACTAACTCCGCAATCAGTACACATTATGGCAGAAAAAGCTCGTGTTGCAATGCTAGGAGCACAAGCGGCTCAAGCACGATATTATAATTCTAGGCGTAGGGAACCAGATCTTGTCGTTGGAGATCTCACTCTCGTGGAAACGCACTTCCAGTCTTCTGTTTCGCATACTTTAGTGAAGAAATTTGCACCCAGCTACGAAGGTCCATATCGGGTGGCAAATGTCTTTGAAAATAATATTGTTCTGGAGAAACCGAACAACAATTTTCAATATGTACATGTTGATCAATGTCGCAAGTATCACGAACGGGATATCGAGTTCATTATCAATCCTACTCAACCTTCTGTTCCACAGACTCAAGAATCTATATCTCATGTTCAACCGCCGGAAATTGTGGACGACCCACCGAACATTTTTGACGAATCACCAGTGCTTTTTCCTTCACCCTCCCCCCTCCAGACGAGTTTCTACAACCGCAACCTGATTCTCCCGTGAGACCAAGGCTCGATTCGCGTTCGTCGAATACTAGTATCGTTCCTTTCCCTCCAACCATTGCCAAGACTATTGCTGCGCCGTTTCCGGCTAACTCTGCACCAACGCGGGATACTTCTTCTTTGAATACCTCATCGGAAAGTATTCTATTGGCAAATCCAAACATCGCCCTGCACGACCGCTGCATTACAGCAGCGACTCAGAGGCGTCGGACATTTCGGATTTGTCAGTTATGAATCCAACATTTAATATTCCACACCGTCCAGCACCACCAAAAGCTGGGCGCAAACGTCACTTGTCTCCCCAATCTGCTTCGCCGCAACAGCGCCGAAGGCAGAAATCTTTGCATCCGCCCGGGTTTCGCCCCTGGAACCTCCGTTCAGGGCAAACAGGGCCGATGCCTGCTACTACTATCATGCCCCGTGGGCGTAAACGAAAACAAGCGATGTGGCCGGAGACACGTCCCTCCAAAAAGATCCTGGAAGGACACAACGGGCCCCAGCATCAAGGACTTCATATCCAAAGCCTGGGGGAGCCCGTTCCTATCAGCCGCAGCAGGGATTTCCGGACCGCCAGACTTCTGACGTTCCTGACCGTTCTTCTCAACCGCAGGGATTTCCAGACCGCCAGACTTCTGACGTTCCTGACCGTTCTTCTCAACCGCAGGGATTTCCAGACCGCCAGACTTCTGACGTTCCTGACCGTTCTTCTCAGCCGCAGGGATTTCCAGACCGCCAGATTCCTGACCGACAACAGACCGATGTTCCATTACCGTCCCGGAAGATCCAAGCCACCTGATTTCCCCAGTCCCATTAGGCCTGGAAAACGTTTTCGCACTAGAATTTTTTATGCGTCCTCGAGATAAGTAAGTTCTCGTGGACAGGTTCTTTTCTCAGTTTATTGTTTTTCCTGCTCGACCAGTTGGCGTGTCAGAATTTCTTTTTTTCGTGTGGGCCTATGCATTCTTTTTGTGTATATATGTGTGTTTTTTTTATATATTTCTTCTATGTCCATCTACTAATCCACTTTTTTTTATGTATATATCTATGTGCTTAGGGGTAAAATACTAAAATTGTTACTGTTAGGCAGCTCCAGGTAAATTTCGCTGCTGATACAGTTGTTCTGTATTTCAACGCATGAGGCAAACGTAATTTGAAATGAAAATAATAAAATTGTTACTGTTAGGCAGCTCCAGGTAAATTTTGCTGCTGATACAGTTGTTCTGTATTTCAACGACTGAGGCAAACGTAATTTGAAATGAAAAATAATAAAATTGTTACTGTTAGGCAGCTTCAGGCAATCTTCGCTGCTGATACAGTTGTTCTGTATTTCAACGACTGAGGCAAACGTAATTTGAAATGAAAATAATAAAATTGTTACTGTTAGGCAGCTTCAGGCAATCTTCGCTGCTGATACAGTTGTTATGTATTTCAACCAATGAGGCGCACGTAATTTGAAATTAAAAAGTGATTCCTGCTAGGCAGAATAAAAGGAAAGTATGCCGATGCAGGTTTGGTTTGTTCTACACTACAAATTTCACAATCGAATACAGATTCGTAAATTGTTATGCCAAGTTGATAATGTAAATACGGCTACCACCAAACAACAAATCAAAAAAAAGATCGAGAAACGTCAATCATCGAAATGTAAGACTTACACTCCAAAATTGATAGGTTTTTCGGACACCAAAAAAAAAAAAAAAAAAAAAAAAGAAAAAAAAAAAAAAAGAAGAAAAATTAAGGAGGAGATGATGTAACGTATACTCTATATTCACTTTCCTTTTGATTTTACTATCTCTGGTTATTTTATTTTACTATGTAAATTATCTTCCTGAACGGAATATTATTTCACCCGCTGAATGAGATCTGGCAATGAGTGTAAGTCATGACGTGGTGGTAGCTCGTATATAGGCGCGTTCATCGAGAGGAGTTGTGTTGTTGCGTTGTTGTTGTGTTGTTGCGTTGGAGTTGAGGGTGGTTGGTGTTGCGTTGCAGTGTGTTGTTGTGTAGTAGTGATATATGAGTGCCTTAGTTGACCAGGAGTCATCATAATAAACAAGTTGTTCTGTAAGTTCAGTCTTTTTCAATTCTTAGTTTTGTCAGACCTCTGTCTGGCTGTTAGGTTTATGACTTTGATTACTTAATATAAATAACCAGCGTTGAGACTTTGTTTAAGTTCATAATTAACGAGTAACAACACCCTTTTGGGAATTCATCATTTTGAAGCTTAGAGCATTATTCATTCATAATAATTAGCTTAGCAAAAAGATAAGCAAAGCTAATTCATTATAATGTATGGTTTCTTTTCCGGTTTTACGTTTAACTTTGAATTTCAAATTATTAAAAACAATCTGCCGAGTGAGTTTTTTGATTATTGTATAAGCAATTCAGTATGTTACAAATAGTTTTTGGGGGCATCAAATATATGATGCAACAAAACTTTATTAAGTAACTTTCATAATTATCTAAATTCTCTGAATCGAAGAAATTGGAAACAAGCGAAGATACAGGAATATTTTACCTGGCAGTAATGCTAAATGAACTAGTGGACAAACTGATTTCAAAGGATGTATGCTGACAAGCACAAAACACATAATGCGGGTATTGATCATTAAACAAAACCGCATTAAATGTACTACCCCGTATTTCAAAGATAAGGTGTTTTCTTTATCATTAAATCGTACAGGATATCGTAACCTAGGTTTATAATGAAATTTAGAACCAAAGAAATCAACATAGACATAGACTTATGTAGCAAAAATAAAGTTCCCATGTGTGTATGTAGGCATGTGTGACTTACCTTATAAATAAGCGCAATCTAAAAGAACTAGTATTTCTCTTTCTTTTGTAGTCTCTCACAATTTTACAGTAATATTTGATATTTTGAAATATAATTTAAATGATTTTTAAGTCAATTCTTAAGAGAAACATATAAGCAAGGTTCCACTACATTTCGACCTAAAAATGTTTCCATTACAGCACTATTCTATGTTTCAATAATGGCACAGATCATTTTGCAGTCTCAGATTGGAACTTTTCCGCTTCTAGACAATCTTAACGGATTTCTCATTCTTTCGTAGCATCAGATTCCAACCTTATAAGGAAAAATAAATAAAAAAATCCATGCATGCAACTAAATTTATATTTTATAAGAGAATAATGTCTCTCCTAAGCGGATTTTACACTTTCCTATTACTAATTTGTCTTAGTCCAATTATATGTAATTTATACTCCTTTTATTTTCAACTTCCACAATCACAATTCTTAAATGAATTTGGTTTCAGTAGAATATTCTGAAAAATAAGTTGTTAAATGATATAGTCACTAAAGTACTTTTTGGTTACTTCTACATTGTAGATCGTGTTAGGAGAATACTATTCTCTGCAAATCACAAAATTTAACCTGGTTATTTTGATCATTCCATGAGCGCTGCACGTCCGAATATTTCACCTGGAGACTTAAACTGAAGTATTCACTTCCACACCGCAATGACACCCATTATACACAAATGTAAATAGATTATGTTTTCCCAGTTTACTGTAAAAATAATGCTTTCTTTTCTAGTGCTGATAAACCCTCATACGATGGCGCTACTGATGATCGCAACAGATACATTTCGACAGAACATAAAATTAATTTTTCGTTCTGTGGTCCTAAAAATCGTAGGCAACTACCATAACCGTTTAACCAAGATTTGGAAGTTGCTCATAGAAACTTCTGATTCCGACCTTCCTTGTGGTACACGTTAGCCTTATGTTGTACCTTTTCACTTCTACTCGATTAGGGGATAATATAAACCCTCACGGGCATATGGTAGCCTTTGACTCCTGCAAGCACTTGAAGCATACAAGCACAGAATGAGTTCTCATTCTACTGAATCCAGGAGGCAACTTCATAGCCGATGAGGATAATCCAATGGTTGCTTGCGCTGTGTACCAGTGGGCAGGATTTTAGCCATTCGATATTGAATGAGGCTTAATTACTGCCTATGAAACACCAGTACTCCGCATTTCTTTCTGTTCGGTATTAACTCTCGCAAACCTAGGAACAATTCCAAGAGAGAGAACATAGAGAATTCAGGGATTGTGCATTGCACAATGAGAAAAGTCAGAAAAAAATAATTTTCATTGTTTACTTTATCCATTTACTGTAACATCCGAGTTAATTGCATTTTCATTCACAAATATTCAACTATGTACCCATATCTCTACCACTGCCGTGATGCAGTCTATATTGTTAGTTGCACCATCGAAAACTATACAACAGGATATAATGCTACGTTCGCGCGTAAAGGGCTGTCTGCTACGAATCTGATATGATTTCGATAATTTTTGAACGTACGTAATGTGGCAAATGTGACGCATTAACTTTATTTACAATTGTTTTCTTTGCCAAAAAATGATAAAGTCAGTGGATTCTCGCAGTTACTTTATCTGATGTACCGGGATTTTGTCAAGCATATTACAGGCTATGATTGTTCGATTTTGCAGCATTTTACAAAATTGTAATATTTGAAAGTATTTCTTGGAACAAGTGTGGTTTCCTCAACTTTATTTCATGTACATTGTTCACCGGATTACTTGAATCTTTTCTCTGGATTTCACCAGCACATGCTTCCTTTAAGTACTCTAGGAAAATGGAGTTTGAACCACTTCAGCTGCACAAATATGAAGAAAATTTTAGCTTGCTTTTATCCTATGAATTTCGATTTAGCTATTAGAAAAACCGCGCTCTAATTAATGTCGCCTGTTTATTGAAGTATATCGATTGGGTGAATTTCTGCCATCTCAGCACGATATTACGAGATAGATGTACTTTAATGTAAAAGCAAATTAGTTAAAATCAATATATATTGGTTACAAAGTATTTTTCAAGAACTCATCTGACTCTTCATCAGGTGTGCGTGATATTGTGCGAGCAGAAAAAAAGGGGTTGTTACGTATATTTACGTATATTGTCATAAAGGGCATACGCACTAGTGGTGTATCCCAGTAAAACAATACATAAATATGTGATGACATTTGTTATAAATTAATGTCAATATTTGGAGGGTAACTCTGAAATACATATTTCTAAGGATTTCGCATACATCGCTCAGGAAAATGCATCCTAATCAATGGAAACATTTAATATATTGAATCACTTAACATTCGTAAATGGTGGTATTAATTATTCTATGCGTTTCTACGTCAAATCTTTCCTAAATTACAGGATGCTTCCAATAATTTTCTGACTTCCCATATTTTTGGGTTTCCTGCATTTTCATTAAATACAAATATTCATTATTCAGTCTTGTAAAGGAACTACTGAGTTCGCTTAAAAAGTTGATATTTTTAATTGTTTCCATGGAACAAATTCCATTTCATATGTAATAATAATATATGAGATTGAAGATCTTTATCTCGCAGAACACTTATAGGTTAAACATATTTCGCGAAATATTGATAAATATTTAAATTAATGCTGTTTGTACATGCCTACAGAAACAACGTTCCAATTTTTTTATTTGAATGTAACTAAATATTTTCCATGTTGTTATCTGATATATACATGTTCTGCGTTAACACTTTGTTTTCAATTTGCCGTGTACTGTATTTAAGCCGCAAGTTTTTCTACTTTTGTTTTGGAAGTTCTGAAGTGCTCACACCTATGCTGTGAGATCAAATTCGAACCAAAATGTAGTCCTCTTTCTTCATTCACACTGGCTGCAATTTTCCTAAACAAAGATGCTGTGAACTTAATATTGTGTGTTTTTTCTTTAAAACCGTAAGTATTTACACATATACATGCTACTTTTTAAAACTAATTTATGGATGTTCGTTTTTTTAAGAAAATGAGGTTAATAATTGCACAAATGCATTTTGACTACATCAAGGAGTGGAAGGACCATCATGCTGAAGGTGTCGGAAAGTAAAGCTGAACAAGCCTCAAATCTTGAAATTTAGTAAAACGAACAAATGTTCTATGAACATTGACAAACTGTTCAATGGATGTCAGATCAGAAATTTCAAGTTTCCGAATTCAGGATTGCCTTACACACTGGAAACGAAATTTAACTGCTGCACCGAGAAATGTATATAATGATAAATTTCACGTTCTGTGTGCATTTTACTCCCGAAATGTGTGGAGAAAAAACTAATTTTATTTCACTTTCAAAAGATGCTTGGTCAAACCACGTGGAAAATGGACTGTAAAAGTTTAACGCATTGTAAATTTTCCTTTTGAATGTGTGCGGAGCACGACTTCAATATTTCACAGCAGTTCCTTGTGTTTGCGTGATGTCTCACCTCAAGTGGAATGTTGTTTTGATTTATGTTTTAACGACTCAATGGGTTCTAATTTAAGGTCATCGGTTTCATTGTCTATAGAAGACTAGTGTTGTAAGACAAACAAAAATCCCAGCTTAGCCGGATTTTGAAACCGGTCCCTCTCCGTCGAATTTGTGAACGCCAGCATCTAGACCAGGGGTCAGCAACTCGACATTTAGGAAGGACCAAAAAATCGTTAAAAACACATTCTTTACTTTTAGAAGAGCCATGAATTGTCGTTATGCGAACTGTTGCGTCCACTTCAGCCACCGGCCAAAACAGGTAAAATTTGCGAAAATGTATGCAAAATATTTAATACAGATCTTGATTAAACATATTTAGTATTATTACGCTTCAAATTAAAATGTATAGCGGAATCCATGTTTCATAAAATCTCCATTTTAAAGCAGGAAAAAAAGACCTGTGAAGTTAACAGAATACCGATAACAGCTGTCTTTCACTGTAAAAGAAAAAAAAACATGTGAACAAACGAAGTGCTAAGAAATATCCAGAGTTCGTAAACGCCTGTTTTTCAGCTTCTTTGTTACAAACATATTCGAAGGGGAAAATAAAAGAACAAATGTTACAATTTTAACAAACTTTAGGTTTAGTGACTGCTGTTAATCTGTTCCCGGATATCGCTTGCTAGATTTTCCGTGTCCGGTTGGTACTGCGTTTTTTTGATCTTCAGGCAATCTTTGACACTCTCATTTGTGAGTGACCTTCTCAATTTGTTTTTTATTAAATACATCCTGGAAAATATTTGTTCACAGCAATAAGTTGAATCAAATATAGTCAATACGCCATGTGTGTACTTCTTCAAAGAAAAATATGATATAGGAAGACTTCCATGACTCGAAACCAATTTGAGCTCTGGTGTTCATCCGAACTGAACTTTGAATCAAGCAGTGGAATTGCGCAGAAGTGCAACGGGTGCATAGCCGTCCGCACGAGAGAGAACGAATTCAACCATGGTTCGCTGCCATGCAGCCCACAATAACTCCCAAAAATATAAACATTGGAAAATAAGCTTTCCGGAGATCGTTAAGAGTTTAAAATATTTAGGTCCTATCTCTCAAGTTAGAGAGTAAATGGGATTTGTTGTTGCAGTTTAGTTACGACGAAGGAGAAGCCGAAACTTTGAAAATCTTTACATTCCTTCAAGTATCAAAAGAAGCATATTTAGATTCCCAAAGAGCCATCTAGCTCGCGAGCCATATGTTGCCGACACTGGACCTATTTTTACAATCTATGTTTAAGACTTTTGATTATAATATTAAAACCCATTTTACGATGCAAAGTGGACTAAAGTAGTTTTGTGATATAGCGTTGGGTTCCTCTTCCACAAAAAACAAAGGAAGGAAAGTCTCATTTTCGAAGAACTTGCATTTCCTCTAAGAAGCTTTACTGCACGTTCAAACCAGCGTACCTCTAACCAGGATCCATATAAAAACGAAAAGTCAGATGACCCATCGAATCATGTTCAGCAGGAGCTCGTAATATTTAGAACTCCGTCACGATAAATTTAGATTCACCAAAACAATCAATTAATATATGATATGAATTTTGTAATTGAAATATTTTATTACAACTTTTTATTGCAAGAGAATTCTTCTTCTTATTCATGAGAACCGGTTGGGTAAACGATACGTTTAAGAGAAAAACCGGACTATTTGATTTGTTTGAAATACGCTTTATGAAAAGTGCTTATCGGTTCGTTAATATTTACCAAAAACGTATTCCTTTAAACCGGTGAGTCATACACATAAACAGGGTGTCCATAAATGAAATATACAATTTCAGTACGCTATTGAAAAAAAGGTATGATAAATAACGTTTGTAATGTCAAAACACATAGTAATTGTGATTTTAACGGAAGAAGTAGGTACACATACACCAATAATACTAAAAACGCTGAAATCTGTTTTATTGGTGTAATATTATAAACACTAGTACAGACACGCTAGCTTTCACCACCACGGGTGGCTTCCTCAAAAACAAAAACAAGCAAAAAACACAGTTGCAGATATGAATTCAAAAATAGAAGTTTGCTCTAGATATTATAGAACGTGCGCGTCATATTCTAGATGTGTGATTAGGAGCGCGCGTTCTAATGAGCGTGCGCCATACATGTGGGAGGTCCGTTGACCTCTTTCTCCTGCAGAATTGGCTAAAGATCTTACGGTGTCAAGCTCGGCGTGGAGTGTGACGTTGTCTGATGAGTGGGTGAAAGCTCGCCTGGCCCTGTGTCGGAAAAGTGCAAGCTTTCTCTCCTTGGGGCACGATGAGGAAGGCAGTTAGACATTAGGAACATAGGTAGGTTTGAAGTGGACATTAGTGCTGAGGTACCTTGATGAAGACTTATTGACCAAAACATCCAGGAACGGTAGGGATGCAATTTTGTCTCGCTCCATAGGGAATATTATGGCAGGGTGTTCCAAATTGATGGTGGTGAAAAACTGATTTAGTTCTTCCTCGGTGTTTGTCCAGATGAAGAAAACGTCCTCTGCGTTTTCACTGCCTTCCTCATCGTGCCCCAAGGAGAGAAAGCTAGCACGTTTCCGACACAGGGCCAGGCGAGCTTTCACCCACTCATCAGACAATACCACCCTCTACGCAGAGCTTGACACCGCAAGATCTTTAGCCTTCTCTGCAGGAAACTCACCCAGCATGGACTATCAGATCATACACCAGACGAAGTCTAAACTCGCATCCCATGGCACCATATGCCCCATCCAAAAACTGAAATACATCGGCTCATCACATTACGGGCCAGGCTTCACATATTTCTTAAAAAATTCCCTAAAAAATCTTAGTTTCGGTATAGGGATTACCGCACCTAGAACAGTAGCATCTTGTCTCGCATCAACAAAAAACACCGGCGTGGACCTGCAAGATACGGGAGTATACACTATACCCCTCTTGTACCCGGACGGAACAAAGAAGAACTAGGTGGGCATGACCAAGAGGTCTCTGAGACTAAGACTCCAGGAACATCAAAGAGATGTCAAAAGAGGACTTCTCACTACGGCATTAGCGCGTGAAGTCGCCAACAACTCTGCAACACCTCAGTGGGGACAAATAAAGAAAATAGCACGATACACAACCAACAGAGCCACCCTCCTCAGAGAAACTATAGAAATCCTATCCAGTCACGGGATATGTAACGAGGAAACGTCAATGGTCCTCCCACATGTATGGCGCACGCTCATTAATACGCGCGCTCCTAATCACACATCTAGAATATGACGCGCACGTTCTATAATATCTATAACAAACTTCTATTTTTGAAATTATAACTGGAACTCTGTTTTTTGCTTGTTTTTGTTTTTCCATTGGAATACTTCTGCCTGAGGAAGCCACCCGTGGTGGTGAAAGCTAGCGTGTTTGTACTAGTGTTTATAATATTACACCAATAAAACGGATTTCAGCGTTCTTAGTAATTGTGCTTTTCTTTTTAATTTCAGTATGCCACCACGTGTGCTACGTTGGTTGTTCGCAGGATATCTAATCGATAGTACTGTTAGACCCAAATACGCTGCAGAATATAATGTGAAAAAGGGAGGGAGGCTTCATAAATGCGTTCTTTCAGCTCAGTGATAGATGCAACCGGTTTTTTTACATGATGTCTTAATAAAGGCTTAAAGAATCGCATGGGGTAAATATTAGGAGAAAGGGATAGCCATGCCTTCGGACCCACACGTCCAATCCAACGTCCTTGAAAATGGTTATCTAAAGATCTACATACATCCAATGACCAGTGGTGCAGAGGCAGTCAATCTTGCTGGTAAATGGTGTCTTAAATACATTTGAGTCGTGAAATTGCAAATTTTTCTAAGATGTCTAGGGACGTTATGCCAGTACAGGTTGCTTCAGCGGAAAAATATGGCCCTATCACTCTGTCTCCCCTTACTGCAGCCCAGACATTAATTTAAGGCTGTCTCTCTCGTGCGCTACGACCACGTTGGAATTTCTCGTGTCCCAGATTCGGTAGTTATGTTTATTCACTCTGCCATAAACATGGAATGTCGACTCATCTCTCAAACAAATCCGTGAAAGAAGTGTAGGGTCTTTTTCTATGCGATAAAGAATGTCTACCGCAAATGCTTTTGGACGTGGTTGATCATTTGGTCGAAGTGTTTGCACTAACTTCACTTTATATGCATATAGGCGTAGACCTTTAAGCAGATCTTTGTGAACCGTTGCTCGAGGTATTTCGAGTTCACGAATGGCGACGCGAACGGACTTACTCGGGTTCGTCCAAAATGGAACGTCTCGTCGTACATTTGCCTCTCAAGACACTTAATGTTGCTTTGAATTTATTTGCCCATTGTTTAGAGCCCTTCGTATCGGAGGCTATCTCTTGTAATCCATTCTGAACTTACGCAGAAGTGTTGTTAGCGATTTTGACTTTACAAACCAGAACACAAACGCTGCTTTCTCAACTGGGGAAGCCATGTCTGTCGCATTATACACTGACGGAAAAAAATCCCAACACCAATAAGGGATTGTGTTAGATAAACGACAGTTGGTAGGCGGTGAGAGTACATCTGTAAGATGACGTCTATGCAAATTTCGCGCTCGGCGCATACATGTGGAGCTAGTAGCGCCCCTCGGAACATGCAAAGCAGGTTTGCTGTAAATACGCGCTGTAACGTTCGTGAGCGTTACTTACCGTTGAGATTCGACGCAGTGTGTTGATGTTAGTCAAGAATGCCTTTAAGAAGACGAGGAAGCCATTATCAACAGCTCACAGAGTTTGAACGAGGTCGTGTAATAGGGCTACGAGAAGGTGGATCTTCTTTCCGCAATATTGCAGAACGACTTGGCAGGAATGTAGCCACTGTACATGATTGTTGGCAGCGGTGGACAAGGGAAGGTACTCCCTCAAGAAGACCGGGTTCCGGCCGGCCCCGTGGCACTACTGAGAGGGAAGACCGCTGTCTACGGCGCATGGCCGTGGCTCATCGTACTGCGTCTGCGTCAGCAATTCGAGCCGCAATTGCCACCACAGTGACACAACGAACTGTTACAAATCGGTTACTTGAAGGACAGCTCCGAGCCTGATGCCCTGTAGCGTGCATTCCACTTACTCCAAACCACTGCCGTTTGCGATGTCAGTGGTGTCAAGTTAGAGTTCATTGGAGGGCGGAGTGGAGACCTGTTATGTTTTTGATAAAAGCCGGTTCCGCCTGGGTGCCAGTGATGGACGTGTGTTGGTTAGAATGAGGCCAGGTGAGCGCCTGCAACCAACCTGTCTGCGGACGAGACACACTGGACCTACACCTGGGGTTATGGTCTGGGGCGCAATTTCCTATGACAGCAGGAACACTGTCGTGGTTATCCCACGCACCCTGACGGCACAGTTGTGCGTCGGTCTGGTGATTCAACCTGTTGTGCTGCCATTCATGAACATCATTCCAGGGGTATTTTCCATCAAGATAACGCTCGCCCGCATACCGCTGTTGTAACCCAACATGCTCTACAGAGTATCGACATGTTGCCTTGGCCTGCTAGATCACCAGATCTTTTTTCAATCGAGCACGTATGGGACATCATTGGACTACAACTCCAGCGTCACCCCCAACCAGCATTAACCGTCACTGTATTGACCGACCAAGTCTAACAGGCATAGAACTCCATCCCACAAACTGACATCCAGCACCTGTACGACACAATGCATGAACGTTTGCATGCTTGCATTCAACATTCTGGCGGTTACACCGGTTATTAATGTACCAATATTTCACATTTAAAATGGCTTTTCTCGCGCTTACATTAAGCTGTGATCTTGAAACCTTAATCGATTAAATATGCTACCTATACAAATGTATTGCCGCCATTTCATTCCTCTACAACTATTTTTCCGTGGTGTTGGGATTTTTATTCCGTCAGTATTATTTTGAAAATATTTTTTACTATCTGAAAAACCTGGCGCCATCGATCACCTAATTCTACAATCTTTAACACTTGCCACGTATCTTGTAGTTCAAAGTTAGATTTTTCCTATCGTAATTTTAATAGCATACTGAAGTTGTATAGTTCATTTATAGGCCCCATGTGTATACCTCTAAATGTTCAGAAAGGAAAAATTACATTTCCTTACATACCAAAAGTTTTGAAATCGAATTCCGCTAAAATTTGCAGATAAAGAATATTCCTAAACATACAGAACTGAAACCAATATGATAACATACGTACACAACAATTTAGCCAATATCGAATTTTAACGAAATCCGAAAACTGTTATATATCGGTCCACTGACCCCTGTAGAATGCACTAGGAACCAGATTCATTATGAATACATCCTTGCACCCATTCATGCTGATTTTCTTCCCTTGGGCTGAAGGGATCTTCCAATACGACAATGCGACGTGTCACACTGCCAGAAATGTCAGAGAGCGGTTGTAAGAGTACGATGAAGACAACAAAATACTTCTCTGGCCCCGTAATTCTTAAAACATAAACTCAGTTGAGCATTTGGGGAACCACTTCGATCTTGTTTTTCGCTCTATAGGTCTTCCACCACGCACCCTCCAGCAGCTGTAAAATGCACTGCACTCAGCATGGATCCACATGCCTGTGAACACCTTCCATCACCTTATTTAGTCACCCCCTGCCCGTCTAGCTGCTCTCCGCGCTGCACGTGACGGTTATTCTGCATATGAGCTTATGGCCACAATAATGTGATCTGACCGTGTATATTTGATATATTAAAATAGAGACATGCGCAAGAAAATCATCGCAATAAATTCAGTAGCCTATGATTTTTGAAAGGAGATATAGAACGAATTAACTGAACCAATAGTGGAATTTTATGATAGGGAAATCGGACATAAAGGTGATATGCATATTTTGAGAAGCATGGAAAAAGTATTATGAGATAGGTAAATTTTACGTAGTGGGTGAAATGTGCATACGATTTGGTGTTTTGGGTTTTCTTTTAGACCCTCTTCAGACCCGAACCGAGAAATGATATTTCCTTGGGAGGTTTTGTTTGTAAACGGGATTTTGCAAATACCTCTTTAAGGTGAATCATACAAAAAACCTATGCCCCATGTTTTCAATTGTACGACATTTTTCAGACTACTTTCTTTTCAATTTAAGCTTTCCCATAGATTAAAATTAGTACACTTAGAAAAATAACTTTATGTTGTAACTCAGTATATTTAATATGTATTAAAACTTACCCATTATTGTATTAAACATGAAAACACTTCATCTGGTAGCGTTCAGTTCTGCTGACAGATGAATGTTTGGATTGTTAAATGGATTCACGTCGCCTTTTTAAAGAAGTCCTAATTTTGGAATGGAATCAACTTTTGAATTTAGCAGTGTGATAGTCTGGAACGTTTAAAACGATATGCTCCACATAAATTAAATATTATGGTAATAATTTGTCTGAATGGGTTAACAGATCTCTATGTGCTCCTAATTTTTAATTTCGGAAAAAATCATCAGTCTTACACTGCGACTGTTTCAGCTAAACTATCGTAAGGACCTGTCCAATAAGTGTGTAGCCGGTAAATGAAAAAGAACAGGAACAGACAACGATACATTTAAGGTAACATAATCATGTCATGGATACATTATACTACTCATGGAAAGTAAATGGACATATTATTTGGCACTTTTTTTTAAAAGAGTGAAGTTTCGTTTTAATGAGAAATTCGATGTGTTTGCACTTGAAAATATTATTTTAAACACGTACCAAACCATAGTTGTTATAGATAGCTGTATCAGTATACGATTTTCTGTTACCTGTGTATCATTTAGTACATTATTCACCAAAAGAACAAAAATTACGACTTAAGTGCCTTTGGGTGAATTAATTTGTATATGCGGGTCGCTGAAGTGTAAAATGGAGAAAAAGTCGTGAAGATTAAAACATTTCGAAATATGGTGAACTACAAAGTTTCTGTTAGTGTTAAGGAAGGTTGTTAGTGCAATTTTAACAGGAGAGGTTAAGGAAACGCAACGTTATTTCTTATCCAGAGAACTTACAAGTCACCCTTTAAATTGTAATTATTGCATTTGCTTTATTTTTCAGCCGAGGTTATTGAAACTAATTTTAAAACACTCATCACTGCTTTAGGGTAATATGACTTTACTTTCCAAGAGCAGCATATAGCCTGAATTGATTGCGTAAGAGAGAGTGCCAATATTTGCAAGTCATGCAATTTGGGATATAGGACAAGAGTTCAAATGTAGTGGAGTGCTAAAGGTGGACCAAGTGCGCCTCTGGGCAAAAAAGCAATATGAAAATCTTGTCGAAATTCATTAACAAAAGACAGCGTCACCGGCAGTTGGGATGTAGAATTGAAACGTCTCGTGGCATAGAGTGGAAAATGCTCACGGATTGTGTCCTGAGGTATATCTGACCATTCTTTGTTCACTTATGTTCCACATTCCAAGACATCGCTTGGGATTACCAGCTTTCTCGGGAAGAGTCGGCGTTGACGTTTTCCTGCTGAAAGTATGAGTCAGGTATACCACGAAGATTCAATAACATAAAATGCTGCAGCACCTTTTTGACTTATCGCACAGCAGTTACTACACTAGTTATGTGTACAAGTCGACGGCTGTCGAAACTTTGAACCTGACAGCGACCCAAACAATGACATTATGTGAATAGTTGACGTCCATGGAAGGCAGGAAGATCAGGCAGATGACCACGTCGTCTCGAGGTTTTCGAACGGAATCCTCAGCATTGAGAGTGAAATGACACTTTTCACTGAATACGGCATGTCTCTATACGGCCCGCTACTCCACCACTGAAAGCACAGGTACTAAATGCTAGTTAAGTTCTGAAACAAAAAACAGACATGACAAAGGTGTTTATGATGCTATGCAAAATTCTTACTCCTCAGTCATGCAGCAGCCAAAAATTCAGTTTCTTTTCCTGACTTATTGTTTTTCGGTTGAACTGCAAGAAATACCCCCATACGTATTACACGTGACAGAAGAACAGATATCATAGATTGACGCGTGGATAAAACTTGACAACATGGCAGACAGTGACCAAGGGATTTTTTTCACGAGAATCAATAACCATTGCAACAATACGTTTTCAAGTAACCATAATTATCTGGCGCGTTAACCTTTCAGTGCTTTTCAAAACAATAGTTCAGCATTAAGCTACAAAGAAAGTTCGCAAGTGTTGTACGTCGCGACGTAGAGCCATACATTATGCTCAGTTGTACGAGTAGAGACGCTATTTGACAGTAGAATTTGTATTGTTGGTTTGTACCTAATATACGCTGTCTATTAACCGATTGAAACAAGTGTCACTGGACATGGGAAGGCGAACTATTAGTCGCCCTTAGCGTTATACTTAGGATGGTTGTTTAACCCCGAAGCAAGAAATATTCTTCACTTTTCAACATGTTAGGCATGAGGCGACATTTCTTAGAAAGCACATATCATATTTGAACAATAATAAGCAGTAATATTTCGTTTTTTAAATATTACCTAAATTTTCAACAATGAGAAGGTTAAAATAAGATTATATATAAGGTTAAAATACTTTTTAAAGTTAAAATATTATCAATATATCGACAATGAGTAGGTCATACATCAGTATCAAGAATCAGATAATAATCTTCTGGGAATAAGAATTTTCAATATAAACGTGAATCTTGCAAACAAAGGGATTTGAGTTGTCAAGTGTAAATCCTGTAATAAGTTTATTATTATCAGTTATAAAAATACCACTAAATATCTTATGTATTTCACTCATGACGAAAAGGAAGTTCAAAAATTTAGAGCTGTGTTTAATTAAATCCCATTCAAATTGTTTGGTCAAAGCAGCAGTACAATTTAGCACACCCAAAAATTTTGCCTGATTACTTACAGTAATAAATAAGAAAATATAGTTATATGAAATAATAATTAGAAAAGAATGAGTAACATAGTGTGTATGCAAAGGTCCAGTAAATTTGGCAATCTGTCAGATACGTTTTAAATTCACTGGTTTCTATTAATTACTTGAAAAGTCGTGAAGATTTTAAAGGTACGCACGCAATTAGTTAAAATTCGGAGGTACCCTTTATCAGACCAAATGCAACAACAAAACGAAAAAAAACGTATATAAAGTATTTACATTTTGTATGAGTGAAGAAAAGACAGAACTATGGGTATCAAGATGAAATAGGAAAAGCTACTTCAATACGGACTGTGGTTACCCCGAACAGCAAAACAGGCCCGACAGCGAAGTTCCATTCTGGTAATTATGATATCGAGTAGTTCCGAGGGTAGCTGCGTCCATTTCTCGAGTAAAGTAGTGCGGATACCCTGAAGGGTTCAGAGAGGGGACTAGAACCCACAAACGCACTCCCCAGAGCTTCCCAGACATGCTCATTGGGATTCAGATCGGGAGAGTGTGCTAGCAACTCCATACGATTTATAGTCTCATGTTCCAGGTACTGATGTACGAGGAGAGCTGTGTGAGGGTGTGCCTTATCCGCATGCAGTACAAATGTATCTCTCATTGCGGCTGCAAACGGAATAACAATAAGGACCAGGATCTCGTCTTTATAACTCTGAGCACTGAGGTTTCCATGTGGCAACACATAAAGGTCAGTACGGCCGTCTAACGTTATGCCTGTTTACACCGGAACACCACCATCACCATAAATATCCCTTTCGCGGGTATTAGAGGGAAGATAGTGAGTACCGGCCTCTCTCCAGATGCAAACTCGAGAGAATCACCCTGTAAACAGTATCGCGTCTCATCAGTGAACCGAAAGGACCTCCAATGATTTTCAGTCCTATTCACATTCGTTTAGTGCCTGACTGAAACGTTTCCTCCAGTAGCGGGGATGAGGGGCATGTATTATACAGGTCGCTTAGCATATAGTCCTTCTGCATGTTTCCTTCTGCGTACCGTCAAAGCTGATACCATCCATCCGGTGCTGCCGCAAATACAGATCTGAGATTAATCGGTGTAGTCATCCTGTTCAGCCATACTGAAAGCCACAAATATCGGTCATCCGCGGAGATCGTCCGTCGCCGTTGGCCTACCGTGGCTGTACTTTCGGAAAGCTACATCCAGATGAACACAGAACGATCGACGTTGAGCCATCTTGCGACGTCCGCCTGCCATTGCCCTACTTCGTGTCGGACTAACGCTCTGTAGAGTAATACGGCTGGTAAATGACTTCTAGAAGTCATGTTAACAAAGTCGCTATCTCGAAATTTTGGCTTTCCACCGCCTTTCATGAATTGACGACTCCTCCGAAACAGCTGGTTTTAAGCTCTAGCGCATTTGCATAAAGCGCTGCATGTGCTACTCACTTGTCTTCCGGCCATCGATACTCTGTCTTCTCCTGCAACATAAGACAATTTCGTGCATTTTAACTATATTTAGGCCAATCGTGATTTTCCTGTTTGTTGCTTAATTTATGTAAACTAGTTTATATTTCCTGTGGGCAATTCTTTTTTTTTTTTTTTTTTTTTTTGATGTAGCAAAATATCAAGCAAACGCTTTCAGTTGTGATAAGTTTTTTTTTTACTTTTCCAAAATGTTTCTCATTTTTTTAAGTGTAATATTTCTTGTTTCGTATATTACCACACATTTCAAGTTTCAAATAATGTTATTTCAATTATCAGATAATAATTTATTTTTCTAAAAAATTAAATACATTTTCAGGACTTTCAAACAAATTTTGAACAAATATGTATCAGTTTTCAGTACTACAAAGTGCTATTGCACACGCATCATGAGTACTAGGCTGAAACATAATCTTTTCCAATTAAACTGTATAATGTACGGATAATTATAATATTTTCGAACCGTTTACTTCACTGTTTTTCGTCTATTCTGTACCTAGAATAACATATAAGGATATTAATGTTTCTACTGTGCTATTTCTGTCAAAAACTATTTATGCTATCTAAGTAAAAAATTCTATGCCACTAATTTAATGAAATAGATTCACTTATATGAAGAGTAATATGTCATTACAAATTTTTAATTTAATTAAACTACCTTTAATGTAATATTAGTATTGCTCTATTCCGGTTAAATCTAGACAGATAGAAGACTCTCGCTTCAAGGCAAAATTGTATTTCTTCAAGAATACTTTCGTATACCACTGCAGAAATCAAAATGGTAAACTGAAAGCATCGTATATGGTCATAATTGGTAGATGTATTTCGAAAGAAATTAAAAGGCCCTACCAATAAAAGTAAGTATTTAAGAATACAAAGAGGACAAATTTAAACAGCCAATTTTAGCCATCGATTTTGCAGAAGTGATTATTTTTTTAAACCTAAATATAATTTGGGTCGAAATTCTCTTTCTATTAACCAGTACATACGTATGTAAGATCTATACTACACTATCTACCAACAAGTAATTGGACACCTGTGATAGCAAACGAAAATGAAGTTTATTCAATAGTTGGTGGAGCCTCCACGAGCGGCGATTACAGCTGCGACTCATCGGGGCATACTCTCAACCAGGCCTTATACGACGGCTAGCGGTAATTTCTTCCACTCGGCTTGGAGAAGGCAGGTAAGTTCCTTCACTGATTTCGGACGGAGGGGACACCCCTTAAGTCGACCCTCCAACTCGTCCCAGAGGTGCTCCATAGGGTTAAGGTACGGGCTCTGCGGAGACCAGTCTATTCGATTAACCCCATTTTCACCATACCAAGCCATGGTGGACCTCGCAACTTGACACGTGGCATTGTCATCCTGAAAGTCACATGGGTCCACCCCGTAAAACTGCCACAACGTAGGAAGCGCATGGTCATCCAAAATGGTTCAGTAGGGTTCGGCGTTAAGTCTACCAGTAATTGTGACCAAGGGTCCCGTGCCATACTAAGAGAAACATCCTCATAGCATAATTTCACCGCCGCCGAAATTCACAGTTGGCACAACACATTCCGGCAGAAGGCGTTCTCCAGGCAGACGCTAAACCTAGGCCCTGCCATCCGAACGTTAGAGGGTGAACCTTGATTCGTCGCTCCAGAGAACCTGTTTTCACTGTTCACCGGTCCACTGTCGACGTTCTTTGCACCAACATGGACTTGGTGATCAAAGGCTTGTGGGCGGCAGCACGTCCATGATAGCCGAGCAGATGGGCTTCCTTACGCATGGTATTCATCGAAAGAACACTCCCGGATGACTGTTGAAGCTCCTCGCGGATGTGGACTATCGATTTGGTGCGGTTCTTCCGAATTTCTCTGGCCAGCACCGTCGGTCTCTAACTCCCAGTTTTGTGGGTCTTCCGGGTCGGTGCACATTCTGACATTCACCTCTCATCTTCCACTTGCCAATCACGTAGGCCACTGTCTGTTTGGGTGCTTCAACCCGCTGATATGTCACGTATGGATCGGCCATTTCTGTGATACTCGACGATTACACCTTTAGGACCGCAGATATCGTCGATTGCAGGGGTGTCCAATTACTTGTTGGTAGATAGGGTACTACGAATTTTGTATTAGTCACTTAATACATATTACATTTGGTGTGACATTCCAATACGGATGAGCTAATTTAAATCGTTTTAGGAACAACGCTAGGAAAATTTTAAAGTAAATAATTTTATTTATTCACATGTGCTTTCTTACGAAAAGGTTGGCATCTGATGGCCTGTGCATTGACGCATCTTATAAATGCAATTTGGCTGTTTTGGGAAGGTATTCAAACAAACAGAATAGAATGACATTAACAATGTTAAATTTAATGAATGTATGTACAATACCACCGGCATAGCTCAGTTGGTTAGGTCTGACCCGTGTTCGAATCCCGGTCCGGCTGGTCACCTACCCTGCAGTTTTTGGGGTTTTCTGCACACCCTTTGTGTTTGGGGACGCGGCTGCGTAGATGGATGTATCTGAAGTCGGTCCCTGACGCAGTTTGTCCCTAGGTTCTCCCGGTTGGGGGTTGTGCGTTGGGGTAACTACCCTACCTCATAAGACAACTCTTTTAAGAAATCTCACAAAAATACTTCTTGCGAACATTAGGGTCCACACCGGGCTTGGAGGCATTTAAGAGAAAGATGTATTTGCCCACCAGAACATTGAACTCATATCTATTTTATTTTCCAATAATGTTTTCACTGTCTATTTAATTACATTTAGAATACCGTTTTTCCATAACAGAATCAAAGATAATTTCAACTTCGGAAAAAAAGTCCCTTTTCAGTGAGAAATGTATGTATAAAATATATATAGCTTAAATGGCTACCTGTTTTCATATCGCTATGTAACGTACCAGGAGATGTGACGTACCTGCCAGCAGGACGCACACGACATAAAGGCAGATAGTAGTCAGAACAAATGCCCTCGTAGCTTGATTGGTAGAGCAACTTATTCCGGAATGAGTGGACCCGGGTTCGAATCCTGGCGCGGATAAAAATGACGGAGAAATTTACTTCGTTATAGCTATTTGTAGTACTGATGTGGTAACTGCTTCTGGAGCGACAGAAGACATGCCAATTAATGATACAGAACAGCTTTTGTGCTTTAAAAGTATTGAAAACACAAGTTCCAAGATAACGGAATGTAAATTCAAAAGCAGTTTATAATTTTACGTCACGGCACTTTCTTCCTATTGTGGTTTACAAAAATATCTCGCATAACAAAATTAAAAAATAATACCGTATTTGAATTCAGAATAAAATATCTTATTAAAATCACATATTTTTTCCTCTGTGACTTTTGATATAGACCAATGTATGCAGGTAAATTATCTAAATTTTTGCAGAAGACTGCATTTCATTTTGAGACCTGCAAGAGTTCAGTGAAAAAATCGCCAAACTGTGCAAGTTCTAAACGCTTGTAGCGTTGTATTTCTCCTTTTGTTTGTGCACTAATACAGCCAACTTAATAGCAGCGTTCTTAAAGCAGATGTTCACAATGAAATTTCCTCAATTTTGTGGTAGACTTATTATCTGGTCATAGGTGAAATGCCTAACATTTTGTGTCGAACCATAAAATCATTGCTGCTTTTTATATCATAACCAATGTATCTTTTAGGTGAAACCATAACCTTTTAAGTCAAACCATAAAATATCCAACATCTGAAATTGGAAACTTTACGCTTAACAACTACCTTGAAAAGCCTCCTTGTGAAAAGTTATAACTTGACAACTTGTGCATACTGCATTACGACGTTATGTAATGTGATATGTTCTACATTCTGTTCTTTTGCAATTATTTTGTTAAAGATGTTTTAGTCAAATTGAAGAATCCGGTTAGGTATTCTCACCAGCAACCACGATGTATGCAGGGAAGTTGAAGTTTTTCAGTAATCTGTTTCCATAATTTAATATATTAGTAGTATGACAATGGCAATTTTTCAGGAGGCACTGAGTTCTTGGATTGATTTTATGTTTATTGGAAGGCGTGACTTGCACCTAGGAATTGGAAAGTCTTTGAGAAAAAATGCTGCTTCCATGATATTTGTTCCCAAAACTCTTGATGCTAGTTGTTAAAGAATGCAAAAGGAAGGCTTCCCTTTTACTTGTTTAAAAACATCCACCGCGGAAACAAATGTGTTCAAATTAAAAATGTTCAATTAGGCCTGAAATCTAGCAATTTCTGAGTGAAACCTTTAAAAATCTGTTTTTCTTTTCGGTAAATAATTCGAATTCATCTCTACAAATTGTTTATTTCATTATGTTACATCTACGATGTCTCACAATAGTCATTTATTTCAGAAAATACACAGAAGGATATTTCATTTCTCCAAATTTGAAACCAGATATTTTGCACCACAATTCACCCGTTTGTGAGGAACAGAAGTTTGGATGCTACAGCGAATATAAAGTTTTTTTTCTTGGTTTTAACCTACTTTTCTTAGGTATAATCTCATTCTTCACGATATTCGCTTTCTGCTATCGTGCCTTTAAGATAAAAGAACATATACGCTCCCA
This sequence comes from Macrothele yani, assembly GCA_039090855.1. Classification (NCBI taxonomy): domain Eukaryota; kingdom Metazoa; phylum Arthropoda; class Arachnida; order Araneae; family Macrothelidae; genus Macrothele; species Macrothele yani. Next base: position 13,342,015 of record CM077033.1, on the reverse strand, counting down.
TTTGTGTGCGGCGGAGCGTTTCATCTGAGTCCCAAACACATCCTTTGTTGCTTGTAGGTTCTTCATTTTAGGTGATGTAACAGCAACTTAGTCGGAGAAACATCGGGAGATACAGGCTCGATTTTAGAACGATATAATTTCCAATTTTCTGACGCATGTGAAATTTCAAATCTCCGTCCAATTAACGATAAGGCAGGGTAATCTGGAAAAATTTGTTTCATTACATTTGTTCAGGCGTTTAACACGCACAGTGTGCATCACACCATATTTCCGTCCCTAATTTTAGTCCAGTTATTACAGGAAAGACAGAGAACCAATGCCCCCACACAAAACCACCTTCCATGACACACGCGAGATTGGACCAAAACACACCTCGATCCATGCAGTAAACAAAAATGTTCTACTGGTTTCATGTACACTGGCGGAAAGTGAAAAAAGAACACCAAGGAGGAGAAGTCTGATACCAACGAAATTTATACAGCATAATAACGGAACACAGAGGATAACGTGATCAAAACATTATGGCAAAATACAGCTGTATTTGCTAGTAAACTGAAAAATAATATTTCTATGTAACATGGTTAGTACGAGGTTGAACCGCCATGAACTGCATCACACTGTGCAATTCTGGCATGGAGTCTGCCGTACAGATGTTGGATGTAAGTTTGGGGTATTGACTTCCAAGCATCCTCAACCTGGACGCATAAACCGGGGATGCTCGTGGCTGGCCGAGGAGACCGGATAAGTCGTTGTCACATAAAATCTCACACGTGCTCAATGGGGGACAAATCCGGTGAACGAGCAGGCCACGGAAGTTGTCTCACACCCTGAAGTGCATGTTCCGTTGCACGTGCCGTGTGTGGACGTGCGTTATCTTGCTGGAAAACCCCACGATGAACCCACCTTACAAATGGCACAACAACGGGCTGAAGGATGTTGCTGATGTAGGAGGTGCTGTTTAACGTACCCGTTACAAACACTAGTAGTGTACGGCAGTGATAGCTGATCGCTCCCCACAGCAGGATACCAGGTGTAGACCCTGTGTGTAGCTGGCGGATGCAAGAAGGGTGGAGACGCTCCCCTGTGCGTCTGCAAACACGCATACGGCCATCAAAGGCTCCCTGGCAGAATCTGCTTTCATCGCTGAACACGACAGATCGCCATTGCGTTCCAAAGTGCATACGTTGGCGACACCACTGCAGCCGTTCGTGACGGTGCGCTGGAGTCAGAGATACACATGCCAGAGGCACACGTGCACGTAGTTCTGCATCCAGTAAACGATTGCGGATTGTTCGCACAGTCACCTCAGGTGCAACAACAGCTCGGATTTGCGTCGCTATGAATGTTCTGCTTGACAACGCCGCTCTTCTTATGCGTCGATCGGTCCGCTCATCAGTACATCTGGGACTCCCGGTACCACGTCTTCTCGTGTGTGAATGTTCCTCGGATCATCTACACCACCATCGTACCACCATCCTTAATTCCGGTCCAATTCGCTCCGCAATACGACGATACGACCACCTTGCTTCGCGGAGTCCGACTAGACGACCTCGCTCAAAGTCCGATAACTGCTGAAATCGGACACGTCTTCCATGTCCAGGCATTGCAGCTTCTTCAGGGTCTCCGTAAGTGTCTGTACGCCCACGACTGATTATATTCACTTCGCCGTACCACTTAAATACCACCGACGATAATTTGCATATTATGCCGTGCTGTGACGTAAGCGTTCAACGGTTGGTCCCAAAATTAACATCACATATACGTAGACTCGGTCCCATTAACATATGTAAATTTCATGATCGTCCGCCGATTCCTTCTTAGTGTTATTTTTTCACTTTCCGCCAGTGTATTCGGCAGACTGATCATTAAATTCGAAGAAGCATTTCCCGTTCGATAAAGCGCAAATAACATATTCTCTGGTACATGAATAAAGTCACGCATTGATTCACACGGAGAAAATGGTAATACATGAAATTACACTGCTGGACACCCAAAATGCAACACCAAGAAGGACACGAGATAGCAAATCCAGATTTACTGGACATATAACAACAGATACAAAAATGAAACGATTGAAGTTACACGCCTGTGCGACTTGCGGAACACGCAGACATCAATAGTTTGTCTGGCCCCCATGGCTGGCAATAACGGCCGCTACACGCCGCGGCATCAAACGAAAGAGACTTTGGATGTGGGCTAAGGGTTTGTCGGTCCAGGCTGCTTCCTCACGTTGCCACAGTTCATCAGGCGTGGCCGCGGGTGGTGCTTTCCGGGCCACTCGGTTGCCGATTAGTGACCAGACATGTTCGATGGGCGACATATCGGGAGAACAGGTGGGCCACGGCAGCAGTGACACTTGGTTGACCGTGAATAATTCTTGCTCGATGCGTGCCACGTGCGGGAGCGCATTGTTGTGTTGAAACGTGGCCGCTGGCCGAACCTGCAGGTAAGGGAGGTTTATAGGCTCCAAAACGTAAGAGATTTAGCGGTGGCTGTTGTGTGTACCGGCGATACGCACCAGAATGATGCGGGTGTCATATCCAAATGCGTCCCAAAGCATAACGCCAGGTGACGGACCGGTATGGCGATACATAATGCAGGCGTCATACAGTCTGTCTCCGCGGTGCCGCCCCATGCCGATCCGACCATCGTGGCGTTGCAGTCAGAAGCGGGATTCGCCGGAGAAGACAATGTCGTGCCATTCCGTAGTAAAGGTGCGGAATGCACAACATCGCCGGTGCTGTAACTTCAGTGGTATTCGGAGCAATGGGCATCGTGCGACAAATCCCCGCTCCTGCAGACAAAGTCGAACAGTACGTGCTGACACAAGTTATTGCGCAACACACCCTAATTCCTGCGCTAAGGTTATTGTAATGGTGGTACGAGCTGTCAATGCCCGTCACACAACATGCCGGTCCTCTCGTTAGGTGGTAAGCAGCGGCTGCGGCATTCGCTCACGTCATTCAATCCGTCCCTCTTGCACACACTGAATTCATACTCGCCTCACTGTGGCTGGATATCGTCCCACACGGGCGCCGATGTCTCGGTACGATAAACCGCTGTCGCGATAAGCCACTATTCGTCCTCTGTCGAACTCCGAAACGTGATGGAATGACTGCCGTATTCTGCGACGAGGCATCAAGAAGCTTTCTTCGCACAGGTCCGTCAGCACAACACACTTCCACTACTTACACCCCGTCTTCTGTGCACCCATCTAATAGTGCTTCTCGATGGCGTGCCGGGCGCACATGATTTGCATATGCCCTGCAATGCTTATCGTTTGCATGTCGTCTCGTGGGCGACGCATGCTGCGAATTTCAGTCCAATCGGATGCTTCCTACTTGGTGTTGCCTTTTGGGTGTACAGCAGTGTAATATATAATATATTTCTAATTGATCACGATAAAAATTTCAGGTATTAATTTAGCATAAATTAAGGTTATCCATTTAGAAAAGATCTTAACTCTAATGAGTAAGTACATATGCAAAAGCAAAAATGGAAAAATAATTAATCAGTTCTTTAAATAAATGGAGAGATTTATTACATCATGTCAGATTCTTTCCATTAGACTATTCTATAAAATAACTTTACCCCGAGGAAAATTTTAAGCAGTTAAATTACATTGCAAAGATTAAAATCTTTAAGTCTAAATGTTTTGATTTCTGCCTTATCCATGAAACAAAGTGTATAGCATATATACATAAAAACATATAGGCCCTAATTAAATTAAAAGTTTAAAGTAATTCGATCTTTTTGTTTTCATTGTTTAACGTTCACGCATTACCAAAATAGAATAACAACTACTCATGGATCATATATAAAAGACGAGAAGTGTTTATAAAACTCCTATGTTTTATTTGTTATTTATTTCTTGCACGCAGATTTATACCAAGTTTGTACGGCACCAAAAGGAGACTAATTTGAAATCATCTTGGCAAATTTTGTACCGTAAATATATAGTTTGTAGTGCATAATTGGGAATATTTGTAATAAATAGATAAACAACATGCTTTACTTCTTTTGAATAGGTTTTCTAGCCTTTCCAGCAAACTTGGAGATCTGCCAAGTAGCTTCTTAAGATAATTCACTGTACCTTTTTATTTATTGTGAAAGTTCCGTTAAAAATAAGCACGCATGCGTTATGCTTTTGCAGTTATGATAGTACTTTAGGTGTCGATATGCTGTTATGGGAAATGTTAGCATACTTTTCTGAGCTACAATTCTGCAGCAGAAGAAAGCCATTAAACGTCGGAGATATTTATACGATGCCTCAAATCATACAGATTTTGAAATTTCCACTGAGGCTGTGCATGCGGAAATGATTACCATAGATAAATCTTCTTTCCATGTGAAAGGAAATTACACTGTTTAGATGAAAAATTATGTCACACGAGCAGAAAAAGAAAAATCTTTGTGTCTTTTATCAGTAAAAGCTTCAATCACAAATATGTAAAAATCTTGAGAAAAATGGAAAGAAAACAGGAAAAAAATTTATCAGCATATCATAAACCACTGATAAACCAGTATTCTCAGGATCAGTACGAAATCAGTTTTAACGGAATCATAAACATGGAAGAAACGGTTTAATATATCTACGTATGCATATATCCTTTATACGGTAAGATTATAATATGCAAAGAGAGTGAAATTAATCTTTTTAATAAACTGTGCGTATTATAAAAAATGTTCTATGGCATCATAGATGGGGAACAGCAACAATCTTTTGCGTGCAGAACGTACTTTTCTTGCAGATTTAAAACAAAGGGTAAGGACGGAAAGGTTTTTATTAACTGACGTCATCAGTAAAGCTTTATTTAGATCTTCGCACATTTACTCTCATCTTAAAGGAAATGGAGATTTGATTGCTATTGTATCTAAGCAATTCGAGGTAGTTTGTTGTTCTCATAAGAGAATACATTCACCAAATTATTACAATAATGAAAATACTTTTGATCATAAAATACCTACGTACAAGAAAACAGAAAAAAGAACTGTTGAAAATTACGAGGATTACAACATATGTCATGAAAACGTTGTTTTTTTTTCTAGTTAATCCGAAACACCGACCGACCGGGAATTCAAAACTTGCGGTTGAGATTCTAAAACCTCTGATATGCAATGACAACACTTGATAGGGCAGACGTTGACAGACATCGGAGAGAGGTGAATGCCAATTCATTGTCTTTTCAACCTTCATCGAGAACGAACGTCATCCGGCTGGAACAGCGTTCTTACTTGAAATAGGAATGCTGCGCGGCAAAAACGCGGAAGAATAACAGGCATTCATTGCGGAAGCTATGGATAACCATGCAGAATCATTGCAAGGTGGGAAGCAGTGTTCTAATGTGGAAGTGAAGCAACTGCGGACATACCACGTGTTACTCGCGCCGTAATCGCTTATCTTATGGAGATAAACAGAGGATAATATCTGTTGATTTCGTTGTGATCCTTCCTATCAAAAGGTTCCAAGTCACAAAGAGCATACACTACCACTATTACTATTCTCTGACGTTTCACTTTCAAACGAATCCAAATAATTTTCTCACTTAGCGAAACAAGTTGTACTTCATCTTTTCACTTAAATTCCCACGTACACCATCCTGTCCTCTCACATTATCCAATACTCCAGATCACACATTTACTCTTCCATTCATTTCTTCTATCCCAATTTCCTACTTTTTGTTTTCACTTAAACACAGCACAAGCCATCGAGTTACTCCCGGTATTTGATAAGCTCCCAACAACAACAACAAAACCATCGGCAGCTTAAAGGGTTAATGATGCGTAATATGTTCATCGCCGTTCCACGATTTTGAGATGGGTATTGATAGTTCTCTAAAACAAGTTTTGACAGAAGAAACTGCTTACTCAATTATAACAATTGCGGCACAGCATTACGTGCTGCAGCAGTAACAATTAACTCTTCTTTTAATCACAATGCTTTTTTTACTTTATTGTCAAATTCATTTAAATGAGAAGGGAAAAGAATTAAAAAGGAAGGCATTAATTTTAATTTGAATATACGGTCTTAAATGAATTGGTTTTTGTAATATGATTAATGATTTGGTTAAACAAATGACAGTTGCAAGGTAGGTGTTAAAGTGTGCATATTTTAGAATAACTAAGGAAATCTAACAATCATGTGGAACCAACATATCAAGAAAAATGTCTCTTTTATCGATCATATGAAGATTTATTTTATACCATAATTTCGAAAAGCCTTCCCTGGCCATCAGCGAAATTCATACTGCATTCATCTTGTTCCAAAGCTGTGTGACATCGTCAAAATGGAAGTCCAAGGATTTAGAATCTCACCTTATGTAATATGTCATTATTAAACATAATATATCCGACAGGACATAAACGTAAATTCGATGCAGTTACTGCCTTAGAGAAAAGCTAATATCTCTCTCGAAATTAAAAAAAAATTCCTTAGAGCCATATGGCTGACATCGGAGTTAACTACTTCAAAATATGAGCCTTTGCATTTTTTCTCTGTGTTCATTAAAACTGAGTACATTGTTGACTGAAGTATTTTAAATTAAAAATAAATAAATGATATCTGACTCAGTTTGAAAATGACTGGTGATTCAGTGAACCTTGAAATCAACACAATTATCTCGAGATTTTGTTTTCTCGGTCTGTTCTTTTAGGTGAAATCTAAAAACATACCGTGAGTCTGCTTTCGTCTCCGATCAAAATCTCTCATAAATTAAGAAAACATAACCGCGAAAGGAAAGATTGTACAACTTTAATGTTTTTAGGAAACAAAATGGTAGACAGAGCCTGCATAGCAGAAGGCACGTCTCTGGAGATAATATTTATTCCCTTCACTGATGTAACGCCTTAAGCAAAAATTATGATTAGTTTACAACTCTGTCCTCTGTTAGGTCAATCAAAATTTTGAAGTATTACTTATCTTTACCATCGCCATCTGATATGATTTTTAACATTTCTGATATTCATATTTTATTTTCTCTGTTTTCCCTATGCTAAATAAAGTATTGCTTTCCATACTTCCAAAAGCAATAACTAATAATGAATGCCATCTCATTACAAAACAGTTTTTCCGTGATCAGGTTCTGAATACTCAGTGAATCAATTATTTCAGTGCATTACTCTATTTATTCGTTTCAGGGAAATGTTTTGTCATTGTTCTTCAAGTCCTTGCTGCGTAAAGCGGTTAATAATGCGCAATGGAAATTTGCATTGACTTGCGACTGTCTCACACTCGATACCGCTACTATTTACTTTGTTTGACAAACTATAACGAAGTGAATTTCTCCGTCATTTATTGGTCTACGCCGGGATTCGAACCCGGGTCTACTCATTCCGGAATAAGTTGCTCTACCAATTAAGCTACGCGGACATTTTATTCTGATTCCTATCTGCCTTTATGTCGTGTGCGTCCTTCTGGCAGATACGTCACATCTCCTGGTACGTTACATCATCTCCCCCTTATTTTTCTTTCGAAGTGCTGCACATATTTTTACTATCTCGCGGTGTGGAAATAACATCACACCAATGCGAGATTTTGAACGGTCGGGTCATCCGGATAGTTCGGGCGCCATTATAACGAAGTGAATTTCCTCCGTCATTTTTGGCCTACGCCGGGATTCGAACCCGAGTACGCTTATTCCGGAACAAGTTGCTCTACCAATTAAGCTACGCGGACTTTTTATTCTGATTCCTATCTGCCTTTATGTCGTGTGCGTCCTTCTGGCAGGTACGTCACATCTCCTGGTACGTTACAAAACATGAAAGCTGGATATGACTTTATTAATGTTCCTCTTTTTTCTGGCACATATGACCCTTCTCGGTGAATGGCTATTCGTGCATATCTCTCTCTTGCCCTTTTTTGGTAGAATATATATTACTGTGCGTTTTTTCAAACTGTACTTGCTGATTTTCCCTTTCAGTTAACTTGTGTTGTTACGATGAGGGACTGAAACCGAAATTATATAAAATTCCATTACCTTCTGTCTTATAGTATGGTATAGATTTACTAAGAACATTATAGCACCTTGTAATTTCGCTTAGTAATTTCTTCTCTTTCATACTTTTAAAAACCTTCATTAAGATATTTGATATACTGAGTAGCAAAGAAATCAGATGCCAACTCTGAATAAATGTTTTAAGATGGGAACGTTGAGAACTTCGTGTGTATATTATGCATAAGAATCGAAACAAATCCAAAAATCTTTCGAATAAGAAAGATAAGCACATAAAAAAATAAGCACTTAAGAAGATAAGAAGATAAACACCTCTTGAAACTATTTTAAGTTTTATTTGTTAAACGACATGTAATTATTACAGAAAAGCAAAGCAGCTATTAATTTTACTATGTTTATTTAAGTAATTTTACATGCGGTATTTAAGCGGGGAAAATATCATATTAAAACAGTATACATTTTTTTAGTTGCACCAGTAGAGAGTTGAAAATCTGAACGTTAAAAATCCAAAGAAGCTCTCTTATTTTTGTTTTTTTAATGGAATTCCGTAATTTAGGGGATGATATGTCGAAGTTCGAAGTGACCTATTGATACTGAGGAACAAAAGGTGAAAATTTCCCTCCGTCATTGCTCCATGCGGGACTAAGATTTTGCGACCCATTACAACGGCAGTATCAGCCCTCAGTATCATTAACTTTTCCAAAAAACTTCATTCCAAGGACTGTTGCTATATGTTAGCTGAGGCATTGCAATCAAGCACACAACAGAATTAAAAAAACGATTGGAAAAAATATGGCATATGGGAGAAATGTTTTTCAGTCGAGATGAAAACCCTGCTAATGAAACATCCGATTTATTCAAATCAATTTCTGGGTTTGAAGAATGTAATGAAAGTCATGCAAAGGAGCGGATAGAAAACGATATTGATGACAAGGGATATCCCATTTTAAATGAAAATGAAATCATACAATCTTTTACGGAAAGCACCGTTCCTGGAAACCATGCAGATGGTGAATCTCACGTCAACGTCGTTCCTCCTCATGGTGAAGCATTCAATGCGTTGGAGATTGCCATGGCTTGGTTTGAACAACAAGCTGAGTGTTATTCAGCTGCACTTATCCTATAGAAAAGAATGAGGGATTTAGAGGCAAGACAGCGAATGTCAAATTGGTGCAACGAAAAATGATTGATGATTTTTTCTAAAAAAGAAATTGCATGAACTTTTTTCAGCATTCACTTTTTAATCGAGTGTAAATACGCTCTTCAACTGTGTTATGATTGTCAAGCTTCGGAATTTTGTACTTTACGTTTAAAAATTTCACAGCAGTACTAAAAATGGCAAACTTGTTTCGTATTATATAATAACAAAACAATCTGTCTCTTGTAATATTTTTTTTTTGTATACAGGTGCTTAATTTTGTCACATGTATTTGGATAATATAATGTAGAAATGTTAACGTATTTGTATTTCTTTATATGTTCGATAATCCGAACACATCAAGGATCCGAACAACCAGTGGTCCTAATTAGTTCGGATTTTCGAAGATCTACTGTATTTTCATATCAACGTTTCTGTTCACGTCCTGTTTCGGCATTAACATTGTCAGTACAGCGTAAGGCTTAATAACGTCCTGTACAATGATTTAGAATACAATTCCATCGCTTCGTTCTCGGGGTCAGCTGTTTATTGACTTCCTGTTCCGCTTTCTTTCTTCGGTTGCAAAGTCGAGACCAAACCGCATTTCCTTTGCATGTCTCCATAGGAATCGGAATACTTTTTCTTTCTCATTGTAGGCTCTATTTTAAAATTTAAAAAATTACCTGCATGCATTTCTACTGCATCAGACCAGCCATCTTCTGCAAGATTTCTTCATAAACTGATCTGAAAACTCTTTTTTACGGAGAGCATATTCTCCTCGGGTTATATTTCAATAGATTATTTTGCCGCCCCGGTGGCGCAGTGGTCTAAGCGATGGCCTCTGATCATTCGTCCGATAGGGGTCCGGGTTCGAATCCCGGTGAGGCATGGATGTTGTGTTTGTCTTACGGCACTGGCTCTCTCCCTTCCCTGGAACCAGTGACCCTAAATTAGGGACGGGCGACTGCTTATAGCCCATTCGAGTTGCTCACGGTGGTCGTTAAACCTTCAATCAAAAAAAAAAAAAAAAAAAAAATAGATTATTTCACGTTGTGCTATGTGTTATTGTTTACATGGGTTTTACGTCATTTCATTAGCATTGCCATCTGTCGTTAGATTCAACTAATTTTTTTTTTGTTTCTTTATGACGCTATGGTTAAACGTGTACTAATTAACTTAGACTAACTGTTGAAGGGAACTTTGAGAACTTAGAGCGAATATATATTATGCATAAGAATAGGAAAACCTTTTCTGGTCTATACATTTTTTTTCTTTTCTTAAGTTGAAATTCATTCAACAGTTAGTCAGAGTTTCATACCAATAGAATGTGTTACAGATGCATGCAGGGTGGTCTCCCTTGCTCTACTACGACTCATGAAGACAAATATTTAGTTGGAACAGCAAAACGCAATCGCTGCTCTTTACACCAGAGGAACTGGATATACAGAGATCATGTGGCGAAGCGTGTTTGACGTATAGATTTATATGTACGACGGCCTGAGATCTGCGTTCATGTATCCCGAGCTCAACGTAGCCCAAATTATCCATTGATGAGGTGTACAATTTTTGTGTCATATCCACAGAAATTTTACACGTCATCAATGGGCCAATGTGCTCTCCACAGAAGTGTCATCTCAGTCTGTCCTCGGATTTTAGACGTCCGTTGATCTGGCGTGTAAGTGGTATTGCGTACCTGCGCGAGAATGTGCAGAAACAGAAACGACGGTGCCGTGATCATGGTATTGGGCGTCATCATGATTGATGGACGCATCGGGCTACAGGTGCAAGAAAGAGTGTCTACGACGGGCGAGCGATATGGCGACGAAGTTCTTTTATATCATGCCCAATTATTCGGTATTACTTTTGGCAAATACTTTATGTTTTTAGAGGACAAAGTGACACCCGTTTGTATGACTCCAGTGCTGACACTTCTGGAGACTGAAGATACTTACCAGACCGACTGCCCAAGACGATACAAAACGTTCCAAAGGATTTAACCTAATATTTTTTTATTACTAAGAACATCCTTAGTATCCCCAAAGCGCTGCTCAATATTATAATTCTGTCGTCTCACGTTTGGACTTTCACAATGTTCGGTAGCATTCGATGGATATTATGAGGAAAGTCAAATACTTAACATAAATTTACCACTTCTTATTTAGTATCACGCATCGTGAAGTTCACAATGTTGGATAACATTCGAGTAAAATCGGGAGGAAAGTCAAGAACCTTTGAAACACATAAATTTGCCATTTCTTTTTTTATTATTACTCCTTGTATAAATGGTTATTTAGACATGCCCAATTAAATGCTTTATTGAAGATTTTTCCCTATTAAAATAGAAATATATATTTTTGCTTCATCCTTTCTTCCTGTAATTCTTATTGTGCTTTACAATCTTAAATTTGGGAATATACCTGAACAAATTAAAATGGATCTATAAACGAAGAAACATTGAAACATCGGTTTGCATCTCGACTATTACATTTTTTTGTTGAATGCTGAACTTTGGTAAAAGTATATATTTACGTTCGTAACGCATTTAAACAAAACCAATAGAGTGATATGAAGTGATTATTTTTGCAGTCACTTGAGTTTTTTGTCCAGTGCTAAAGCTTCTAATTATGTGCAATGATATAATGTCAAGATAAATGATGTATAACACAAATTCTGAAAGAAGTTTTCGAATTATAGGGAAATTATTCGTAAATGCTGTTTACGCGTTGTGGTTTTCCTTGTGAAATAATGTTGTGGAACGATTATTATTGCGTGCAGTTAAGCAGGAAAACAATTGTCGTCAGCAAATTTTAAGATTGTTACATGTACTACATCTTTCACTTTTTTATTTAGATTTTCCGAAAAGTAACAAATTGGCAGGATACTTCTTAAAAGGACACGGTATAACGCCTTTCATTTAAACTTTCATTTAGTTTGAACAACTATATAGCAGCAAAACATATGCATTGTATTGCAGTTTACTTCTTACCAAAAATGCCAAAATACTGAGTATTTAAACATGTCTATTTTTTTAAATGCTTTCAATTTTTTCTGTGTAACCGTACACCATTTGAAGACGTTTATTTATGTTAATGTCACCACGATCTTCCGATATTTAAGGGTATGACTGTGGAGCACATATTTATTGAAGGAATGTTTTATTTTTCAGGAAGATCATCTACAGAATAAATTGAACTGTAGTCAGAATTTCTTAGATGAATTTAGTTTTCGTCGGAAATTGTGATTGAATTAAAAAATAAATTTCAACTGAAATGGAAAGAATGTGATTTCAGGCAGCATATTATGAGTAATTTTAAAATATGTGACGTGAGAAATTCCAATAGAAGTTCATATTTTAAAAACCACGCGCTCTTAAACACTGGGAAAATGCCATTTATTGATAGCTGTGAAGCAGTTAATACATTCAGCTGGCGTCTTGTAATAGAATGAACTGAAATATGCGCGCAGTAGAGATGAGCATTATTTCAGTACGTGTGATTTGATCACGGTTATCGAAAAGTCACAGATAGTGCATGCTACTGAAAACCGTGGGTAACAGTGATCGTCCAATAAACGTTTCTCACTCTGTCATTGCTACCCATCATGCTCTTCGTGATTTTTCACAGCTCCGTCTTAACTGTTACCGAGTGAATTCTGCTCCTGTAGCTGTTACTCGTTATCTGCTGTTGCGTTTTGGCTGCTGCCAGCTATTCGTGATTTTTTCACAGCGTTGTTTGTGAGCTCATCGTTCTCGCAGTGAGTGAGGTTCAATTTTTTTGAATTCGGAGGAAATAGTTAATTGTGAACGTTACTTAGTAAATCGTTAGTAGCTTCATCCATTCCAAGGCTGAAAAAATGCTGCCTCGTTTCTTTCAAAGTTGAAACAACCATGATAGATATAAAAGAACAGTGTATTTTTGATAATCTGAATTAAAAATTTAACTAACCGCGAAAAACGTATAAAAGAATTACGCATAATTCAACTGAAAAAGCCGTAAAAACTACAGCAAAATATCAGAATTAGCGCAGAATTACGTATAAGAGTTTAAAACAAGTTTAGGACATTTGGGCAACGGACTTTTGGGGCAAATCTTTAGGGGCCGTACAAAAATTGCAGTTCCTGCAGTTCCGCTGTGAGGGAAATTGAATGGAGAAAACGTTCGCAGTAAGACAAACGACAATTACAATTGAATTTAAAAAAAATTACAAAGCACAAATTTTCAAGATGACAATCCATTTTTTGTTGTAAATATGACAAGGATAATATCCGAAAACTTGAAAATTTTGTCGTCTGGATCGGAATTGCATAGCACATAATCATGGATATGGATTACATCATATTCATGATTACATAATATATTTCTTAGGTTTCGACGAAACAAAGCAATTACACCAGAACTCATACTATGTTCGAAAAAGTACGACAAGAAGGAATTTTTTTATAACGCTGCACTTTTACTTAGGTACTAAATATTTACATAACATTTCAAGTTATTAATATGTTTCTGTTACTTAATTAGGCATTAAATTACTATGCCTCATTCGTAGGACCTTTTGACAGTCTTTTTTCTACCGATGTCATATTCATAACGTTTACGAATAAACTCAATGTAATAATATTGTGCTTTTTCTTAAGCACTAAATATTATTTCACAGCGCGTAGGCCTTTTTAACAGTTTTTGTTCTATCGATGTCACATTCACAACAATTACGAATCAACTCAAGTTGGGTGTAGGAGAACTGGCCACAAAAATTTTAAGGGACCGTATAAAAATTACGTTTTTGACCGCTTCGTGCCCACGACCCCCCAGAGGTTGGTAATCTCAGACATTAAAGTTTCGTAATTTCGTCTTTTCTTAATTGTGATAATTATTGTAATTCTTTATAACAAATCTTTATGATCTACATCTCAACAAAAGATTTCAGGGTTTTAAAATACAAGTCTGCAAATTATTTGAGAGCATGTGCTGACTCAGCAAACCTGTCGGGAAGGAGGTTGGGAGGTTAATAACAAAAGTGTAAAATATGAAGTATTCCTCGTCCGATTGGGAGATTTTCAGCATTTACCAGCTACAACTCAACAAACTATCTGAGGTGTGCCTACTCAAGAAACCTGCGTGTGTGTTTGTGTGTGTGTGTGTGTGGGTGGGGGGGGTTAATATAAAAATTGTACAATATGATGGTACAGGCGCTCAGGTGATGTGTCCACTTGTAGCTAGTAAATGCCAAAAATCTCTCGATCGGAGCAGAAATCTTCATATTTTACACTTTTGGTGTTACCCACCCCCTCCTCCCCCGACAGGTTTGCTTTGAATAGGCACTTGCCCTCAGAAATTTTGCCGAGTTGTAGCTTATAAATGCTCAAAATCTCCCGATCGGACGAGAATTTTTTCATATTTTAAACTTTTGGTATTACCCTTCCCCTCCCCCGCCCTCCCCCGACAGGTTTGCTGAATAGGCACTTACCCTCAGAAATTTTGCCGAGTTGTAGCTTATAAATGCTGAAAATCTCCCGATCAGACAAGAAAACTTTCATATTTTACACATTTGGTGTTAAACTCCACCCCCGCAACCCCCGACAAGTTTGCTGAGTAGGCCCATGCTCTCAGATAATGTGTCGATTTGTAGCTTGCAAATGCTGAAAATCTCCCAGACGAGAAATACTTTATATTTTACACTTTTGGTATTATGCCCCCCCCCCCCACCCAGATTTCTAGAGTAGTCACATGCGTTCAGAAAATGTGTCGAGTTGTAGCTTGTAAATGCTGAAAATCTCCCGTTCGGACGACAAATTCTTGATACTTTGCACTTTTGGTATCCCCCTCCCCCGACAGGCTTCCTCAGGCAGCACATGCGCTCAGATAATTTTTTGAGTTGTAGCTGGTAAATGCTGAGAATCTCCCGCTCGGACGAGAATTTTTTCAAATTTTACAATTTTAGTAATCCCCCCTCCCTTCCGACAGTTTTTCTGAGTAGGCAAATGCCCTCAGATAATGTGCCGAGTTGTTGTAGCTTATAAATGCTAAAAATCTCCCGATCGGACCAGAAATGCTTTATATTTTACAATTTGGTAACCCCCCCCCCCCACCTCCGCCCGACAAGTTAGCACATGTGCTCAGATAATTTGCAGACTTGTAGTTTGAAAACCCTGAAATATTTTGTTGAGATGTAGATCATAAGCATTTATTATAATGAATTTCAATAATTACCGCAATTAAGAAATGACGAAATTACGGAAACTTTATATGACTCAGATTACCAACTTCTGGGGAGGGGGGGAGAGATCGTGGGCACGAAGCGGCCAAAAACGTTATTTTTATGCGGCCCACTTAAATTTTTGTGGCCAGTTCTCCTACACCCATTTTATGGCCGAGCCGAGACCAACCCACCGTTCCTTTAAATGATTCTGCTATCAGTTACTTTACTCGTTCGTTAATCGTTACTGGTGCACGGATTCACGGAAGTGGAATAACAAGTCCTAAACTGTGATTCCAATCACAGTTAAAAATCACTGTTACTTTTGAGTAGCAGTCACAGTTTGCGCCGTGATCACCAAGTAACAGTTAAGCTCATCTCTAGCCCGCATCACAAAAACGTTCTCTACATCAGCTTGCGTCTTGTAATACAATGAACTCAAATATGCGCGCAGCACAAAAACGTTCTCTACATACAATGGTAATGAGCTTAACCTCATGGAATATAAGAAAAATGTGTCCACTCAATTTTTAAAATCATAAATTAAGAATTATATTTATTGCACGTATGTTATTCATGGAAGCAATTGTTCTGAACATGAGTTTTCATTGTACTTTGCTGTGAAGTCTATCAAGTTATCCGTTGACTAAAATATTTTTTATTTATAAACAGATATTAAAGATTAGGAAAATCGATCTTTTATTTAGTTAATTCAAAAGGTGCTGGGGCATACCCGGGATTTCTCTTAATACCATTGGAGCATCATATGACCTACAATTTAAGTTAAATATAATTTAAATAAAAAAAAATACATGTGTCAAACATCAATTTCTAAAAGAAAAGGATCTGGTTTAAATTGATTTATCTAATTTTCAGTAAGATTTTGGCGACCCGAATCTTTGAAGCGATAGTACGTGCGGTTCAATCGGCGGCTTGAAGTACTTGTGCAGGATTAGCATGACACCAATATTTTCGACTTTCTGCTTGGTATCTTTTATAACTTGGTAATATAACTTCACCTATTTAAAACCATGGATTTCTACCAAAGAATTGTGTTGAATTATCGTACTACACGTACTTTGGCCTGTCTACATGCACGACGTTACAATTTTTCTTGATAAAACTTATTATTTTTTTTAGTAAAACTCGTAAAGTATTTCTTTCCTGAAAATTATGTGAATTCTTAGCTTTTTATCTCATTTGGCAATCTCATTGGTGTACCTACACACATTATTTACCTTATGTAAGATTTTATTTTGACGGAATGCTATTTTGTATATTTTGTTTGTCAGGACTATTTAGGTATGTGTTATTTTGTCGGTTTAGGTCTGGCTCGTGGTGGCATAAACAATTACATATTGGGAGTACATTCATCATTCACGCAATTCAGTCGTTGTAAAATGTCGATATTTTTCAGTTTTTTATTATGCTTATTCTGCAAATCATTCTCTACAGATATCCATCCTTTAGAAACATTATCTTTCGAGACCACAGTAATTTCTGCTGAACTACCGAAAAGAGAGCTAACATTTCATTATTCACATTCACGATAACTGATTTCCCACGAACCGGATCATCGCGGCAGATTTGGGCACACCATTCAGATATATGGCGTACAGGTATCATGACCAATCTTAAGTTTCATTATTATTTCTTAGCTGATTGCCTTTTATCACTCACATAACGATTGACACGTATTAATTTTCTACACTTCCTTTCTTATCAGAAATTCTTCTCTGCACCCATAGCGGTGGACATCATATTAAACGTTCTGTGATTTCAATGTGTAGGGAAGAAAGGGAGGATTAAATGACCATTCACATCGCTGAAAATGATCTGTTCTTGGTGAAAATGCATTTGTTATGAACAAGTTATTTACGAATGCTCCATCACTGCACCAGAACTGCTTTAAAAATCAATGTCCATATTAATTTCCACATTACAATTTGGATAGGAATGGTCACTCTAATTTCAGGAAATGAGTTAAATTGAATATCTTTCAATTAATATTTTCAAGAAATTTTCGCACACATTGTAACGCCTTCTTAGGATAAAAACGATTATGCATGAAAACGCACATTTCAGTTTTAAGTTACGGCATTGCTATAAAATAAGCAAATTCGATTAGTCCTTATGCTGGCTATAAAGTTTTCATAAGAGTAATTTGTATCATGCTTTGATGGAAATAAAAGAAGCAGCATTTACTCAGTGAGATCACGTCTTTCCGTTTTAGTGCTCAAACTACAAGGAAGCGAGATCACATGCGGAATTTGGGCTGCAAATGATTTTAAAAAATAGTGTTTGGTTAAATTTCATTCATTTTTTTCGGCTCTTGTGCACTGTTCAGGCGAAAGTTCTTCTGGATTATGTTTTGTGGTACAACTCTCATAAAATGTTATGTGGCACACACATAAAAACAGTTTGTCAGAATCTGATTTGCAATATCTGATATCATCATTATCATCATTGTCAACCATTATCAATCCACTGCTGGTCGAAGGTCTCCCAAATTTCCTCCACAACGGTCTGTCTAGTACCAGTCTCCTCCACGTCACCCCTGCATACTTTCGAATTTCATCCACCCATCTCCCATGTGGTCTTTTTCTGGGTCTTTTCCTGTCCCTTGGAATCCAATCTAAAATTTCGGCTATCCATCGATGATCTGTCCTTCTGGCATTATGTCCAGCCCATTGCCATTTCAGGGATTTAACTCTGATCATGATGTCTTCCACTCTTATCATTTTTCGGATCCACGAGTTCCTCTTCTTATCTCTCCTGGTTACACCAAGTATGCACCTCTCCATGATTCTTTGAGTTGTCTGCAGCCTTTGTATGTCTCTTTTAGTTAAGGTCCACGTCTCTGCACCATGCGTAAGCACTGGAAGGATGCATTGATCAAACACTTTTCTTTGAAGACATAATAGCATATTGCTCTTGAAAATTATGCTGTTTCTTCCAAAAGCTCTCCAGGCAAGTTTTGTACGCCGATTAATTTCTTCATCAATGTGACCCTCACTAGATATCTGCTGTCCAAGATAAACGTACGTGTCTGTTATCTCCAGCTTTTCTCCATCAATCGATAAATCTTCATTTCTTGTAAAAGCATTGAACATCACTTTTGTCTTTTGAAAGTTCATTTTTAATCCCACTTCTTTACTCTTGTCAGCAAGTTCCTGGATCATACTCTGCAGCTCTGATGGGGTAGTTGCAAAAATGACTACGTCATCGGCAAAACGAAGGTGGGTTAGATAATCTCCATTAATCTTTATCCCCTTGATTTCCCAGCTCAGCGACTGAAAAACACCCTCCAATGTGGCATTAAAGAGCTTCGGAGATATGGTGTCACCTTGTCTCACCCCCTTTCCGATTTTTACGTGTGTTGTATTTTCAAACAGCCTAATCTTTGCACTTGCACTTTCATAGATGTTATTAATAATATTAATGTATGCATCTTCAATACCGCAGGTTTTCAGAGCCATTGTAACTGCTGATGGTTTCACCGAATCAAAGGCTTTTTCATAATCGATAAAAGCCATGCACAATGGAAGTTCATATTCCCTCGCTCTTTCAATTAGTTCTCTCAGCACGTGGATATGATCTATTGTGCTGTAGCCACTCCTGAATCCAGCTTGTTCTCTCGGTTGAGCCATGTCCAGTGTTACCTTCAAGCGGTGTGAAAGAACTTTAGTGAAATTTTATAAAGTACTGATAGGAGGCTGATAGGTCTGTAGTTTCCAAGATCCTCAATGTCACCTTTCTTATGTAGCAGGATCATGGTAGCGGTGTTCCAATCCTCAGGAATCTTTCCTTCATTAAGGCATTGAGTGAAAACTTGGGCGAGTACTGTTTCGATTTCTCCACTTGCTTCTTGTATAATGTTTACCTTAATTCCATCTTCTCCTGGAGCTTTTCCCCGCTTCATGTTCTTGATTGCACGTGCAACTTCTGCTGGAAGGACTGGAGGAACTCTGGTACTGGTATCTTTCATGATGTCTGGAGTGCATGTATCATCCCTTTCGTATAATTTGGAGTAGAAATCTTTCACTCTTGTCAAAATTTCGCCTGTATTTCTTGTTACAGAACCATCTTCTTTTCTCAGTGCCATAATCTGTTTTCTTCCCTTACTGAGATGTCCCTTTGCTATCTTTAGGCTTTGGTTGTTTTCAATTGCTTTCCTCACTAGTTCACAGTTGAATTTTCTTACGTCTTCAGTGATACTTTTCCTTACCGTCTTGCATAGCTCTATATATTCCACTTTGGAAGTTACATCTTCTTTAGTTGTCCTCATCTCTCTTCTTTTTTGCATCAACATTTTCGTTTTTCCTGATAATTTATTTACATGCAACTTGTTCTTAGACCCATCTAATTTTGTTGCTGTTTCCATAAGAACTTTGGTTACTTTTCTGTTAACTTCAGAGATGTTCACTTCTTCCGATGTTAGGCCTTCTAAAGCAGAGAACCTGTTCTTCAGTTCCAACTTGAAGGTATTATGGTGTTTTTTAAGGTTGGTTATGTCAATAGATTTTGTTTGTCTTATGAGCTTGCCACGTTCAAGTTTAGTATTGAGGTGCATCTTACATCTCACCAATCTATGGTCACTACCTGTGTTGAACTTGTTTAGCACACTGCAATCTTCTATGACGAATTTTTTGTTACACATAATAAAATCAATTTCAATTTTTGTCCCATTTGGATGTCTCCATGTCCATTTCCTGTGTGGCTTTTTCTTGAAAAAGGAGTTCAAGATGAAAAACCCTTCTTCCTCTGCAAACTCAACGAGAGTATTTCCACGCTGGTTTCTGTTGCCGTGACCGAATTTACCTACTGAAGTTTCATTCTGTTGCCGTTGCCCTATTTTTGCATTGAAATCTCCCATAATTATTTTCAAGTGCTGCTTACCTTTATTATTTAGATGACAAATTTCCTCATAAAATTCTTCAATTTCTTCTTCAGGATGACTTGTGGTGGGTGCATAAGTTTGAATAATCTGAGCCTGGTATCTTTTCGAGAGTTGGATAACAAGTCGTGCAGCTCTGTCAGAGGAACTTTCAACTTCTACAACTTTATCCTTCAGTTTCTTGTTTATTATAAATACAACACCACTAGTTCTGCCAGTATCTGTCCCACGATAGTAGAAGAGATGTCCACTTTTCAGTTCAATGAGATCTTCTCCTTTTCTCCTTACCTCACTTAGCCCCACGATGTCCCACTTGATCCTTTGTAGTTCCTCTTCCAATTCAAGAAGCCTTGAATCAGAAAATTAGGGAGCGTCCATTGTACGTAGCCAAGGTCAGCATCAGATGGCAGCCTAGTCCGGTCCTCCGGGGATTCTTAGCACCCTCTGCCTTCATGTCGCACTGGCCGCTGCCTTGGCCAGGTACATTCCAGCTGCCGGAGACTGAGGGCCAAGATTTAAGTTGTGGAATCATTTTGGAGGGGTTTGGCAATAACTCACCACGCTGGCCAAGCGGGTTGGTGAGTGTGGGATAGAATTTCCTCTAATCCCGATGGTATAGTTATACCGCTATTGGCGGTCGTCAGAGCCCCTTTAGTAGGAACAGGATGCACCACGAGAAGGCGGGGTTGACATTTGTCAAGGAGAGGCTGTGATGTTACGCATCACCTGACCTTACATCCCATCTCTGATATATAGAGAATTTTATGTGCTGTTTTCATATTTTCGTGTGAGTATCATGAAATTGCTTTATAATTCGATTAAAACGCTTCCACTCCAAAACATGCACCATCAAAGAGTGAAGTGTGGAGTGCTTCTTATAGACACCATTCAGAGTCTAGTTATTGCTCGCCGATTCTTCTCTGCACCTTGCCACCAAAAGTGAAATGTTACAATAAGATACGGAAAGCCTGCGGAATAATTTATGCAAATATATTTTCTTCAGAAATTTTCCTAACTGTTTAATACGCAATTGAACTTAAGATATCATGTTAGATACCTAAGAAGAGCCCTCGTATTCATACAGCTTCCTTATTTACTTAAAAACATCTTACGACATGAACAGACAATGAAGGACATTCTACGACTGGAAGTGGAAATTTAACGACGAATTCTTCTAGATCGACTCCACAATTATATATATCTTAGATTATTTTTTAATTTCAAAATTAT
Organism: Macrothele yani; assembly: GCA_039090855.1. Classification (NCBI taxonomy): domain Eukaryota; kingdom Metazoa; phylum Arthropoda; class Arachnida; order Araneae; family Macrothelidae; genus Macrothele; species Macrothele yani. Next base: position 13,320,606 of record CM077033.1, on the reverse strand, counting down.
AAAACGAATCTAAAGCTGATGGAATACAAACTCGAAGACGTTTATAAGAAATCTGAGTTATTCCTAAACATTACCGAATTCCAAAATGTTATGATTTGGTACTATACCTTTTCGATAACTGTGTGAATACCATTATACCTTTGAAATCATGGTAGAACTTAAAATTACATATTTTAAACTCGATTGTTTAAAAGAAAAATACCACATTAATGGATGTCACGATGAGATGGGTTACTGCTCTGTTTCATTGTCATTTTAATTGTTAAGAAATTTAATACGAATCTGCAATGCAGCAAGAAATGAGTACACTTCTTTTCTTCCTAAATGTTTCTTGTTAATTAAAATTAGAAGTATTGTATTATTTTGTAATAAACATCCCACTAATAGAAAACCACTAATTAAACATGCTGTAACAAATGCTTTTTTAGCTTTGGCATATGTTAAAGTCCGGCCAAATTTTAATCGTTATTCGTAACAATAATTATAGGCAATTTCTGGAAAAGGACGTAAGTTATTCTGCTGTGAACTGAATTTTATCGTTTGATATTCATGGTTTTTAATTCAAACATTCCTGACTGAACATAAGCTCTTTTTTAAAGGAAAGCATTCCTAATTAAAAATGAATATTTATGTTTATAAGATTTTTTAACATGAAGTGAGGTAAGCCTAACAAAAAGTTATTCTGTTTCCTAAATACAGAATCAAGATAATGCAAATAAAAAATCATGTTTTGTCTAACAACTCCGAAATATATTACATTTATCCAACTATTTTCGCGGAAAAAAGATACGCATGTTCAAATGCGGCTTTAAGGCTTCTTAAATACTGCTCAGACACGTTTTTTTTATTAGAACTTTAAATTTGGTGTACTTTAATAAAGAATGTGTTCTTTGAGATATAGGATACGGCAATTTGTTTAAAAAATAAGATTTTTACAAAATTTCCTCAGTGGAATTTTTGAGCACTGGCGTCAATGAATGGATCAAAAAAAGCGAACTTTTATTAGCCGAAATAAGCATGATTCCGACAAGTGGGTTCATCAGCCGTCGCATTGAGTTGAATATATTATAGGGTTCCTAGTGTGTTTTGTTTATCTCGTTTACTTCCGAAGCTGCAATAGACCACATTTCTAACAGGTAGCCGATAGATTGACAAAGATGTTAAGTCATTGATTTCAATGAAATATGAAATTTATGAAAACAAAGTTCAAAATATCATAAGATTAAATCGCACTCGAGTGTATTTAACTCAGTGGCCTGATCAAAATTTGTGTTTCAATCAAAATAAGAATGACACATGTGCAAAAATCTTTTGTTTAGATCTTCATTTTAGATAACAGGAAATGACACCCCTCTCTACGTCATGAACGGGCCAGATAAGACATGTCCTTTTTATTCATATATTCAGCATCTAAATCTTCAAAAGCAAATATTTATAACATACGTTGAAAACAAATGTGTTTGAAAACACACGAGTACGCAAATCAATTAAAATGCAGATCTCAATATCTCAGCTATAAAGATTCATAAATGAAATGAAAAAAATAGATCTGAAATTGGGTTTTCGTGATTTCTATTTTATTGCAAAAATGTAAAAACTGTTCGCTTTGAATAGAAGAACGTAGATAAATGTTATGTAAAAACATTAAGATCTCAAGGTAACAGTAGACATGAATTTCTGAATGATATATCTCGACATTAAATTTTTGTAACTGAGAAATCATGGATTTTTTATTTGTTGTTTAGTAGAAATCCCCCTAAAATTAATATATACGTATATATATATAGGCAATAAATACTTGAAACCGGCCAAGGAAACCGACTAACAGCCATACGCAACACAATACATACCACCAAAGGAACAAATAATTCCCACATACTTGCAATAAGCCCTGAGACCAAAAACACATAAGTACTCGAACCCATTACATGACTAACATACCGCATGGCGCCCAAAATATAAACATGAAACAAATACAGAACAGCACCCCAGCCGCCTCACTTTAAAATGTGAAACACAAAATACACAAAGAACCGAGACGATACTCAAATCAAATTAAAACGGTCGTCATCAGGGAAGCACCCGTTTTTGGGAAGTGGCTTTTCTGAAACCAAGAAATGGACGGACAAAATCCAAATGCCGAAGCTGGTCGAGCTCCCAAAGCCACAAGACCAAAAGATCAGAAATAAAATGCAAACGAGAAAACAAACCAAAAAATATAAGTACAATCAAGATTAGTACTACCTGAACAAAGCAGGCCGGGAACGAAAATAACCAAAGAAAGCAAGAACGAACTTTAAAAGTAACGTAAAACCACAAAGATCTTCACTGCATCTAACAATAAGAACCACTGATAAAGAATCATGAATGCCGAAGCTGCACAAAGGCAAAGTTAAGTTAATAAGGAAGTAATGGTGTAAGGTTTAAACAAAACCTGTTTGCCAAATGGAGGAATGTACTTTAATTTTTAAAGGCTGGGTGTAAGCTAGTGTGAAGAAAGCAAAGGGTCATGTGACCACAAGTGGTCTACCAAGTGGTACCTAGAGTTTCTACCTATTTCATATTGTCAGAGCAATTATTAATAACAGTACTATAACTAAATGTGTCAGCAGAATGAAGTTGGTTATTGGTGAGTAATTGTAAAAAATATTTTTTTGATAAAAGGTAAAGGAAATTGATTAGAAGTTAATTGTTCAAAAAACAATTTACACATATAAATCAAATTATCAGAGGTTTGTAAAATCCTAAAAAAATAATGGTTTCTATGAACTAAAATGGAGACATTTGAAAACCAGTTAGCGAAGAAGTGCACCTGGAAATTAAAGGAACGTTTTTTATCATACTGGTTGACCACAAGTGACCCAGTTTGAAAAAGTGTAATTTCCAAATCCAAATAAACTATAATCTTTTGTTGGTGGTTGGTATTTTCCAAGATCAAATCTTGTGGATATATAAAATGAGCGGAATAATCAAAATCAGAAAAATCTTTAGCAACTATTTACGCCATTTTTTTTATCCTTACACATATTTTTCTTTTCAAGAACTCAAATTTCCCTTAATTAAATAAAGACTTAACATATAACGTCCATATTACTGAGAATATAGAAACTATTCTGAATATATTTACTAAGAAGAGAAATTAGAAGTTATCGAAACTTTCTTAGTAAATCTGTACCATATTGTTATAGAGGCAACGAACAGATGTTATGAAATTTTAGTTTTTGTCACTCATTTGAAATAGCGCACGCAACGTACGGTTCACAGGTTGCCAGATATTGTTTTCTGCAAATAACAGACAATAATAATTCTACTGAAAGTCAGTGGGCAGATTGAGAAAAGAAATACGAAGAAAATAACCACAGAATTATATTCTGCCAAAAAACACCTGTTTGGTTTCTACTCCAGGTCAAACCGAATAGTTCCCTATAAATTTCATAACAGCAGGAAAAACGACGCTTCACTCTCTGGCGCTGGTGCTGTCAAATTCACAGAAGAAATGTAAGAGTTGTATCATCAGATTAATGAAAAGTGGATATTTTTACATTATGCTATCATTTGAAACCATTGGCTGAGGAATCGTCAGGAACCACAGCTAGCTGTGCAAAGAGCGCCATGCATCTGGTTTTGTGGCGCAGTGGTCTAAGAGCACAGGCTTTTGACATTTCTTGTAAGTGATACGGGATTCAAATTCCAGCTGAGTCATGCACGATGTTTTTTTAACACACTAGCTGTTTCTGTTCCCGGGAACACGTGACCCTGAATTAGGGACGAGGAACTGTTTGCAGACCACGGGGTTGGTCACGGTTGTAGTTACAATCCCGAATAAAAACAAAAGCAGGTAGGCTCTGGAACAAAATCCTGCTCGCATTTTGGGTAATTGCGACGGTTCTGTTTAAATTCGTGCTAAATGATCACACTCGGGACAGAAAACTCAGCCAAACAATTGCAGCGGTTTCATGATACCCTTCGCTAACGATGCCAAGTGCTCATCTATAGGAAGCAGGCTTTATTGCAATTGGAAAATACGCCAAGTCGCACCTTCAGAGTGCCCAGCTGAAATGACAGGAATTGGAAGTAGCACAGATTCTTTTCCATCCTCCATACAGTCTGAAATTTTCCATAGCCGACTACTGGCTGCTTCGCAATATGGTAAATTTCCGAGAATGAAGGCATCTTTTTTCAGATGTGGATGTGGAAACTCGGCACGGCCGCCCTGATGATACAGTAGTCTTAGAGCTGGCATCTAACCATTTGTCCGAGAGGGGTTCGGGTTCGAATTCTCGTGGGAGATGGATGCTGGGTTTGCTTTCCCCACCGTCTCTCGCCCTTTGCTGGAGTCAGTGTTACTAAAATAAGTACGGGTCGCTGCTCATTGCCCTTGGAGTTGCTCACGGTGTTTGTCAATACCACATCCCATACACATATAAAAATGATCTCAGTATCAGTGGTTCTCTAACTTCCAAGCCCTTCGATTCTTACAGCAAAGAGGTTATGTCTATGGTTGAACATTGCAAAGGACTGTACAAAACAACAGCGTGTATTTTGCCGAATGAGGTGACAATTAATGCATTTCTTTTATCATAGGACTTTTTTATGTTCGGGTGACAGAAAAATAATAGTGGTTTCTTAGCCCTTGCTTTACAGCACACGGAAAGCTCCATAGTTTGAAATTTTTTTCGAACGAAATCCTTAGGGCAACGCGTTTGTAGCAGGCTCCTCTTTGAATACGTAGGCAGTCAGTCGCGCATGCAATGCGGCGCCGTTAATAAAAGCTGTTCATCATGTAGGCAGCGAGGATGCAGTTAGTTCGACAATGATGACAGTGCAACAGGGAGCTCCGCGCGAATTCGGTGGTAGGCGGAAAGCCAACCCATAATGTAAGTTAAACAGAGCTTCAGAAGTGATAATCACAAGGAGAACAATGACCGCTGATGTTTGAAGCAGTTTCAGGAGACATGCACTGTGGAGAAAGGTAAAAGATCAAGAAGACCAGAGCCATTGAATGATCACGTGGAAACAATACGGCGGTGCTGCGTCCGAATTCCCCAAAGTCCATTCTTTGGCATAGTCGACATCTGCACCTCCCAGAAATAGGCTATGCTTAACGTCGAGCGGAAAAGGTTAAACCTATTCCCTTACAAAATTTAACTCCTGCATGCAATCTAGCCCAAACACAAGCAGAGAGAACTGGTATTCGCTCTCAACATGCTGAAGAATTACGGCAATCATCCAGCATTCTTTAATTGTATCCTCTTCTCCTACGAACCGACATTGCGTGTCAGCGGGTGTATGCTTCTTCACAGATGCTGGATATGGAAACGGAAAAACGTATCCCGATACGTGAGTACTATAGAGACTCTCCGAAGGTAAAACGTGTGTTGAGGTTTAACAGACAGTATGGTTTTTGGGAAGTTCTCCCGTCAGCACGTACTGACAACGGCAGCGTGTATCTAGACATGTTTCAGCTTTTTGTTTCCTTAAGCCGAGGACATGGACAAAGATGATCGCATCATCTATCAATAGGATGGAGAACCACCAGACTTTGCAACGATTATGCAGGTGTGTTAAATGTTCGTTTTCCAGGACGAAGGACTGGACGAAATGGAACCAGATCCCATTGGATTTCTTGTTGCGGGATGTTGTCAAAACACGAGTTTGCAGTGAAAAGACTCTGAAACTTGCAGCAATTGCAAGCATTACTCCGGCCGTTCTTGCTCGAGGGTGAACCAAGGTTGAATATCATTCGGTTGAGTGCTGATACTATCGGACGCTCATACACATTTTGATGCTATTCAGAATCTATGTAATTTGTTAACTGCAATATAATACATCAGATCACAATGCGTGACGTGTATCATCATAAAAACTGACGCTGAACCCCACCATTATTTTTTCAGACACTTTGCATTAACAAAAAAATGTATTACCTCACTTCGTAAGTTTTTTGAAAAGTAAGTAAAGTGAACCGGTTTTTCATGTTTTGTATAAGGTTGACGGTTATACTACAAACACAACACACTGCTTTTTTTGTCACATTGTTTATATAAATGTTTAGACGATGCTTCGAATATATGGTCATCGAATTGTTGAAGAAATCTAGAAATTTGATTTGGGAATATATGAGTATTCGGTATTCTCGAAAAAAAAGAGACGCAGAGAAATCAATGAGAAAGAAAAAATAATTTTCCTTTTATGTTAAACGCAACAAAGATATAAATTTGTGTTACAGGTGTACCTTTGCTTTCCCTTTGGCGGGATAATACGATAATACTTAGTATATTCAGTTAATGTTTAATTAATTTGCCATATATTTTCTCAGGAGAAACGCATCAATGTTTTTGACAGCATAGTTGTCAGCAACTTTTCAGATGATACCAGATACCTGAGGTTTGGTGTTTGATTTACAATTCGTATGAGAGTTTCGCCATCAGAAAACAAACATTTTGTTATTGACTAAGGTCTCCGATTTATTTACTTCTAGAAGTGAATTCTCATTAATTGTTAATATAAAATTTTAATAATTTTGCTTACTATATCAGCTGTCTTCAACTAAAGCAATAAAAAAACACTTCCATTCCATGAATGCCACCAAGGAAGTATTAGGAAATTCAGAACAAATGGTATTCTCAGAATGTTCACGGAAGACTTCATTTTTAAATCCGAGTTCAGGTAATTTTATTACTATATAATGTTTGCTCTATCTGAACAACGACAACGGAACGATACATCATATACATGCACTGAGATAGAAAATCGAAAGGGCAAATTAGTATAAATTTGGAGTATGCAAAGTGACGGAGTTGGGCCATACTAATTAATTTCATGTAGTAATGTTTTAGGTAATAATTTCTCATTCTTAAGGCAATGTAATGTGAATTCAAATGCACCTGTTGGCACGTGGTACGTTTCCTTTGTATGACGGATTGTGTAACACCGAACGATGCATGTCACTAACAAGATCCATGTATAGGTCAAAGGTCTCCACTTCCAGTGAACGGCTAACTGCACACCAAAAGGATTTGAAGAGGAGGAAAGCGGAGGAAGAAAATTACGGATATAAAAGGAAGCGACACGTTCTCTAGGGAGGCTAAGGCAGGTCATGATGTACGCAGATGACACACCTGTTGTCATCAGGTCCCTGAACAAAGGCATAGCAATTAAGCTCCTCCAGGACTTTCGCTCTCCTACTACACTGACTGGATGATCAAGAGCAATCCGTCTAAGAAAAGTGCGCTGTTGTTTTTTTGTATCTCTACAAGGAGTACAGAAACTCGTTATGTTTCAAGAGACAATCCCCTAGGTTACCTCCACTAAGTACCTGGGGCTCCAACTAGATTGCCGACTTTCGTGGGAGGCGAACACTAGCTACCGCACGAATACAGCAAGACAATGTCTTGGGCACCAGCTTCACTACTCCACCGCAGAAGTTTCCTTACGACACGGCACAAAGTACTGCTGTACAAAACAGTTGTCACCCCGGTACTTACCTAAGCCTCCAACATCTGGTTGGTATTAGTAGGAATCAGCGAGAGAGAATCGAGAGGGTGCAGACCTAAGCACTTCCAATGATCACTGGGACTCCCCTTTGACCCCACTTTGGAAAACCAGGAACAAACTTGGAATCAAGAAGTTACACGAGTTTTCTACCAGTCTCGCCAAAAAGTTCTTCAAGAAAGCGGAAACCCACCCTAATGGTTGGGTTTCCACTTTCCCTTTGCCCTCTTGCCACCGGACTGGAGTCACGAATCACCGTCTGGTTTCACTAAATTCTTCTGTTTGTCTTTCCTACTGAGTTCACTTACTCAGATCTCCCAGCTTCCTATTTCCAGATACAGTTTTTGACCTGGGGTTAGACACTCCCTTCCTAAAACTTCGTCAAATATCGTGCTATCGTGGTAAGGAGGCTTTTCGCGTTTCACCTTCCACGGAGTTGAAGGTCGTGTTTTAAAGCAGAGAGTGTCGGTTAGACCTCTCGGGGTTTTTCGTTTTCACTGACGTAATAGTCTGGGTTTTTCGGCGATAAGAGATCGGCCGAAGTTTTGGACGGAAATACTCAAGTCAACGTGGCGGAGGTTCTTCCGGGATATCGGTGAGATAGTGAAGTGTTTGCTAGCTGGAAACCTGTTGGCACGTGGAGATAGCGAATCGAACGGAACTTATTTTTCATCTATTAAATTTTGTTTCTCCTAATCAAGGACTTGTTAATACAGACGAACTTGTTATTGGAGTTACTCATTATCGTAGATCTTAAGAATTGCCGACTACACGTTCCAACTTTTTTTTTTTCAATGATCGAGTTTAACTCGACGGCACACAAAAGAACCTACATCAGGCCCGTTTGAGAGATTCCGATTCTGTAAGGCCTAGTGGCAGATCGAACTCAGCGGGACCTGACAGACTATGAAAAATCTATAAATTCTTCGTAACCATCAGCGGATACAATGTCATGGAAACTCTGAGGTATGGGTTATGCAGATATTAATATTATGTTAGCAACTACAACTATGAAAACGAGAGTGCCGCTCCGATATCGCAGTTGTCTAAGTGCGGGATTCTGACCATTAGTTCCTGAAGGGTCCAGGTTCGAATCCCAGTGACGCATGGGTTCTGTGCTTGTCTTACGCCACTGACTCTCTCCTTTCCCTGGAAGAAGTAACTATAAATTAGGCACAGGCGACTGCTTATAGTCTATTGAGTTACTCAAGTTGGTTTTTAAACCCTCAATGAGAAAAAAATACAAGAGCAAATGATCTAATATTACACAGAACAGCAGGCATAAAATTTGGAAAAAATGATACAGAGAGATTTCATATTTTCCAAGCATCGCATAAAGTATTCCAATCACTTACTTAGAAAGATAACGGAATAAAATTTTATGGATCTTATTAATTTACGACCGTTTAGCTGATTAAATAATATTTTATTCCTACAGATCGGCGGAATATGATCGATTCTGCAACCTGTTGAAAAGGGTAAAGAAGTGGGATTAAAAATTTATTTACACAAAACAGAATTTGTGTAAGAGGACAAGAACGATTATTTTACGCTTTCCAACCGTAGGCTGAAGAAACGTATATGCTCCAGCTTTGTCTTTCTGTCTGTCGCTCTGTCTATCTCCCTGCCCGCACGATAACGCGTAAAAATGGTTCGCTTTCGATGAAATCATAGAATGTAAAAGAGGACAATCTGGAGAAGAACCAAAATTAAAATGGACGAAGTGTGGTCAAAGGTCAGGACATAGGAGCAGGATCCATTCAGTGCCCTTATGCGTCATAACTTACGTAAAAATGTTTCGATTGCGACAAAACTTTATCATGTTGTTCCGGAGGTGTACTAAACCGGTTTTGTTGAATATGATCGAAATAGGATCCAAGGTCAGTGCACAGGTGCGAGATTTATTCACAGCCATTATCCTCATAACTTGACCAAAATTCTACAATTGCGATAAAACTTTAGCATGTTGTTCCAGGGGTATACTGAACCAATGCTGTTTAATATAATCGAAATGGGGGCAAAGGTCAGGGCATAGGAGCGAGATTTATTCCACAGCCATTATCCTCATAACTTGAGTAATGGTTTCTGGTATGTTTGAAAGCTTATCATAATTAATGCTCGCATGATTTTACTAATTTTTTTACACTTTTGGAAACCATAGCAGAAGTAACCAATGGTTACATTTGCGTGGGACAGTATCAAGCGAGAGCTACGTCGAAGTAGAAATTAATAGGGTTATAAATCTTGGTTGAAGAGCATTTGGAGGAAGCTGTACAGTTTTCAAAAGGAATTTTCTATGACTTTTGAAACTACAACTGTTTGATAGATGTATGCTACGTGACCTCACACATGCATAAGAGGCATGGACCTTAACAGAAAAATAAGCCCATAGGTTGCAAAACAACTAAAATAAGAATGAAGGGATGCCTGCTTCGTACATCCAGGAAAAACAGGAATACGAACTCATTATCAGGACCATAATAATATTGATAGCATCAGGATAACGGTAAATTAACTGAAATAGTAGTGGCCTGAACAGCTGACAACCGTTCGCCAACCCCATTACTAGGCTTGATTCATGGGGACAGGAGGATAGTAGGATAAAACCCCGTGGTAGATGCGTGGATGAAATCCGATAGCATGCCTCAGTGACCCGGGGCAGACTGCGTTTAGGAGAACAGGCTTGTCGAGGCATTCATCCAGCAATGGACTGATAATGGTTCATGATGATGATCATTATCTCGATGATATGTCCCAGAAACTTTAAAATCTGATGAGATATGAGATAAAAGATGGTATTCTTGCAACGATATTTTTAACATTTCAGCTTAATCACCGCACCCTACGTAATGAGTATTTGACAAATTTACAATAGAACATTTCTTGTTTTGGGACTAATAAATTTGAAACGACTTGTTCAATTCAATTTCCTTTTAAGAGAAAGATGAAATTATATGATGCAAAATGTTATTCAAGTGTTATTGAATGTTCTCTGCAGATGTTATTTTTACTATTTTGTTAAAAAGATATAATTTATTAAAATTCGTATTTTTCACAAATTTTCCACTAAATTGTTTAAAAAAAACTTCTTTTGTATATCTTCAAAACCACAAAATTGTTCTGCCTTTACCCCCGTTGCAGTGTTTGTATTCAGCGATTAATTATCGCCAAATTGAGCCATCAGTGGAAAGTGGAAGCAAAAGCGGAGGTCTCCGAATTAATTGTAACTGTTACATAGGCACAAACCGTGATGAGCAAATTTGTATTTCATATCTCTCTACTGTATTTTACTAATTTGTGAAAGCCGAATAAGTAATTTAGATATTACTGAAAATATTTAGTTGAATGTGAGACTAAAAATATTAACTATACTCTGGAAATTATCAAATAATGTAACTTTACAACGGAGAGAGGAAAAAAGACTAAGTGCGTTCAATGTAAATTTTCAAAGTATGGCGCACTTTAAAAAAACAAAGAACGCATACCCTGGACTTTCCGTGTAAAATAGCAGGAAGGTAAGAAAAAGGCTCTTCTCTGAAATACTTCCAACTCTTAGTTTAAACAGTAGTTTATTCATAAACTTAAAGTTTTAATAAGGTTACACGATGTAATTTTTTATACAAACTCTGAATAAACATAAGTACATTTATATAACTGAGGGCATCAGGAAATATTTCCTTTTATGTAGAACGTAAACAGGAAATTTATTCGAGGAAGTGTAGCAGTAGAAATATAAATGTGGTGTCCTTTGACCAATTGTCCAAAGTTTCAAATGCTGCCGTTTCATTACTATATCATTTTCTAACGTATCGCATTTATGCCGCAATTCAGACAACTAAAACGGACTTTTAGTATAGCATTCTTATCCTATATCACAACTTCGAAATACAGAGGAGCAATTTACCTTTATTATTAGTTTGGTGCCTGTGGGTAACTTTACAAAGGTGTGTCTTTTTTTTGCAATACAACAATATGCAGTGTTTATTTTATAAGATTTTTTTTTTTTTTACATTTAAAGTTATCACTAAAATTCTCCAATTTAAAAAAAAATGGTAACTAAATATTCTTCATCATAGTTCTGAGAGAATTATGTAAAAGTAAAAACTAATGAAATCCATAGTGTGAGATTTGGTCGGGTACAACACATGGCAGGGAATCTTTGAGTTTTAATTTGCAGCATGATTCAATAGTTTATAATTCTAACTGCATTATGACGGTTCCAGCTTCAACCTAAAGGTTTTTTCAGAATACATTCCTAGCCTCTGTTTCTGTTAATTCCAAGTGGTACAGAAATGTTGATCATCATCATCATCATTGTCAACCATTATCAATCCACTGCTGGACGAAGGTCTCCCCAAGTTTCCTCCACAACGATCTGTCTTGTGCCAGTCTCCTCCATGTCACCCCTGCAACCTTTCGAATTTCATCCACCCATCTCCCATGTGGTCTTCTTCTGGGTCTTTTCCTGTCCCTTGGAATCCAATCTAAAATTTCGGCTGTCCATCGATGATCTGTCCTTCTGGCAGTATGTCCAGCCCATTGCCATTTCAGGGATTTAACTCTGATCATGATGTCTTCCACTCTTGTCATTTTTCGGATCCACGAGTTCCTCTTCTTATCTCTCCTGGTTACACCAAGTATGCACCTCTCCATGCTTCTTTGAGTTGTCTGCAGCCTTTGTATGTCTCTTTTAGTTAAGGTCCACGTCTCTGCACCATATGTAAGCACTGGAAGGATGCATTGATCAAACACTTTTCTTTTAAGACATAATGGCATATTGCTCTTGAAAATTATGCTGTTTCTTCCAAAAGCTCTCCAGGCAAGTTTTGTACGCCGATTAATTTCTTCATCAATGTGACCCTCACTTGATATCTGCTGTCCAAGATAAACGTACGTGTCTGTTATCTCCAGCTTTTCTCCATCAATCGATAAATCTTCATTTCTTGTAAAAGCATTGAACATCACTTTTGTCTTCTGAAAGTTCATTTTTAATCCCACTTCTTTACTCTTGTCAGCAAGTTCCTGGATCATACTCTGCAGCTCTGATGGGCTAGTTGCAAAAATGACTACGTCATCAGCAAAACGAAGGTGGGTTAGATAATCTCCATTAATCTTTATCCCCTTGTTTTCCCAGCTCAGTGACTGAAAAACACCCTCCAATGTGGCATTAAAGAGCTTCGGAGATATGGTGTCACCTTGTCTCACTCCCTTTCCAATTTTTATGTGTGTTGTATTTTCAAACAGCCTAATCTTTGCACTTGCATTTTCATAGATGTTATTAATAATATTGATGTATGCATCTTCAATACCGCAGGTTTTCAGAGCCATTGTAACTGCTGATGGTTTCACCGAATCAAAGGCTTTTTCATAATCGATAAAAGCCATGCACAATGGAAGTTCATATTCCCTCGCTCTTTCAATTAGTTCTCTCAGCACATGGATATGATCTATTGTGCTGTAGCCACTCCTGAATCCAGCTTGTTCTCTCGGTTGAGCCATGTCCAGTGTTACCTTCAAGCGGTGTGAAAGAACTTTAGTGAAGATTTTATAAACTACTGATAGGAGGCTGATAGGTCTGTAGTTTCCGAGATCCTCAATGTCACCTTTCTTATGTAGCAGGATCATTGTAGCGGTGTTCCAATCCTCAGGAATCTTTCCTTCATTAAGGCATCGAGTGAAAATTTGGGCGAGTACTGTTTCGATTTCTCCACTTGCTTCTTGTATGATGTCTACAGTAATTCCATCTTCTCCTGGAGCTTTCCCCCGCTTCATGTTCTTGATTGCATGTGCAACTTCTGCTGGAAGGACTGGAGGAACTCTGGTACTGGTATCTTTCATGATGTCTGGAGTGCATGTATCATCCCTTTCATATAATTTGGAGTAGAAATATTTCACTCTTGTCAAAATTTCTGCCTCTATTTCTTGTTACAGAACCATCTTCTTTTCTCAGTGCCATAATCTGTTTTCTTCCCTTACTGAGATGTCCCTTTGCTATCTTTAGGCTTTGGTTGTTTTCTAATTGCTTTCCTCACTAGTTCACAGTTGAATTTTCTTACGTCTTCAGTGATACTTTTTCGTACTGTCTTGCATAGCTCTATATATTCCACTTTGGAAGTCACATCTTCTTTAGTTGTCCTCATCTCTCTTCTTTTTTGCATCAACATTTTCGTTTTTCCTGATAATTTATTTACATGCAACTTGTTCTTAGACCCAGCTAATTTTGTTGCTGTTTTCATAAGAGCTTTGGTTACTTTTCTGTTAACTTCAGAGATGTCCACTTCTTCCGATGTTAGGCCTTCTAAAGCAGAGAACCTGTTCTTCAGTTCCAACTTGAAGGTATTATGGTGTTTTTTAAGGTTGGTTATGTCAATAGATTTTGTTTGTCTTATGAGCTTGCCACGTTCAAGTTTAGTGTTGAGGTGCATCTTACATCTCACCAATCTATGGTCACTACCTGTGTTGAACTTGTTTAGCACACTGCAGTCTTCTATGACGAATTTTTTGTTACACATAATAAAATCAATTTCACTGAAATGTTGATATACAAGGGTATATCAAAATAATGGAAAAAGCTAACGGCTTATGTAGAACTACTTTTTAATAAACTTTAGGACGATCTGGAGCTTCGTTAACAGGAGCAGTTCATCGTCAAATAAGCTTTTGTTAGTCATGCTCATACGGTAATGGAATTTGTGACCGTTGTGCTTGTGAAACATATCCTAATTAGGAAACGACTGTTGGAGAGAGAGTCTGTAATCTGACGTTTCGATGCAGATATTCCAGCAGATGTTCAATAATATTCAGATCTGCAGAGTGAGGTTGCCAGAGTAAATTTTGTACCGTATGTGATATATTACAAACCACAACGTGACACGTATCGCACATGCCAGGGTGCATTAACTGCTTGAAACGGGGAGGATCATTAGCGAAAAATCCTTGCGACACTTGATGCAGGTGGTAGCCAAGAATGGATTAGTTCGTTGCAGGCGTGACGCAAATCTCAAGAATAAACAATGGCCTTAAGGAATGCTATGAAATGACACAACACAGTTTCACGTCGATGCTTAAGTGCTGGTACCAAGAAGTCGTTGGTGCTACCAGTGGTGGGAAACGATGTCAAGAAAGATTCATTAGACAAGGTGAGACGTTGCCAGTCTTTAGCATGGCAGTTTGCGTGTGATTTGCACTGCTTTACTTGTTTTGTTGCACTGATGTTAATAATCAGAATTCTTCGGTTTGCAGCACGGCCATAAGCACCGGTATGATGAAGTTCCTCACGAACTGCAGTGTCGGAAATGGAATCATTCCGAATGGTGTTGAACTACGCTGCTTGATATCTGCGGTTGTATGATCTTGTGATTTTGTTGTACAGTCGGCAAGTTCGTATATCCTAACCACATATCTTCCTATGACGTCCACAATTTGCACATTTGGAGAAAACTCCGAGTCCTTTTTCCCAGGTAGTCATAATCTTGCATTCAGTTCTTCACGTGACAACTGCTATATCTAGTTCCTGAAGTTCTGTCAAGATCCATAACAATCACCGTGATTTTTTGGGGGTCACTGAGATCTGACATGGTCGACAATTGGTCTACAGCATCTGTTTTAACTGTCAACATGTCACAGTTACGCGATAACCGACACCGAATCACACCCCTTTATACAGCTCATATATTTGGTTACGTCGTCAACGGTGATTTTTCCATACGACCTATCGTGTGTACTCCAGTCGCAGTCAGTTTATGTTATAAAACAAATGATGAATCAGTGTATGCATTTCAAAGCTACAATAGATCGGTTTACATAAACAGAAATCGTTGATCATTGAAATTGCATATGTGTAAATCTCTCTATTTTGTTGTACGTTTTATCAAGCAGCACAATGACCTAAATTTTATATTATTGTGGGCAAACAGTAGCTGAAATATGTATATGCATGTTCACCAAATTATTGCAAAGACCGTTGCTTTTTAAAATTTTCACAGTTATTGATATTAATTTACATTAGTTGTATCATTTTCTGGATGCAAATTTTGTTAAACCACTTTATCATACAATATTTCAAAAATTACAAGCAATTTTTTTGAACGTTTTCCCGATTTTCCATTGGTCAAAACAAGTCGAATTTGAAAAATATTTGTTAAAACCTTATATCGCCATTTGAGGTCTAGCATAAATGCTAAAGCAAATGATAATTAGTAAAATTGAAACCTGCTGGAAGTGGCAGTCTTAATTTTTAGACGAGTTCAAGAAATGGATCAATTTCATGATATTTTAAAATCCTTAAATTTCCATTTTGTCTTTTTATCGTAACATAAGAAATTATTGCTAGAAATACTTTCTCAAAATTCGTTGCATTTTTTGTTTACATAAAATTATTCTACCATCAAACACTCCAATACTGAGCTACCACAGATACTGGTAAAAGTGATTGGACCAATATTTTATTTTATTTGTCGTGATATTTTTATTTGGCATATTGCCATTTATATTACAACCTGACCAACAAAATCTATACTGTTACAGAAATATTGGCGGAAAGTTCTACCACCCCCAGCAGAAGTTTTTGAATTCTCCCAGAGTAAAACACCCTTTTGGACTGAAATTGAGACGCACGTGCAGGATAAAAATGAATTTGATATATCTTACATTATTACACCCCTTTATACATTTAAAGCTTCTCAATAAGTATCTGCAAACTTAAAATTAGTATATGCTTATCCCCATACTACCGGAAATAATCGCAATTCAAATTGATGATTAAGTAAAAAACTGAAAAAAAAAGGCTCGATTCTACTTTAGAAAGAGAAGTGCCTGATTATCTGGAGGCAGAACTGTAAAAAAATTGCACAATTTCTTTCTCTCTGGAAGAGAAAGTTTACGAATTTTCTTTTCCTTCTGATCAATCAGTGATGCCCAGATTTGCATTGTTACAACATCGGTATTTTGAAAACAGAATCAGTTTTACGGCCTATTTTCATTTTTTGCAGAAAATCTTTGGAATGTTATTAAATGGTAATTGTAAAATGATATCAATACATTACCTTCTGTTTAAACCGCTGACATTACTTGAGTTATACAGGAAGGTTCTCCATTTAGGTTTATAGAATAGATTACACTCGATAAAAATATTCATTAGTAGAACAAAAGGGAACTTTCTGGGACAGAAGCACCGCAAGTGAACCACCTCAGATTGGTACTTTTTTATAGCGATTTCTTCTGTTAAATGTTAGGTGGAAAGACTTCAATTTGGCCAGACGTTATCATTTACGTCTTGTAAGGGACGTCATGTTTGTAAACATCCACTCCATTAAATCTCTCAAAACATGAAAGGAAACAATCAAACAAAAAATTATTAACATTTTAAATATACTAAGAAATTCTACATGCTTTAAGCTGTTAAAAAATATGAGGTGAAAACTTCTGTTCCATTAGAAAAAAATGAAAATCGTATAAAGAGATAAATAAACTCCGCCAAATTAAGAACATTCGACTGTGGATTATAATCGATGCATCACTTCTCTTATAATTGTGATATTGGTGAAAATTGATATGATATAATTTCATAAATCAATGTTGTAATCCCATCTCGGGAGCACTTATGTAGCACTACAGGGCAGCTGCTCACGTCGTTCTCTGAAAAGTACAGGTTACTGTTCTCTTTAGTTTCCACTTACTGTCAAAAGCATGCAGTAAGCTTTTTTCCATTTCCCTAAAAATCTAGAAATGTAACAAATGTCTTAATTAAATAATTATACTTTATTATAAAAGCAAACTACTGAAAGTAAAAGATGATTTATCTTTCAATTTCGTTTACATGGGGTGTTATATTTTATCTAGATCTGCGTAAACATAACTTCACTAAAAGTAGCCAATTTCAGCTCATAAATATATTTAAGCTTAATTAGTATAATATCTACTGTCATTTTCTAATTTGATACGGTGCAATTTCGCAAAACGTATATCTTTGAAAGAAAAGTTTCACTTAAAACATTTGGTGAAGCATTTAGTACTGTGTTTTGGCGGAACATTACGCAAATCAGAAGCTTGAATGAAATAGGGTAAATTCGTCTTAATTTATTTTTCTTCGGCAAGATAAGGAAAATGTATAACCCTTGTGGAATTTTGACTATATTTCCGTCAATAGGTCTCAATAAACGATAAAAGGTACTCAAAAATTTACATAGCTGGTATACACTGTCACTCCTTAAAGGAAGATTCGTATTTTGTTCCTTCGAATTCAATGATTTGTCTCTCGAAAAACGCATTCTTATACTCTGTACGCTGCTGTACTTCTGAAGTATAAATATATGCTAATTTCTTTCTGTTGACCAATTTTGTGTACAATGAATAAATACAGTTAAAAGCCCATATAGTTTGATGAAATTTTTTCAAGGACATAAGTCATTAATTCACTTTAACTGCTATAAATTAAGTACCTTTGACACATATTTCTTTCGCTCATACGGTAGTTCCTTTAACATGTCGTATATCACTTGGCTACGATTCTAATTTTAAAAAAGTCTTTCAATTTATTTTTTCGCGCATTTTACCTTGTCAAGCGAAAGTATTATACTTTACAGTCTTTCCCTAAAACGTAGTTCATTTGCCTATAAAAAGCGGCGAATCACAGTGAGAAACGCTGGGTACCAGTAAATATTAACATTCATTTTAAATGTGTTTATATAGATGGTAAACCTTCCCCTGTTCTTCGCATAATACTTCAACTTTTGTGAAAACCAACAAGTAAACTGCGCAATGTTACTTACATTCAACCGTTTAAAGATTGATATTTTGCTAGAAGTTCCTTAGTCTCGTGTAAAATAATTGTCCTCGATGATTTTGATATGTTAATAATTTCTTTAAACAATTTATGGGTGGTTTTGTAAAGTAATGACCGCAAATAAAACTGTTATTATTGTGATGCTATAAAATTACTTTTTGTGCTAAATGAATGCAGAATTGCTTTGAAAAATCACTTTGGAAGAGATATTAATTAGTACTAAAGAAAAATTTCTTATCATTATCTTGTAATGAGCTCATTACTTTAAGTGCTGACCTATGAGGGATCAGCAGGAGTCACAGACAGTCACTATTGTTGTTACTAAACAAAGAAGTGAAACAGCAGGCATTTTCGGGCGTTATTATATTTTGAGTGATACTGGATTTTATAGTCACGGTCGTTAAAGTGATAAACATTTAAATATTCTACGATTCTTGAATTTTTGGATATCTTATGGGGGCGGGACAACGTTATCCGTGGACTTCGTCCTGCTGCTGTAAAAAAGTCTTTCACCATCTCTTAGAAAACGCGGACACGTAAATCCAGCTCTGCACGCACTTCCAGCTTTAGTTAGTATGTGAATATATTAATTGATCAGAAGTAACAGCAGTTCTACATGTTTATCGAAGAGCAAATGGAAGACATACTGGATGGAGAAATAAGATATATATATATGGGATGTAAGGTCAGGTGATACGTAACATCACAGCCTCTCCTTGACAAATGTCAACCCCGCCTTCTCTTGGTGCATCCTGCTCCCACTAAAGGGGCTCTGACGACCGCCAGTAGCGGTATGACTATACCATCGGGATTAGAGAAAATTCTATCCCACACTCACCAACCCGCTTGGCCAGCGTGGTGAGTTATGGCCAAACCCCTCCAAAATGATTCCACAACTAAAATCTCGGCCCTCAGTCTCCGGCAGCTGGAATGTACCTGGCCAAGGCAGCGGCAAGTGCGACATGAAGCCAGAGGGTGCTAAGAATCCCCGGAGGACCGGACTAGGCTGCCATCTGATGCTGACCTTGGCTACGTACAACGGACGCTCCCTATCTTCTGATTCAAGGCTTCTTGAATTGGAAGAGGAACTACAAAGGATCAAGTGGGACATCGTGGGGCTAAGTGAGGTAAGGAGAAAAGGAGAAGATCTCATCGAACTGAAAAGTGGACATCTCTGCTACTATCGTGGGACAGATACTGGCAGAACTAGTGGTGTTGGATTTATAATAAACAAGAAACTGAAGGATAAAGTGGTAGAAGTTGAAAGTTCCTCTGACAGAGCTGCACGACTCGTTATACAACTATCGAGAAGATACCAGGCTCAGATTATTCAAACTTATGCACCCACCACAAGTCATCCTGAAGAAGAAATTGAAGAATTTTATGAGGAAATTTGTCATCTAAATCATAAAGGTAAGCAGCACTTGAAAATAATTATGGGAGATTTCAATGCAGAAATAGGGCAACGGCAATAGAATAAAACTTCAGTAGGTAAATTCGGTCACGGCAACAGAAACCAGCGTGGAAATACGCTCGTTAATTTTGCAGAGGCAAAAGGGTTTTTCATCTTGAACTCCTTCTTCAAGAAAAAGCCACACAGGAAATGGACATGGAGACATCCAAATGGGACGACAAGTGAAATTGATTTTATTATGTGTAACAAAAAATTCATCATAGAAGACTGCAGTGTGCTAAACAAGTTCAACACAGGCAGTGACCATAGATTGGTGAGATGTAAGATGCACCTCAATACTAAACTTGAACGTGGCAAGCTCATAAGACAAACAAAATCTATTGACATAACCAACCTTAAAAAACACCATAATACCTTCAAGTTGGAACTGAAGAACAGGTTCTCTGCTTTAGAAGGCCTAACATCGGAAGAAGTGGACATCTCTGAAGTTAACAGAAAAGTAACCAAAGTTCTTATGGAAACAGCAACAAAATTAGCTTTGTCTGAGAACAAGTTGCATGTAAATAAATTATCAGGAAAAACGAAAATGTTGATGCAAAAAGAAGAGAGATGAGGACAATTAAAGAAGATGTGACTTCCAAAGTGGAATATATAGAGCTATGCAAGACAGTACGAAAAAGTATCACTGAAGACGTAAGAAAATTCAACTGTGAGCTAGTGAGGAAAGTAATTGAAAGCAACCAAAGCCTAAAGATAGCAAAGGTTCATCTCAGTAAGAGAAGAAAACAGATTATGGCACTGAGAAAAGAAGATGGTTCTGTAACAAGAAATACAGGCGAAATTTTGACAAGAGTGAAAGATTTCTACTCCAAATTATACGAAAGGGATGATATATGCACTCCAGACATCATGAAAGATACCAGTACCAGAGTTCCTCCAGTCCTTCCAGCAGAAGTTGCACATGCAATCAAGAACATGAAGCGGGGAAAAGCTCCAGGAGAAGATGGAATTAAGGTAGACATTATACAAGAAGCAAGTGGAGAAATCGAAACAGTACTTGCCCAAATTTTCACTCGATGCCTTAATGAAGGAAATATTAATGAGAATTGGAACACCGCTACATGATCCTGCTACATAAGAAAGGTGACATTGTGGATCTCGGAAACTACAGACCTCTCAGCCTCCTATCAGTAGTTTATAAAATCTTCACTAAAGTTCTTTCACACCACTTAAAGGTAACGCTGGACATATCTCAACCGAGAGAACAAGCTGGATTCAGGAGTGGCTACAGCACAATAGATCATATCCACGTGTTGAGAGAACTAATTGAAAGAGCGAGGGAATATGAACTTCCATTGTGCATGGCTTTTATCGATTATGAAAAAGCCTTTGATTAGGTGAAACCATCAGCAGTTACAATGGCTCTGAAAACCTGCGGTATTGAAGATGCATACATAAGTATTATTAATAACATCTATGAAAACGCAAGTGCAAAGATTCGGCTGTTTGAAAATACAACACACGTAAAAATTGGAAAGGGAGTGAGACTAGGTGACACCATATCTCCGAAGCTCTTTAATGCCACATTGGAGGGTGTTTTTCAGGCGCTGAGCTGGGAAAACAAGGGGATAAAGATTAATGGAGATTATCTAAACCACCTTCGTTTTGCTGAAGACGTAGTCATTTTTGCAACTACCCCATCAGAGCTGCAGAGTATGATCCAGGAATTTGCTGACAAGAGTAAAGAAGTGGGATTAAAAATGAACTTTCAGAAGACAAAAGTGATGTTCAATGCTTTTACAAGGAATGAAGATTTATCGATTGATGGAGAAAAGCTGGAGATAACAGACACGTACGTTTATCTTGGACAGCAGATATCAAGTGAGGTTCACATTGATGAAGAAATTAATCGGCGTACAAAACTTGCCTGGAGAGCTTTTGGAAGAAACAGCATAATTTTCAAGAGCAATATGCTATTATGTCTTCAAAGAAAAGTGTTTGATCAATGCATCCTTCCAGTGCTTACGCATGGTGCAGAGACGTGGACCTTAACTAAAAGAGACATACAAAGGCTGCAGACAACTCAAAGAATCATGGAGAGGTGCATACTTGGTGTAACCAGGAGAGATAAGAAGAGGAACTCGTGGATCCGAAAAATGATAAGAGTGGAAGAGATCATGATCAGAGTTAAATCCCTGAAATGGCAATGGGCTGGACATAATGCCAGAAGGACAGATCATCGATGGATAGCCGAAATTTTAGATTGGATTCCAAGGGACAGGAAAAGACCCAGAAGAAGACCACATGGGAGATGGGTGGATGAAATTCGAAAGTATGCAGGGGTGACGTGGAGGAGACTGGTACAAGACAGACCGTTGTGGAGGAAATTTGGGGAGACCTTCGTCCAGCAGTAGATTGAGAATATTTGACAATGATGATGATGATGATATAAATATATATATATAAATATATATGTCAAACATTATCATCGTCCAGCAGTAGATTGATAATGTTTGACAATGATGATGATGATGATATAAATTAATATATATATTTACATCATCATCATCATCGTCAAACATTATCAATCTACTGCTGGACGAAGGTCTCCCCAAATTTCCTCCACAACGGTCTGTCTTGTACCAGTCTCCTCCATGTCACTCCCGCATATTTTCGAATTTCATCCTCCCATCTCATATGTGGTCTTCTTCAGGGTATTTTCCTGTCATTTGGAATCCAATCTAAAATTTCGGCTGTCCATCGATGGTCTGTCCTCCTGGCAGTATGTCCAGCCCATTGCCATTTCAGGGATTTAACTCTGATCATGATGTCTTCTACTGTCGTCATTTTTGGGATCCAACAGTTCCTCTTCTTATCTCTCCTGGTTATACCAAGCATGCACCTCTCCATGATTCTTGGAGTTGTCTGCAGCCTTTGTATGTCTCTTTTAGTTAAGGTCCACGTCTCTGCACCATACGTAAGCTCTGGAAGGATGCATTGATCAAACACTGTTCTTTTAAGACCTGATGGCATATTGCTCTCAAAAATTTTGCTGTATCTTCCAAAAGCTCTCCAGGCAAGTTTTGTACGCCGATTAATTTCTTCATCAATGTGACCCTCACTTGATATCTGCTGTCCAAGATAAACGTACGTGTCTGTTATCTTCAATTTTTCTCCATCAATCGATAAATCTTCATTTCTTGTAAAAGCATTGAACATCACTTTTGTCTTCTGAAAGTTCATTTTTAATCCCACTTCTTTACTCTTGTCAGCAAGTTCCTGGATCATATTCTGCAGCTCTGGTAGGGTAATTGCAAAAATAACTACGTCATCAGCAAAACGAAGGTAGGTTAGATAATCTCCATTAATCTTTATTCCTTTGTTTTCCCAGTTCAGTGATTGAAAGACATTTTCCAATGTAGCATTAAAGAGCTTCGGAGATATGGTGTCACCTTGTCTCACTCCCTTTCCAATTTTTATGTGTGTTGTATTTTCAAACAGCCGAATATTTGCATTTGCATTTTCATAGATGTTATTAGTAATATTAATGTATACATCTTCAATACCGCAGGATTTCAGAGCTATTGTAACTGCTGATGGTTTCACCGAATCAAAGGCTTTTTCGTAATCGATAAAAGCCATGCACAATGGAAGTTCATATTCCCTCGCTCTTTCAATTAGTTCTCTCAGTACGTGGATATGATCTATTGTGCTGCAGCCACTCTTGAATCCAGCTTGTTCTCTCGGTCGAGCCATGTCCAGTGTTACCTTCAAACGGTGTTAAAGAACTTTAGTGAAGATTTTATAAACCACTGAGAGGAGGCTGGTAGGCCTGTAGTTCCTCAGATCCTCAATGTCACATTTTTTATGTAGCAAGATCATTGTAGCGTTGTTCCAATCCGCAGGAATCTTCACTTCATTAAGGCATCGAGTGAATATTTAGGCGAGTGCTGTTTCAATTTCTCCACTTGCTTCTTGTATGATGTCTACAGTAATTCCATCTTCTCCTGGAGCTTTCCCCGCTTCATGTTCTTGATTGCATGTGCAACTTCTGCTGAAAGGACTGGAAGAACTCTGGTACTGGTATCTTTCATGATGTCTGGAGTGTAATATCATCCCTTTCATATAATTTGGAGTAGAAATCTTTCACTCTTGTCAAAATTTCGCCTCTATTTCTTGTTACAGAACCATCTTCTTTTCTCAGTGCCATAATCTGTTTTCTTCTCTTACTGAGATGAACCTTTGCTATCTTTAGGCTTTGGTTGTATTCAATTACTTTCCTCACTAGCTCACAGTTGAATACCCTTACATCTTCAGTGATACTTTTTCGTACTGTCTTGCATAGCTCTATATATTCCACTTTGGAAGTCACATCTTCTTTAATTGTCCTCATCTCTCTTCTTTTTTGCATCAACATTTTCGTTTTTCCTGATAATTTGTTTACATGCAACTTGTTCATAGACCCAGCAAATATTGATGCTGTTTCCATAAGAGCTTTGGTTACTTTTCTGTTATCTTCAGAAATATCCACTTCTTCCGATGTTAGGACTTTTTAAAGCAGATAATCTGTTCTTCAGTTCCAACTTGAAAGTATTATGGTGTTTTTTAAGGTTGGTTATGTCAATACATTTTGTTTGTCTCATGAGCTTGCCATGGTCGAGTTTTTGTTGAGGTGCATCTTACATATCACCAATCTATGGACACTACCTGTGTTGAACTTGTTTAGCACACTGCAATCTTCTGTGACAAAATTTCTGTTATACATAATAAAATCAATTTCATTTATCGTCCCACTTATATATCTCCATGTTCATTTCCTGTGTGGCTTTTTCTTGAAAAAGGAGTGCAAGATGAAAAATCCCTCTACCTCTGCAAACTCAACGAGAGTATTTCCACGCTGGTTTCTGTTGCCGTGACCGAATTTACCTACTGGAATTTCATTCTGTTGCCATCTCCCTGTTTTGCATTGAAATCTCCCGTAATTATCTTCAAGTGCTGCTTACCTTTATTATTTAGATGACGAATTTTCTCAATAATTCTTCAATTTCTTCTTCAGGAGGACTTGTGGCGGGTGCATAAGTTTGAATAATCTGAGCCTGGTATCTTCTCGAGAGTTGGATAACGAGTCGTGCAGCTCTATCAGAGGGACTTTCAACTTCTACCACTTTATCCTTTAGTTTCTTGTTTATTATAAATCCAACACCACTAGTTCTGCCAGTATCTGTCCCACGATAGGTAAAGAGATGTCCACTTTTCAGTTCACTGAGATCTTCTCCTTTTCACCTTACCTCACTTAGCTCGACGATGTCCCACTTGATCCTTTGTAGTTCCTCTTCCAATTCAAGAAGCCTCGAATCAGAAGATATGGAGCGTCCATTATACGTAGCCAAGGTCAGCATCAGATTGCAGCCTAGTCCGGTCCTCCGGGGATTCTTAGCACCCTCTGCCTTCATGTCGCACTGATCGCTGCCTTGGCAAGGTACATTCCAGCTGCCGGAGACTGAGGGCCAAGATTTAAGTTGTAGTGTCATTTTGGAGGTGTTTGGCCATAACTCACCACGCTGACCAAGCGGGTTGGTGAGTGTGGGATAGAATTTCCTCTGATCCCATTGGTATAGTTATATCGCTATTGGTGGTCGTTAGAGCCGCTTTAGTGTGAACAGGATGCACCACGAGATGGCGGGGTTGACATTTGTCAAGGAGTGGCTGTGATGTTACGAATCACCTGACCTTACACACACACACACACACACACACACACACACACATATATATATATTTAATCAGACTATTCAGTCATTGCTGTCCAGTTTGTTTCTTAAAATGGCATTCATCGTTGAGAAATAACTATAACCCAAAACTTTTATTATCATTCAAGCACTTGGAGGTAAAGCATATCTTTGAGTATCGTTCGAATTATTGGCTAGATAACGTGTTCTCAGGAACCAACGGCTGTGGTAAGTTCAGGGGTTTTAATAATTAACTTTTCTAGCGTATGCTTCCGTTTCTATTTCTCAGAGTATAGAAGGTATGTATTTAGAGTTGTACGAATCACATTTTTTCAATATAAGGATCTTAGTGTCACAATAAATCCCCTTTGTGTGACGATACCTACAGCGGATTTAACACGTTCAATAATACCGTCCCTACTGCACTTCTTTACAGCGTTGTCATTACTCCATCATTACCCAGTCATTATTTTCACAACGTATACGCTCATTATGAAGCGGCATTACTTTGCTTCAGTACCAGTTCAGTAGCTACTGAGAAAAAACCTCTTTGAACTATTATTTTAACTTAAGGGAAACAAACCATGTTAAGCGTCGGTGTCGGATGAAGGAATGGCTACAAAACGTGAATTCGATAATTAGTTGTATGATTATGATTGTACCATTAGTTTCCTTACGCAATCAATAAATTGGTGTTAAAATCGCACTGGTAAATAAATGTGAGCTGAGGTGTAAGCGAGTTAAGTGCTTTTAGGTCCCACAGAAAAATATGTGATTCCTGTGAGGAGAAGCAGACAGCTCTAGGGAAATAGAAGTGAATACATTAGATATCTAATTACTTCAAAAATGAGATAGTATTGAAAAAACAGTGTATTTCAAAAATCAACCGTCACTACATTTTTAGCTTAAGCATGATTCAGCTCATCGTCTATGGGTGCATGATTCAGCTCATCGTCTATCAAGTGGCGGACGGTGTAACACATAGGTCTTCATTCTTGTAATAATTTGTCGCCTCAGAGTTCTCAAAATGAAATATATAAAGTTACAACTAACCACAAAAGTTGGCTGAAAACTGCAGTTGACGTCCATGTTCTTGTCTGTGAGAGGTGGAACTAGATTTCGCCATGTCCTGTTAAATTATATCTTCTTGTTTCAACCACTAAGACTATGGAATTCTTTTCAGCAGTTGCTTCACAGTATCTCTTGTAATTACGGAATTACTGGTGGTTACCTAAAATCTTAACGCAAAGCTCTGCCTTTGCAAATGTTATAACGCGAAACAAAACTGCTCGCCTTAAGAAAAACATTTTCTGAGGCACTTCCTTCGTTAAAACTCATGTTAATGTCCTCACATTTCTTTAAAAAATTGCATATTTTGCTTCATAATTTAATTTTTTGATCATGATACAAGACTTTATTTTTGAAATTGACTATAATTGTAATGTTCACATAACTTCTTTTTTTCAATTTTAAACAAATAACTAATGTAAGTTACTTCTGAAATATCTTCCAATGACCTTTCTCTTATGGCGATTATAATCAATGGCAAATTTTCTTTCACCGTTACACAATCTGAAAACTGACAACCTGTTCTGTAAATTTTTACTGGAAAACGATTTCCTCATTTTGCTCTAAAATCAGTGGTGCTACAAGAAAAAATAATGGTCATTCCCTTGTTATCTTATGCAGAGGAAGGCTAAGCACTTATATGCTATAGACATACCTTTCGTCTTATGAGGAAATATATCTTTCAAAAGGATAATGTCTTTTGTTTTCACGAAAATCGAAACGGTGCAAACACATAGTAATTTTTGTTTTTCTGAAAGTTGCCGAAACAGCAGTTCAAACTTTTTACTGCTGTTGCGAAATGGGTTGAATGGAATTCTGAAAGCTTGGAATCTTTGTGGTTAGACAAAAAAATACTATATATATTTCTTTTGCATTGCTGCTTTACATGTTAAAGAGAGTTTTGACATTACTATGAAATAAAATATTTTGTCCTTAAATAAGGATGTGCTAATGACCAATGGATTCCGTCCATTGCTCATGAAGGGTACATGACTTCCTTTTCGTTTTAGTCGCTTTTTGTGCACACATTGACTTCATCCAGCTGTAATGAATCAACGTGAAATGCATCATCTATATGCAGAGGGATTTGTATTAAAATATGAGTGATCATGAAAATTCCTTTCTTTCTCCAAGCACTAAAGCCCGAGAAGTTACATAAAACATATTTTTTTGTGAGTCATAATGAAAAGATTTCTTTCGGATATACTGAGGTACAAAGACATGTTTCATTGAAATCCAGGTTATTTAAACTCCAATGCCAGCATTCGGAATTTCGGGCGAGGAATTGTTTTATAAAATCACTTAACCTTATACTTGAAGAAAAAATACTATTAAGCTTTCGCCGGGAATTTAGCTATCGACTGCATTACTAATTCAGATACAGAAAAGTATTGTTTCAAAAATCAGAAATAAAAGAATAAAAGAGCAAACTGCTGAATTTAGTGCGCTACTTAAATCGTATGTTCTACTCTTTATGAAAATTGAAACAGCATGAGAGACTGCCGGTATTAGATTGAAACTTATACATATATATACAACAGGTTGGGACATGCAAATGAGTTGAATATCAGGCAAATTCTGCATGCGGCTTTAGTACAGCAACGTCCGACCTTTTTGGTCTTGGGGATAAAACGTTAGTTTAAATGAGATGTTACAATCAGGGAAGTGCAGACATTGAATCAAAAGTATGTTCTTTGTGTCTCAGCATGCCACATCGCAGAACAAATTTGCATTTTGAACACCTCACAGACTTTGAGCGGGAACGATTCTACAAAGGAGAGAAGCTGTATTTTCCTTCATGGAAATCGCCGCTCGTATGGGACTAAAGCTAATACAGTGATTCGAACCAGGTGTCAATGGGAAAATGAAGCTTGGACACAGAAAAATCCTAGAAGTGGACCGCAAAATCGGACGACTACATGCAATGACGGACAACTCCACTGCATGGCAGTGACTGATCCCTCGGCGACATCCACAGTATCTGTTTAGCAGTACACTACTTTGACAAGTCACGTTTTGTCCTCCAGCAGGGTTCGAAATTGCCAGCCCAAAAGAAAGCTGGTGTCCCACTGTGGCTAATTCCTTTGGCTCTCAATCTCAGGCTGAAATGGAGTCTGCAAGAGACACTGAGCCACTGATCGGTAAGAGGTCGTGGTTTTTAACGAGTCACGATTCAACTTGTTGCATTATATGATGATCGCATATGGGTTCACAAACTTCGTGGTTAACAGCACTTTGCAGCAGGCATTTGCAGATGAATACCGGCTGAAAACCAATCGTCATGCCTTGGGGCTCTATTGGGTTCAATTCTCAATCTCTCCTGATATGAATTCGGGGATACCACAACAGCCAGCAATACATCAGGGGTGGTTTAGGGGTAGAGGTGGTACTTTTTCTTTAGAGTTGTTCTGGAGCTGTTCTCCAGAAGCAAAATACTCGGCGACCTGTAGTCCGAAATATTCAAGACCTCTTCAATACACGACAAATACCGCTTCTTTCCTGGCCTGAAGGTTCTCCGGATATGTCACCGATACAGCATGTCTGAGACATGGTGCCTAAGAAATTGGCCCGTCAAGTACAACCGCCAGTCACTATCAATGAACTCTGATCTTGCATAGAAACAGAGTGAGAGGTTATTCCCAGGACGATATCAAAAACATCATCCATTCACTGCGATGAGGGGTGGAAACTGTTATTGTCGCTGCAGGTGGCTTAACCGGATACTGATTTTTGAAGCAAAAACATCTGGTCTCTTCAAATGTAGTCAGTTATATCCTGTAACATGAGGGATAAGTGATGTAAATTTCATTTGAATAGTGCGACACTTTCTACATGTTGAAATTTTTAAAGGTAGTAGTGTAATATTGATCAAAGTAGTGTGGTTAGTCATAGAAATCACGTTCCTTTAACGGTTGTATGCTTTAGTGTCATACGTCCATTGTGTTATTTATTGTGATTCCGTTCTAATTTTTCTTAATACGAGACCAAAGTGCTCAATATTTAATAGATATCCTACTTTTCTTGTATGTCACGCAGGGAAGTAAAAAAAAATAAAAAAAAATAACATTAAGATGCATTCGTTCTTTGAAACGAAACGACGGCTGAACGTATGACAGATTTCTTACACAATTTTTTGCTGTCCACTCAGTAGACCAAAGCATGTAACGACTTCTTGTATTTAGGGTGGCAAACTGGACATTGAACTTAAAGGACGAATTATTGTTTTTATTTTTACTTTTAGCCAATGGACTTGAAGAACTTTGGCCTATCGAGGTCCTTGTGTCAATAACACATAACAGAAAATCAAACAATTTCCCATGCATAATATACGAAACAGGAACGTATTGAGATCACGGCTTAACATGTCGCAATAGCAGAATTAAAAAGTCTCTCAGGTTTCTTATTACTGAGAAAATCTTGCGAATATACTCCAGGGCATTACACAAAGGTTTTTAAGAAACAATTCATAGGAGAAAGAAATAAATCAGCGACAAGAGCTAGTGTAGCTCAAGGCTGTCTTCCTGAGAAGGAATTTCCATGAACGGTGTAATTACATACAGGCATGTAAAATATTGGGTAAAGAGAAAAAATGGTTTTAAGGATGTAATTAAATACAGGTATATCAAAGAATGTATGTTTTTTAAAAATAAAGTCCTGGAGTTTGTAAGCAGTCTGATTTCATAGAAATAATACAAATTTTCTCGTGGTGTTAGGATTTTTATTGAACACAAAAGAAACCTGTCCCGTTTTTTTAAATGTAAATGCATTCACTAAATTTAATATTTTTAAGTAAATACTTTTTATCCCTAATACGAAACGCCCAAATGAACATTAGTGTCTTCTAAAAAATTATGCGCATAAATTTCAACAACCAATCAAGTTTCTAAAGATTTTCGTTTTCATATTAAATTTCTCGGTTTTAAGCACATTACAATAATAGAATCAAATTAGTCGCTAACATGACAGTAATGTTTTTTGAAAATAGATTTTATTAAATATTGCTCAAAGAAGTTTTAAAGCAAAGTTTAGAGTAATTTGTTAAAATCATTATGTACATATATTTGCTAAAATTTGTAAGAATGAAGGTCCTTCAATAAAATGGTAAATACTGCAAAACTGGCATTGCGCCAAATAAAAAATATTAGATTATTCTTTATGTTTCCTTTACAGTAACATAACAGACCACTATCCATGTCTCAATGGTTTTGAAATCAAGTTAACAGTTTTGACGATACATTCAGCTCTCTGTTTGATAATATTTCCAGACTTCTACTGTTGTTCAAGCTACAGCAGTACTGATACACCTTCGAAAGGTGTGAGATGCTAATGTGAATACTTATGTTCGAGTGATTTACAATTGGTCCGCGTTATCATCCATGACAAAGTGACTGCGTGGACAATCACAAAGTGTTTTTGTCAACGATGACGTTTTTTTCACATGACGGAAAATACATTTTTGCTGATGTAAAACCATGTAGCACTAGGAATGTTTGTTACCAAACATTCCTAGTTCTACATGGTGTTTATGATTAATGCCTTATTCATAAAATTACCAACAATTTTAAGAAAAAGGGAAATCTCACCTGGAAATGCAACGAACTGATAATGAGCCATTGAAGCTCAAGGAAATACACGGTATACTTCTACTTAGGTAGACCTCGCTCTATGTAATGAATGATATCGATGACCGGAAAACCAAGTCCTGCTTTCAGGCGACAAGACACAATTTATGAATATCAAAGCCGCTCCTCTTACTCTCGTGACCGTTCAGATATTTTTTCTTTTGGGGCGGCATCAATCTTATTCGTACCAAGCAAGACACTTGATAAATGAGGTCCTTCTAGGAATGGAATTTCCGACCGCAGTTGTTTATCTCCTGTGGTATGTCACCCAATTGTTCGATTAACGTTGTTCAAGAAGACTCACGTAGGTAACAAAAACTTAAGTTGGATACATTTCCTAAATTTCGTGTCACTTCAACTAGTCAGCTGCTGAGAGATATAAAGAGCGCTCTTAAGGTGGATATAAAGGCATGTCTAACGTAAAGCTTCTGCTTATAGGTGGCGCTGAAAATCGCACGGTTGTTTCCTACCCCCTTCTTGCGGGGGTTTTAGTGTCATGGTCACTTTCCCTTATCAGATGCAGGATCAGTTTACAGCTCTCTACAAAGGCGTGGCTACCTACCCTCCTTTCTCACCCCCATGTTTCCCAAGCTCAGTACACTTCCTTTACAACGTCGTTTTAGGAAAAGCCCTGGTTTTAGGCAAGTAAAATGCAAGCTTTTTTTTTCTGCTAACACAAGACATCCGAAAATTTGTGATATATGACAGCAAAGGGGAACTGATAAACAATTCAAATTTTAACAGATAACGATGAAGGAGGAAATTTACTTTACTATTTTATCTTTTTTCACTATTTTCAAAGTTATATATCAATTTTTACTCTATCCTTTTTCAGTTTCACTGTTTTATACCTGCACTTTCTTACCAGTAATGCCTGATAGCATATGCATGTCGTCCAAAAGACATCAGCAGGTGCCTTGCCAATAAACCATTTTCTTCAACCTAGATTGAATTTCTTGTCCTTTTATGGCTATTATGTCTTTTGTGTAGAGAGTAAATTCTCTTTAGAATATAGGATGTTGTGCTCCAATTGCGCTTGCGATCAAGAAATTACACGTGACTTGAAATACAAAGCATTTGTGCTATGGGCATAGTACTGGCCCACATCAATCCGTATTTCTCCAGTACTACAGAGGAATAAACCAAGCACATAATTACGAAGTTCATAATGTTAACATTTTTAGTTTCATACAGAGAGCCTAATGGTCGAATATATCGGTGCATATTTCTTCCGTTACATTAGTTGGGACCGATTTCGTCCGCTAGCGGCATTTTGCAAATTTGTATCAGCATCTAGGTTGTTTTGAAAATTAGAGAAGAAAAAATTAGGGAATCGCTAATATTTCCCTGCAAAGAATAAATGGGTTTATAAAAATATTATATATACATTAGTGGCATAAAAAACCTGTCCGTGATGTAACATAGTTTTCAATAAATAATATTTTGGAAAAACACTTGCTCACAAAATAAGTGAAGAGTCGTTTGCTAGGTTATATTCCAAAACGCAATGGTTTTTCAAATAACATTTTTGTACCAAGGATTGAAAGTGAGTTTCGAAGATATTTTCTGTGTTGGGAAGCGAATGTTTTTCAACTGATAATCCACGAGTACGAATGAATTTATACACGGAGCTTGTAAGTAGTATTATGTTATTATGCATTGGTGAAAATTTTCATTTAGCGCATAATAGCTTTTCAACATTTTTTATATATACAAAATTTCCTTTGAATACAAATCTTAGAGTATGATAAATATGTCTAATGCACCCAAAGTTAATATTTACGATATTACAATAGTACGGTTGCAGCCTAAAGGAGTGATGCTTTTTTCCCAAGCGGAAGATTAAGTTTATTTGTTACTCCAAACAACCATTATAAGCACATATTTGTACAAGTACAAAATTTATTTCTTTTCTGATTTGTGGCTTGTAAATGAAAAGCATTCACGTAGAATGAGTTATTTCGGTTCGTCATAGCGGACAGAATATAGAAAGTAAGAGAATAGAGGTCGATCACAATGTCCGAAATTCTCTATATGCCCGGGGAAGGAAACAGCAATCCATATGGGAAATTACTGAACTCTGAGAAAATATGAATAATCGATATCTGTAAAGCTGGAATGCAGTACCCTGAGGTTACGCCAACCTAGCAGAGTGCAATGCTATGCACCCCATGGTGTCATGATGGACACAGCAGTGCAGATACAGTTCCGGACTTCCGCACATTTTGATCGAAAATAACTGCAGACATCTAGCGTGCATGCTGCAGCAAATCGTACACTCTACCGGACTACAGTTTACAAAACAGAGGCATCATTTGGAAACCCGACACTCTTTTCTTAGGAACAGCTTGCTAGCAGATTCTTTGCAAACCTATTGCCCCGCAGTCCGGGCCGGCCCGTGATATTGTACTAGGTTCACTGTAAACCGCCAAACAGGAAAACAGCCACACCGGAAGATTGCTACGCAGGAAAACTGCCACACCGGAAGATTGCCACACAGGAAAACTGTTACACGCTTTTCATTAAGGGGCCGGGCACAAATTGCTATTCCTCCGAGGAACATTTTGAATGTTTGGCAGTTTTTCAAGTTTCTGAATTATGTGTGGCAGTTTCCCAAGGTGCCTAACGAAGATGTAATTAAAAACACCCCCAGGAAAAAATACTACCGGAGAAAATACCCCCGAAAATTGAAAAGCGGAAAAAATGCCCCCGGAAAAAAAAACCCGGAAAAAATACCCCCGGAAGAAATACCCCCAGAACAAATGGTTTACTGTAAACTGCCACACAGGAACACTGATGTGTGGCAGTGTTCCGGTGTGGCAATTTACCGGCAACCCTGCCACACATCTTCAGCAACTTGGTTACAAAAGTTCAAGGGGGGTCTATAAAGATTGCCGTGTCTGGGCCTACATTGAAAACTTAATTGGGAAACGAATTTCGGGAAAACGTTCCATGTAAGCCAAGCGAGAATTGTACTTTAATTTGAAGAAATAAATTGCCGAGGATCAGAGGTACACTTGGTGGGAAGGGGGGGGGGCTCTGCCCCGAACTTCCGTAATATTATATTCTGGGTCGCTGAAGTCTGTCAGTGTATTCAGGAAGTTCCCCTTGAAGTGTCCGCGAGGTCCATGGGTTTGGGGGGCTTCCCCCAAAATGTTAAAATGCACGTAGAGCTGCAAACATTAGTACCGTGTTTTATATAATGATTCTGTACTCGACCACGAATTTTCAGCGTTTCTAAGAGCTATTCAGGGGTAACATCGAGGATACACTGACCAACTCTAGAGGTCCAGAATATAAAATTACGGAAGTTGGGGGATAGAGCCCTCCAAACCAAGCACCTCGTATCCCTCTCACAGGCTTCACCAAATTTCTGGGGGAGGGGGAAGGGCATACATAGTTTACCATTAAACAGAACATGAAGCATAGAAATTACGAGCAAATCCCTTACCTTGAAGACTTGTCTGCGCTCTTAGAAACTTGCACCCCACTCTCCTGAAAATTCGTGGACGTGTAGAGAATCATTATGTAAAGCATGTTTCTAACGTTTACAGCTCTACGGCCATTTGAACATTTTTGGGACCCCCACCCCAAAGCTCACGGACCTCGCGGGCGCTTCAAGGGGAACTTCCTGGATACACTGACAGACTCCAGTGGCCCAGAATCTAATATTACAGAAATTGGGGGTTTAGCCCCCAAGTGTACCTCGGATCCTCGGCAATTTATTTCTTCAAATTAAAGTACAATTCTGGCTTGGCTTACATGGACAGTTTTCGCGAAATTCGTTTCGCAATTCAGTTATAAAAGTAGGCCCAGAAAAGGCAACCTTTATAGCCCCCCCTTTAAACTTTTGTAGCCAAGTTGCTGAAAGATGTGTGGCAGGGTTGTCGGTAAATTGTCACACCGGAACACTGCCACACATCAGTGTTCCTGTGTGGCAGTTTACAGTGAACCGTTTGTTCTGGGGGTATTTTTTCCGGGGGGGATTTTTTCCGCTTTTCAGTTTTCGGGAGCATTTTCTCCGGGGGTGTTTTTTCCCGGGGGTATTTTTACCGTTTACCGCCTAACGATGGGAAGGAGCTCTTTTGTTTGTCTGAATTTTCATGTCGGTTCATACTTAGGGCAACTGGCCACAGAAGTTCGAGGGGGAGGGGGTATAAAGATTGCCGTTTCCTGGCCTATATTGACAATTAAATTAGGAACTCCAAACAAATTTCGAGAAAACGTTTTATATAAGCCAAGCGAAAATTGCTGTGTTCAGGAAAGGACAATAAGATGAGAATTTTAATAACGCTGCACTTTTACTGAGGCACTAAATATTTACATAACATGTCAAATTTGTAATATTGTTCTTTTACTTAAATAATTCAGAAGCATTACACCTCGGCCGTTTTAACAGCTTTTAATCCGCCGACTTTATATTCATAACGCTTACGTGTCAAATCAAGTCAATAGGATTGCGCTTTTACTTAGGCACAAATATTAAAGTTCTAGGCAACAGGCATAGGCCTTTTTAACAGTTTTTATTCTACCAGTGTCATATTCACGGAGTTTATATATCAAATCAAGTTATTAATATTGCGCTTTTATTTAGGCACGAAATATTTATTCACAGGCCCGAGGCCTAGGCTTAGGCTCTTTTACCAGTTTTCATTCTACCAATGTGATATCCACAACGTTTACACAGAAAATGAAATTAATAATATTGGGCGTTTTCTTAGGCAGGAAATTTTAATTCATAGGCCCTAGGCCTAGGCCTTTTTAACAGTTTTTATTAAAAAGGCCTAAGCCCGGGGCCTATGAATTAATATTCCCTGCCTAACAAAACGGCCACACATAATTATCATATTCACAACGTTTACACAACAACTAAATGTAATAATATTGCGCTTTTACTTAGGCAGGAAATATTAACTCCTAGGCCAAGGCCTTTTTGACAGTTTTCATTCTACCAATGCCAGATTCACAAAATTTACACAGCAAATGAACTCAATAATATTGGGGTTTATTTAGGCACGAAATATTAATTCATATGCCTCAGGCACTGTTTAGTTTTTGCTTTATCAATGCCACATTCACAACGTTTGCACAACAAATAAATGCATTAATATTGCACTTTTACTTAGGCACGAAATATTAATTCATAGACCATAGGTCTGGGCCTATGAATTAACATTTCGTGCCCAAGTAAAAGTGTAATATTAGTAACTTGATTTGCTGTTTAAATGTTGTCAATATGGCATTGAAAGAATCAAAAATTTAAAAAGGCCTAGGGCCTATGAATTAATATTTTGTGCCTAAGTAAGCGCGCCCAACATTATTAATATGAGTTGCTGTGAATATGACATTGGTAGAATAATTGTTTGGACTTCCCAATTCAATTTTCAAAATAGGCCAGGAAACGGCAATCTATAACCCCCCCTCCCCCTCGGACTTCTGTGACCAGTTGCCCTAAGTATGAACCGACATGAAAATTCAGACAAACAAAAGAGCTCTTCCCATCGTTAAGCACCTTGGGAAACTGCCACACATAATTCGGAAACTTGGAAAACTGCCACACATAATTCGGAAACTTGGAAAACTGCCACACATTCAAAGTGTTCCTCGGAGGAATAGCAATTTGTGCCCGACCTCTTAATGAAAAGCGTGTGGCAGTTTTCCTGTGTGGCGGTTTTCCGATGTTTGGCAATTTTCTAAGTTGCTGAAAGACGTGTGGCACAATTCCTGTGTGGCGGTCTTCCGCCAACCATTGTTAATGCGTGTGCAAGGTGGAGGTCTGGCTGCCTTTAGATGAAATTAAGATGTTTTGTTACACACATGCCACCAGCCCCCACCCCACCCACTCCACACACACGCTTTTCTTGAGGCACGCAGTCTACATAGTGATAGCATTATCTTCCAAAAATTCAATGAAAACCCTTACAAATTGCCAGTTTGTATTTCGAGGGAGAATCCTGTAAGAATACACATCATAAAAAAATGCATCCTATGGGAATACTTCCAGGAACTTTCAGAACAGGCAACAGAAAAATGAAATATTGAAAATCGACTGAGGAAAGTGTATCAGAAATGACGACGGGGTATGTTTCCTTCACGCAGCCGGTGTGTGTTTTTGTGTGTGTGTGGGGGGGGGGTCAAACTAACTTACACGGAAAATTCCCAAATACTGATTTTACACTTAAAAGTTCTCAGGGAATTTCTTTTTTCCTTTCGATTAAAACATTAAGTTGTAGTCCCTTGATTAATGCGAGGCTCGAAACCAACTTAAGATAGCACTGTATGTACGAAAGTATCTAAAGAAAAACAGGGTACGATGAGTTACCTAAATTTTGTAGTGTACGCATTTTTATTTAGTTTCTCTTTTTATTATATTAGCAATCTGGATTTCATTAGCAATTACGTTAAAACAAATAATTCAAAATCCTTCAAAAATGAAATTAAAAAAAAATGTATTTCCTTCCCCACTGAAATCCTAATTTTCTTTTTTTCTCTAAATATATAGAGTATTTTTCCTGTATTCAGTCTCTTCACCTCACACGTTCCCCGTTGTTCCGATTTTTTTAGGCAGAACATACAAAATCAGTTCAAAATGCAAAGGAATCTACAATCATCTACAACTAATGAAACACGGGGAAGAACAATAGGTGAGATAACAACAGGCAGAAAAACAACAAATGCGGAGACCACAGGCCCAGGAAAACTACACTGACTGACTATACGTCAAACTAAGGGGACTGTGAAGGGCAAGCTAGCCAGTATTATGAATCCGCATCATACTCCAATCCCGCTGTGTTCCTTGCTGTGAACATTTCTCTAGCTTCCCCCATTTACGACTTGATGACCTAAACGTAGATCATTGCATCTTCCTATCTTTCGAAAGAACAGTGCAGATAGAACAGAATCGCGGTGAGGTAGGGTCCTAACTTGGAAAAATCGTTTTCCCCACGGTTGCTTACCCATACGCATTTGTCAGATTGTAAGTTTATTGCCTGTGTTTAGCGAATGTTGGCAGAAGATTTCTGTACCTTC
This sequence comes from Macrothele yani, assembly GCA_039090855.1. Taxonomy (NCBI): domain Eukaryota; kingdom Metazoa; phylum Arthropoda; class Arachnida; order Araneae; family Macrothelidae; genus Macrothele; species Macrothele yani. The sequence continues at coordinate 13,282,467 of CM077033.1, read as the reverse complement.
CACTGCCCACCCCCACCCGTCTCCAAGTTGCGTAAACTTGCCAGATGGACTAAGCTGCCGAAAGTGCAAGGATATTGATTGAGTAACTTCTCGTATCAAATCTATTACTAAAACGCTCTGCCATTTTGAAAATTTTAAATATCAATTTTCACACAGACAAAAATGGATTCTGAGCAATGATTATGTTGATTTTCATCCTAAACGCTCGTCACCGTTTTCCGAAGAGTAGGTATAGCTGTTCCGTACCTTCCACGAAGGTTAGTTGACGGGGACTATATTTCCAGGATTTTATGGCTTGAGGTAGGACTGGGAGTGGATGAGACAGTGGTATTGTGTGGGCATACAGTTGTTGTTCTCTTTGGTTTTTTTTTTTGGGGGGGGGAAATATATTTCTTAATGTTAATAAAAATTATACATACACTGACGGAAAAAAAATCCCAACACCAAGAAGAGGCTGTGTTAGATAAACGACAGTTGGTAGGCGGTGAGAGTACATCTGTAAGATGACGTCTATGCAAATTTCGCGCTTGGCGCATACGTGTGGCGCTAGTAGCGCCCCTCGGAACATGCAAAGCAGGTTTGCTGTAAATACGCGCTGTAACGTTCGTGAGCGTTAGTTATCGTTGAGATTCGACGTAGTGTATTGATGTTAGTCAAGAATGCCTTTAAGAAGACGAAGAAGCCATTATCAACAGCTCATGGAGTTTGAACGAGGTCGTGTAATAGAGCTACGAGAAGGTGGATTTTCTTTCCGCCATATTGCAGAACGACTTGGCAGGAATGTAGCTGCTGTGCATGATTGTTAGCAGCGAGCGGTGGTCAAAGAAAAGTACTGCCTCAAGAAGACTGGGCTCTGGCCGGCCACGTGGCACTACTGAGAGGGAAGACCGCCGTGTACGGCGTATGGCCGTGGCGCATCGTACCGCGTCTGCGGCAGCAATTCGAGCTGTAGTTGCCACCACACTGACACAACGAACTGTTACAAATTGGTTACTTGAAGGACAGCTCCGAGCCAGACGCCCTGTAGCGTGCATTCCACTTACTCCAAACCACTGCCGTTTGCGACGTCAGTGGTGTCAAGCTAGAGCTCATTGCTAGTCGGAGTGGAGATCTGTTGTGTTTTCTGATGAACGCCGGTTCTGCCTGGGAGCAAGTGATGGCCGTGTGTTGGTTAGAAGGAGGCCAGGTGAGCGCCTGCAACCAACCTGTCTGCGGTCGAGACACACTGGACCTACACCTGGAGTTATGGTCTGGGGAGCAATTTTCTATGACAGCAGGAGCACCCTCTTCGTTATCCCACGCAGCCTGACGGCACAGTTGTACGTCGGTCTGGTGATTCAACGTGTTGTGCTGCCATTCATGAACAGCATTCCAGGGGTGTTTTTCAACAGGATAACGCTCGCCCGCATACCGCTGTTGTAACCCAACATGCTCTACAGAATGTCGACATGTTGCCGTGGCCTTCTAGAACACCAGATCTTTCACCAATCGAGCACGTATGGGACATCATTGGACGACAACTCCAGCGTCACCCCCAACCAGCATTAACCGTCGAGGTATTGACCGACCAGGTGCAACAGGCATGGAACTCCATCCCACAAACTGACATCCAGCACCTGTACGACACAATGCATGAACGTTTGCGTGCTTGCATCCAACATTCTGGCGGTTACACCGGTTATTAATGTACCAGCATTTCACATTTAAAATGGCTTTTCTCGCGCTTACAATAAGCTGTGATCTTGAAACCTTAATCGATTAAATATGTTATCTATTCAAATGTATTGCCCCCATTTCATACCTCTACAACTATTTTTTCGGGGTGTTGGGGTTTTTTTTCAGTCAGTGTATTTATTCATTTGCAGTTCTTTTATGTCAGTTCAACTCACATTACTCGAGGTCATACGTGCGAGGATTATCAGATTTTTATTTATTTATTTGCATGCGGCTCCATTTTGCCTACGTAATAATAACACGCTGAGAGAAAAACAACAACAGAAGAAAGGAAAGAAAGAATGAAAAATTGTTATCACAGCTAGCTTCCATGGCAAACATTTCCTGCGTATGAAGAAGACACATATGAAAACCGCAATTCATTTTTTCTAATCCCATATTGCCAAATGGAAATCGGCTGTAAAACGAGGAATGAAATTTCAGTAGCAATTTTACTTCCTATTTTGTGTAAAAACATTTTGCCGAATCCCATATTGCCAGATATTAAAGGAAGGGGCAGGGGTCATTAGTGGACGTGAAAACAAAATTTCAGTCTAAAATCGTCTTCCCATTTTGTCTGATCAAATTCTGCCAAATATTTGTGACACAAGACGGGGGAAAGTTACTAAGGGCAATATTAACGTTCTCTGAATGATTTTTGTGTTCTTTCACGTTGTTACGCTTTTGGTCAGTTCTCATTTCTGGATAAACCTTTTGTTTTTCCATGTCTTGTGTGTAAATATCGTGTACTTATTTACAACAAATGCATAAAAATTGTTTTATGGTTTACGGGTTATTTTCTCAAATTAAAAAAAAAGATTGATTTATCCTAGACAGGAAATGAAACATGATGAAAAACGAATTTAAAAAGCTATTACAAATTCCGAAACGAAGACTGTTGCTGCTATTTGTGAGCTCATATCTAGCTTTTGTTCTTTTTTAAAAAAATAAAGTACCAAATTTTTATATCATACGCTTGTTTTACCAGTGACCTGTTCAGTGTGGGGTGGACAAGTTTGCCGGGCCACTCTTCATTAGGTATCACTTGGTTCTTCGTTCTCTGGCTGCTTTTTTAAAAATATATTGGTACATATTTTTAAATATATATTTTACGAATAATAAGAAGCGCCCTTTAGTATGGGGTACATATTTTTATCGCTTTGCAATATTTTGGCAGATGTTTTCTTCGGGATATCTTTTTATTTACATCTTCAATATTTTGGGCCACCCCATAAAGAAATCCTCCGTGTGTCTTACTTTTACTATTCATTATTATTGATAATTATTTTTCTCTTCATTTTTCACAATTACATTTTTTTCATGGAAAAAAATAATAAACGAAAAATAATGTTGATTCGTTCGTTCTGTCGCTGCCAAAGTTTCATTCCTTGTCCCAATAGCGCTGAACATTATTCGTGAAGAAGGGTCAACACAATAGGTTTCACACGTAATTACTCTTTCCCCAAATACTACAGAAACCTGATACCGTCAGTCAATCCCCTTCGCTGAGGAGGAAGTCTCATCCCCCATCCCCGGCTTAGCTGGAATGATTCGTAAAAGCTTTGGTCAGCATCTTAGAGTAACCAGCATGTGATTCTTTTTTACATAAGTTTGAGTGTAGAAAAGCCAATAAACTGTAATGTAAATGATATAAATGATTACTGACATCCTAAACTAATGGCTATGACAGCTCAGTTATTATTATTTGTGAGAAAACTTTTAATATTCAAGGAAAACCTCAAGGTTATGCCAGATTTTCAGTACTTGGCGTACCTAGAGCGCCACCTAGTAACCATAGGCTACACTACTCCATCTCAAAGAATTTTAATTTTAAAATATTTCCTATAATTTTTTCTCAAATTTAATTGCCACTCCCTATAGTTCAGTGCCTTCTTCGCATGTGTGCGAATTTTCACAAGTCAGGAAGCATTTCTTGTATGAGAACTTATGTAACAAAATTTTCCCATTGAAAATACATTGGCGGATTTTCACTTGACGTCCACCTTAAGAAAACCGGAAAATCATTATTTTAAACAAGCCCCAAACTTAACCATTGGTGTGAAAATCGAAAAAAAAAACATTTAGCTGGAACGGGGGATTTGAAGTTACAAATAAGTGTGGTGTTCCACCGGATAATTTATCAGTTATTAAAAAGGGATCATTGATACCAAAATTGAGTGATGTGTCTTCGAATGCTAAAAGATAATGCTTTTTACCAGATGGAAAACAGACAGCTGTGGAAATATTGAAGGGATTCAAGTCAATAGTGATGAACAATCAGGAATGAGAACAAAATTAAAGTAGAAAAGAAAGCCAGTTAAAAAAACGTGCTATCAAAGTATGAAATTTCTGAGTTTACTTTAAACATAGAAGTATCATCTCTTAGGGGAAGCAAAATAAGTTATCTTTTGCCCAGATAATTTCCATGATCTACTTAAACGATGAAAGATTTCCGCCTTTAGCATGATTTAATGATTAAAAGATGAGAAATATATACAATTAAAACCATGAGCACTTTCGAGGCAGCCGCTGCCTCGAAAGTGCTCATGGTTTTAGGTTTTAATTGTATATATTTCTGCTCTTTTAATCATTAAATCGTGCTAAAGACGGAAATCGTTCATGGTTTCAGTGATTAATGTCGCACGAGTCTTCAATATTTGTTGCTCCATGATCTAAAATTTCAAAATAATGTTAATTTTAAATTTCGTGCCATTGATCTACAATATGTGTTTGCTGAAAATACAGATTTTTTTACATCAGGTGACACCCCTACTGAGTTTATTTCGTTTCTGAAAATAAGTACTGGCTGAGCGGTAATTTTTTTATTTCATTTTCTTCGTAATTAATGTTCATAATTTTGATTGAGATACATACCACTGAAAAAGGTTTAGTTTTGAATGATACGTAAAAATGTCTTGACTTTTCATTGTTTCCTTTTTATACAAATAATTTTGGTAGTTACCAATTGTGATATATATATATATATATATTTCTTGTAGTTACCAATTGTGATATATTTTGGTTCATTTACTATAATTATATTTCAGGATACGAATATCATTTTCTAATATTAGTGAATACAGGCCCGAAAGAAATATTTTCAAAAGTTAGCTCATCTTTGACGCCGCAGATGCTTCTACAGCTCCCCGAAATTAAAAGTCACAGGGGGATAAATCTGGGCTGTATTCTGTATGCTGGAATGTCTTGGACCTGAATTTGAAAATTTAGTACTGAACGATTTGCGCGGTGTTGGGGCGGGCGTTTTAATGAAGCCAAATGTCTCCTGCCGTTAGCCGTTCCAGCCGCTTGGACTTGAGTGGTGCAAGTAGAGATCTGAATTTTTCGGCATAGCGGTCAGCGTTTACGGTCTTTCCGGTGGCGAGAAATTCCACCAACAGAAGACACTTCTGTGGGAAAACGTTCAACATGACCTTTCGTGCACTTGTCTGCATTCCCTTTGACTTTGGGGTGCAAAAGACGTTTGCTTCGATCGGCTGCTTTTTCTTTAGCTTTCAGGTTGATAATTAAAGCACCACGTTTTATTACCAGCAATGATGCTGTTGATGAAGTGCTGACCTTCCTCATGATTCTGCAGTAAATACACCCATGCGACTGTATTTCTGCACCGAGTGCAAATTGTGTGTCACTCACTGCGCGCAAATCTCCCGGTACTGTCAACAATCCCGGATAGTGCTGTGCACACTCCCTACACTGATTCCAACTTTGTCAGCAAATTCTTACACGGTGACCCTTCTGTCTTTCCGAATCAGACTTTACACTTCAGCGACAGAAGCATCGGAGATCCCAAGGTGCACTGTTAAAAATTTCACAGTTAGATTACGGGCAATGGCCGGCAACTGGGGGCCCGGCCGTTGCCCATAAAACTACGGCTTGGCCCATTTTTGTGAAAGCCCATGAAATTACGGTCTGAACCCTAAATACTAAGCCCATAATCTGAAGAGCAACGCCCACAAAAAAATAAGTTTGACCGTATTGAGCTACGCCATAATTTGAAGGGCATTGCCCATAAAAAAATAAGTTTGACCGTATTGAGCTACGCCATAATTTGAAGAGCTATACCCGAAAAAATAAGTTTGACCGTATTAACTTAAGCTGTAATTTGAAATGCAATCCCTGTAAATATGAAGTTTGGCCATATTCGGTTAAGCCTCACGGCAAGTAGTCACCGACTTTTACATAAATGCATTTTTTGTGGAAGAGTGTGCAAGTAAATGCATGTTTTTTGTGGAAGAGTGTGTGAGTGTGAAATTGTTGGATACTTACATTATAACTGAATCAATTCAGTTCTAAATGTGAGTAATGATATTTTCATATCTTAAAATCAGGTTTATTACAATATGATAAATAATGACATCAGTTACACACAGATTTGTTTAACATTAGGCTTTACGAACTCTGTACACACAGTTGGTTGAACAATACTTACGTTTCTTTTAGACATGTTTTAATTGGAGAATTATTTCTAAAGCACAGTTGGTTGAACAATACTTAGTTTCTTTTAGACATTTTAATTTGCACATACGTACTTATGTAGTATTTGCATGAATGAATACAAAGGGCAGTTATGTAGTAAAGATATGTACAGGCATATTCTTGTATTTATATGTTATATCAATGACAAACAGAACTACGAACTGGCATCCGAGTACATTGCGTCTATAAGGGTATTCAATCCACAATGGCGTCAAAGTTGGTTTTTCATGTAGGTTTTGGCTAGTATTACATTTGACATAGGGTTGAATCATGCTTTTTTTGTTTTCACATTCACTGCCTTGTGTGCTGGTTCATTTTACATTCTACTGAGCACTGTGTTGTCAGTGTTCCCAGAACTTTTACTGTCTTGTTTCCTATCTCTAATTTTTGGATATTTACCTACTTTTCACATGTTTAGTAAAATTATGTCAAAAACTGGAAGTACTGCTTTTGAAAGATCACATTGCTTCCCCATAATTAAGGTATCAGAAAGAAAAGAAAAAAAATACTTGAATGGAAATGAGAGCTTTTGAACTTGATAGGGCATAATTTCAAATCTCAGACCCCCACCCAAAAGAAGAAACACTTGTTTAGACCCTGATTCTAACTGAGTCATTGTAGAACATTAATGCATATCAATATTTCTAAAATATTAAATTTTCCTGTTTGGAATGTTTTAGAAATGACTTCAGTGACTAAACCTGTTCTTTCATTGTTGTATTGCCACAAGGAAACCATTTTGGAGCACAAATTTTTTTTTTGGAAAACTATTAAATAGTTGAATTTATAATATCTTGGCAATACCTGAAGATACTGAAACAATTTTTATTGATGTGCAAATCAGGTGTTTAGTGACAAAGGAAAAGAACACGGCAGAATCTTTAAATTTCTCAAAAAACAATTTCATCACATCATTTTGTACCAATTTCAGCACTATCATCTTAAAACATGAAATACATGCTTTGCATATTGAACATTTTGAATAGACCTTTAAAATAGGAATTACAAAACGTGTAAAAAAATTTTCATATTTTTTAACTTAAAAAAAAAGTGGCTTCTGATTTATCTTAAAATATAAATTTTCCTGGGCATCCAGGTTTTACTACCTGGGTAGGTAAATAATTTATGTATATACCCAGCTGCGCATGTAACATTTCAGATATTTTCCAAGCCCTGCTTAAAGTGACACAGGTGAAAGATTTCACTCGCAGAAATTTAGAATGAAATCAATTCTTTTTTACATTTAACTTTAATTACCACATTTGCAAAGCAAAGAAACTGTTCATGATATATTTTCACTGTCATTTTCTTGGCCAGCATTTACCAGATTCAGTAAAAAAAGAATAACCGTCGAAACTCGTTATAATGAAATTCAAGGGGGACAAAAAAAATTGTAGCAACGTATTGTTCTTAAAACATTACGAATTTTTCATTAAAAAGTTAGTATGTACTACAGAAATTTTCATTACGCATAAGATTGCAATGCTGTAAAAGTGAAATAGTGCCCACAGAGACAAGCAAAGGTAATTTTTTTGTAATGGGAAGTTTTTGCTAAAGTAGTAATAATGAAATATATAAGCTTTAATTAATATGTATGTATGAAATTATGTACTGTATATATTTTTACTTATACATATCAGGGTTTGAAAAATACCATGCCTGAGTCGTGTGAATCATTGACCTGGGCAGGTAAATAAATAATCTAGTTGCCCTAGGTGCCAGACTGGGCAGTTAAATCTAAAAATGAAGTTCAGAATATAAGTTTCTACTACAAGAAAAAAGACAGTCATCGCATGTCATGTTGCTTTTCACTGCTAATCACTGGAAGTTGTATTATTGTTACGCAGTGCCAAGGACAGAAGAATATCACTTCTTTAATTATATTATGCTTTAGGTCCATAAATTGGAAGCATATGTAATTTTGCTCCAAATGTTTAAAGTCAGCGACTGAATGCATGCCTCTGATGGAACTAGCCTCTTGTGTTTATTGACAAAGGGTTAAAACTTCATATTTGTCATATTTTAATGTATTTCATATTTTTTCAGATATTTCATATTTTAAACGTGTTTTAAAGATTTTTATTGTAATATGGACCTGTGAGTCTGACACTGTGAAGAGAAGCTGCGATAGGAATAATGCATCGCTCCAGTGAAGATGTGAAGCTTTGGTCCGTTAAAAGGAAGGTTTGTTGCTGTGTGGAAATGACGGGTACAAGAGAAAGAGGACTTACGTTATTGGCAGAAGAGCAATAAATGTTGTAGTGATACGCTACAGAAAATAGGTACACAGCAGCCACCCTTTCTTTTGTTGTATCCTGTACGTTGTTGGCAGGAAAAACCGGATAAAACCTCTTCGATTTGCAAAAGATACATATGAGTAAGATAGAAACTCGCGTGCGAACAAGCTATTAACAGAAGAACCAAAAGTGCAGAGACACAGCAAATCTGTTCAAACCAAAACCGAAATTTATAGTTCCCCAGTTTTCTGTACAACATAGAAAAGCATATTAGTACTTTCGGTAAATGTGTACTTCAGCGTCCTAAACTATTTCGTTGGAAAAATTTAACTGTGGGTGAAAAGTTCGATGCACACATTTTTTTAAGCATGCAAAATAATAGGGAAAGGTGAAAAATTATATTTTTAAATAAAAAGGAAATAATTTTTCTGAAGTATTAACCTGCGAGTACGATGGTTTGTAGCAGGTGGTGCGGGAGGCTGAAGCGATGCTAACGGCCACCACGTGAAGGTGCTGTGCGACGGAGCGAAGTACGAGTTGGTAGCAAATGCGTGGAAAAATACGACAGCAGTAGGGTATATTTTTCGGAAGAGTATCGTGTAATTGTGCGCAGAAGTAGTTCAAACCTGTTTTATTCATTTTTGAGAAAGATATGTGCAGAATGTCGTTATTAGTGGTTTCACAGTGTCTCCGAATGGAAAGAAATTAAGGAATGTAAAATAATTTATGTACGACAGAAGTTTTGAGGAAGACGTTTTGGTTCCGGTTGAACCCAAAGTTTTAGTTTTGGTTTGGAAGATGTGCACAGGTAGGTGATTTCTTCAAGCACTTCATTTGCAGTTCTGCTGTTATTCAGTACATCGTAGCTCACATTTTTCCTCGTGACATGGATATTTTTCAAAATAAGCAATTTTCTTCAATTCATATATCGCACTATGGCAGGGAGACAGCTTCTTGTATTGTGGCGGATAATGAAATTTTAAGCCCTGACGAAATCCGAAATGACTGACGATTTTGTACTTCCGCTTTCTCAAAATTACCCTTAAAAAAACAAAAACTTACAATGATGCACAAATTCAACCTCTTTCTTTCTGCATATGCCTACAAGACTTTTCGATGACTACGTACTGCTAAACCGCTTCCTTCTTAATTCTTCCCCCGTTACTTGCCCTTCTCAACGAAGCTTCCATTCACCGGACTCCACCTTGATGCCGTTGCCCCTGTCTCGTCCTATGCCTATACCGCACGTACTCTTCCAAACCATCGCACTCTCAGGTAAATAAATACTTTGGAAAACTTATTTCCTTTTATCTAAAAATACTATATTTTTGCACCTTTTCGCATTATTTTGCATGCTTAAAATATTGTATGTCACACTTTTCCCACACAGTTACATTTTTCCGACGAAATAATTTAGACGCTAAAGTACACATTTACCAAACTTTCTATTTCGGATCAGGGAATCATATGCGAAAGAATGAAAAATTTCACGTCTGCTTTAAAAACAATTACAAAACATGAACAAACTATATTGTGTAGCATATGAGTATAAAATGGTTCGCTCTCCTGGCAAGAAGGTACTTGCTTGGACTTATAGTCATCCGCACGTGAATTGCACGGCGAAGCGAATCTTCCTTTCAACAAAGCAAATCTTCACATCGTTGCCGTAGTGATGTGTTAGGCCTACCACAGCGTCGCACTCGCAAGTCAATATTACAAGTTTCCGACAAAATAATTTAGGACGCTAATCTACACATTTACCGAATAATCTGCCAATGATGAAGATTGGAGTGCCATTTAAGGTGGATTCAGTAGTTTTAAAGAGTTTGTAGAAATCAATGAAAATGCATTATTGGGGAATTGAGGGATATTCAAGAAATAGCCAATGAAATTCAGGATGATGATGAAGAGACATAACGAAGAATTAACAAAAGATCCCCAGACTGTCACGAAAGCAGTAGAAGCTTTGGAAACACTGTCACTACATACAACTCACCGATACATCTAATTGCCACACATTCCTGTTTCAACAAACTTGAAAAAGCTGTTTTCAATGAGAGGCAACAGCAGAAACAGTCTTCAATTTTACATAACTTTAAAAAGCCATAAATATAAAAAAAGGTATGTAATTAAAATTTCGAGATCAAGTAATTTACATTTTTGAGTAATCTAAGCTTTAAAGTGTTAAATTTAACTAAGTAAATTCAATCATTGATATTTTTCTTATTTTGCATGTTATTCTCATGTTAATTACTTTTTAAACTTAATTTTGGCTGGAATTACACTAACTTTTACTTATGCTGCGCTCTTATTTATGCGTGCTTTGGTTTGCGCTGACATATATGTGAAATATTACTGTATACATGTGATGATGAGGTGATTATAGATATAATTAAAAAATATATATTTTTTGGCTCTTCTGGTTTCCAATTAAATTTATGTAATTTATGTGTTGAGTGGTAAAAAAGCTGTTTTCAATGAGAGGCATATGGGGTTTGTATATATGCAGATTTCCATTGTTTGCTTCTTCCTGCTGAAAACTAAGCTAGGGATGCCTATGAGTTAACTGAATATACCATAGTCACAAAATGATTGATAATTATATACTAAGGAATGTGAGTGAAATGGTATTCCTAAAAGCAATCAAAACCATGTAGCAGTCAGGGAAAATCACAAATGTGTTTCCTGAACGAAAATGTGACATTTCATCACATGAAACTTTTTTCCCGCCTCTAAATTGAGGCCACTGGTTCTAGGGAAGGAGAAAGCCAAAGCTGTTATGTTATGTAAAAAACAGGTTTCTTTTTTAAAGGTTTTAACGGCTAATGTGAGGAACTAAATGGGATATAAGCAGTCCCCGTCCCTAATTTAAGAGTCACTGGTTCCAGGGAAGAGAGAACGCCAGTGCTGTAAGACAAACACAACATCCATGCCATACCGGGATTCAAACCCGGACCCACTTGGACAAACAATCATAAGATGGTGCTTAGACCACTGCACCACCAGGGTGGCAAAACTAATGCCTCATATGGGACTCAAACCATATGTTAAATTGTGACTGCTAGCCAAAAACCTTGATGTACAACCAACTCTGATACCAGAACGGCTTGAACATCCTCTAGACCAATAGTTCTCAAAGTGGGTTTCACTAAAATAATAGGGGGGCATATGCGGATTTGTTAGCAACCATACCGAGTCACATAGTGAACCAATTTTCAAAACAAAATTAATCTGAATTTATGGCTAGTGCTGGTAGGATGTGTGGTGAAGTTTAGCATATTTAGCTGAAATTTCTGAAAAATGAACTAGTGGAACTTCTCATTACAGGGTGAAAACAATCTGTTCAATGTTGAAAAAACAAAACACAAGCAATGACCAAAAAACTTTATGAGAAAACCAAATTACAGGGAACAGCTCTGACCAATTTTCATAACTGAATTCATTATCATCAGAAAATGAGCAAACAATTGGAAACTTGATGTTAAACAGCTAATAATCGTCCATCTCTGCACTCTCCAAACATTTACAAGGCAGTATTTCCCATTCCCACTGAATGAACTAGTTACTCATTCACATACAATGCAGAAATGTGTAATCTTCTATTGCCAAATAAAAAACTTATGAGACATCTTTTAACTCTGGTTGGTTTGAAAAGCATTTGTTCTTTGAAATCACTGACTAGTTTTTTTTTTGTTTTTTTTTATTGGAGGTTTAACGACCACCGTGAGCAACTCAATGGGCTATAAGCAGTCGCCCGTCCCTAATTTAGGGTCACTGGTTCCAGGGAAGGGAGAGAGCCAGTGCCGTAAGACAAACACAACATCCATGTCGGACCGGGATTCGAACCCGGACCCCTTACGAACGAATGATCAGAGGCCAGCGCCTTAGACCACTGCGCCACCTGGGCGGCGACTAGATTTTGGATTCCAATGGAAAAAGAATTTCCAACATTGTCGAGCACTGCCTTAAGTATTTGTTGCCTTTTACAACTACATATTTATGTGAAACTAGCGTTTTATCCTTAACCACCATAAAAACTAAATATTGAAATAAGCTGGATGTTGAAGATAACTTGTTTGTACATAAGCAAGAAAACACAAAATATTGATGAACTTTGCAAGAGTAAATGAGCTCATACATCTTACTGATACTAAACAAATGACTTGACCAGTTTTATTTGATTTTTTTTTAGCCATTTGTGCAATTTCTGTGACATCAGTGTATGTAATTTTAGCAAATATATGTGTGTATTTGTATTTTTTATATATTTTATACCCACATAAACACACTGGAATAAACTTTTCATTAAAGAATATGCCTGTACATATCTGTACTCCATAGCTAATCTTTGTATTCATTGGTGCAAATATAATACTTCACAAGTTCTTAAGTACATGAGCAAATGAAAAGGAGTCTTAAAAAAAACCCAAAGTATTGTTCAGCCAGTTTGTGCTTTAGAAATAATTCTGTCTAAATTCAGGAGTTGAACACTATGCCGTAAAAAAAAAAGCACAAAACGATAAAACAATATTTATGCGTGTTATATTGCAAAATGGAATTCATTTCAGACTACAAACATACGAAGAATGCTGCCCTACGTAATTCCCAAATCAGCATGTACAGATCGAATTTATTCGACATCCTAGTCAACGCTAGGTATATACCTGGCGATAAAGACTTGCACAGAAAGTAAAGCACTGTATCATATTGATAGTAAAACATATATGGATGTGAGAGTTATGCCCCTACCCCAGTCAAATGAAATCTTAGCTACTACATAGATTTTCCTGTGTGACAATGCTTCAGCCACCCTCGTTTGGTGGTGAAACTTTTAAAATTATATATATATATATATACGTACACAGTTCGTGAGCTTAATATCAAACAAAAATGTGTGTAATTGATTTCGTTACTTTTACATATCATAATAAACTTAATTTTAAAAAGTGTCTACTCACATGTATTCATGGCGTCTTTCCTGCACATGTTCGTGACTTCGTGTTCGTCAGTTAGGGATGGGCAATATTTATCAATATCTCGAAATATCGATATTTTTGTCCGATATTTCGATATATAGTATTGATATCCAAGTTACGATATATCAGAAAATCACTATATCGGTGCGATATTCAATATATCAGCCCATGGCTGATGTGATTTAACTTGTGGAATGAAATCTGTGTTCTTTCCTCTGGCATGTCACGAAAATTATGTTGCTTGAGGACTATCAAACTGCGATCTCATTATCGAGATTCACATGATATTATGTCACCTTCCGATTTCTAGAACTTTACAAGGAAAAATATCTGCTGTGTTGAAAACCTCGATGGTTGAAAATTTTAACTATTAGTTGACAGTAGGCACCCAGAAGACAAATTTAACGAACGGTTGATAGCAGATTGTTCTTTTGCCTATGAGTATTATGTTTGAAGTAAACTGGCACTTTGACCAAAATTAAATACATACCAATGACACACAATTTGAAGTGAAGCATTTTTTTTGTTTTTTTTTGTTAGTGATAAAGTATGTAGATCTTAACAGCTGGGTAAGGAAATGCAAAACAGCTTTTCGAGAGTTTTCTTGATGTCTTACAAGTTATGTAGTATAAAGTTTGTTGTAATTCAGGCTATGTATATATCAGACGTAATTTTTTATCATCCTTTGACAATTATCTTGTTAATACATAGTGAAACTTCCTGAAGTAATTATATAATCTGGTAAAAATATGAGCATAACAACTTTCGTCTTGATCTGCTGATTTTCCCACACTTACAGCATGTTATTTCCTCTGATTGTCCATTCGTTTTTTTGTTATCTAGGAGAGACAGGCTTTCATACATTAATTAGTAAATATATACTTGATGAATTTGGATTATGATATTTTTTTTATGTTTTTCATACATTAATTAGTATGGCTTTCATTAATTAATTAGTAAATATATATACTTGATTAATTTGGATTACGATATTTTTTATGTTTTTATTTTTATAATCATATTTTAATGGAGGACTAATAATCGTTGGCATTTTTTTAAATATCTTTCTGGAAAAATAATTGCTTTCTATGAAAAGGCCATCACAAATTATTCGTACTCTAATTACTGTTTTTAACAAAAATGTCACTTGTAAACATATTATAAGCACTTTAATTTTTTTGCTTATGCCATGGGAACTATTTTTGCTTACACCATAGAAGTAATTATATCTGTATACTCCATTAACATTGTGTTCTATCTTAAACGATAAAAAAATAGCAAACATTGTTCACACCTTCTGAAAAATATAAATGTACACAAAATGCTCTAAAAATTACAATAACAAAGTTTTTTTAAAGATTTTTTTCCATAACATTTCCTTGCAAGCTGATATAATGTTAACTTTGACATTTGCATCCCAACAAAAATAGTTATTCTTTCTATAATTCAGTTATTCCCACGTTAATTGATGGTTAAGATTCCAGTCTGCTGGGATTAATAAGTACTTTTGTTTTTTTGTCATTTATGCCATACTGAAGCTTCAACTTACCTTTTCTCGAAATGTTGGAAATACATATTTCTCGTAATCTCACATTGATGAAAAACTCATGAAAACATTCCTTTGCAACTGGGATTTTTGGAAACTTCTTAGCAGAAACCATATCCCTGCTCGTCGAGCAATGCCCACACATGAAACAAGAAAATCACCTTTTGGGTTTTGGAAAGTATATTCAGCATTTCTGCAGATTACAAGCTCACTTCTGTTGCATGATTTTTTTATTTATTTTTGCATCAAAACTTTCTGCTATATATTTTTTTTTTTATTTTAGGATCTGAAAAACAATATTTTATGTGTTTTTCATATCACTAAAAATACAGCTTGAGAGCTGCAATCTTGCATAAAGATAGTTTTAAGCTATAAAATGTAATAATAAAGGACAAATAAAATTGCTCCCTTTTAGCAGGAGAAAGCAGCTCTTGAAAAAAAATTTCAGCTGATGTTTCTAAGAAATTATCTGAGAAAACTGGTAGGATATTTATTCCCCACATTCACTGCCAAGCTTGTGTATTATAATTAGTTATTACTTATTACCAAAACAATTTTTTAAGGTAAAGAATATTTTTATGTCTTAAGAGACACATATGGTTGAGTCGTCATTAGACTATGTAAATGCTATCTGTGGAGAGTAGTTACTCAATTATGTTTGCTCATGCTGATGAAACAATCCTGTTGGCAGAGAGCAAAAGTGAGTTGCAGCGTATGTTGTCATACATGTATGAAGTTTGTATGAATTTCAAACTTAGTATATGAAAGGAAAAACCCAAAGTTTTTTTTTGACAGATGAATTGTTAGTATTAAATCAAACAGATCAGTCTAAATGGCAAAGAGATTGACCAGGTAAATCAATTTACATATTTAGGAAGCATGTTTGACAGAGGAAACAAATTAGGTGGTGAAATTAGTAGGCTAGTAAATTCATCTTTGAAAGTCACAGCTGCTTCAGGAGGATTTTGAATAAATGATGAATGATAGGTTCTCAAAAAAGTCCCTAATAGTTGTGTGTGAAAAAGTACAGTAATTGTTCCTACTCTGATGTGCAGCAGTGAAGGTGGAGTACTGCAGATGAAACATAGGAGTGATTTGTGAGCTGTAGAGATGTGTTACTTATGGGGGTGGGGGCAAGATATGTTTTGATCATGTGAGGAATGAAGATGTTTTGTAGATGAGTAGTGTGAAGCAAAATATTGTTTGTAAGGTGGGGACAAATATTATTTGGTGGTTTGGAGAATGAGTGGTGAGATGATTACTAGGAGAATTTATTCTGCACAAGTGACAGGAAGAAAATGTAGAAGATCAAGGGAGGACCAGATTCAGGAATTCCTGCATGAGAAAAAGAAAATAAATGTGAAGTACAAATGGTCTTGTGTGTGATGGATGTCAGTGAAGCTCAAGTTGTGAGCTGAGATCACTGTAAATGCAGATGTTTGATACATCAAGAGTAAATAAAATGTATTGCCATCAGTTTTAAACTTTAATCCAGCAGATAAGCTCTCATCAAGAAACTAACCTATGATCTTAAAGAACAGCTTAGTGATATATATGCATGTAAAGAGAAAATCCCTCATCTACAGCAAGTTGAATATAACTAGAGGTGAGAAATCAGTACTTATTTTTGTGTTGTTTTGGTGTTAATAAGTGAAACATTAAATGCTATATCCCATTTGAGTTCAAAACTGTAAAAAAAAATTTTAAATCTGCTGACTTCCTTAATTTTAAGGATAGACTCCACCAATGCGCATTTAAAATGTAAAAAAAAAAAAAAATGATATGATATCGAAGATAGCTCCTCAGGCGTTTTAGACTTGATAAAGAATACTTCAGATATTTATTGTGTACAAGTTTTTAATGGAGATGAGAAATCCAAAGAAATTTACTGAGAACTGGAAAAAAATGCTTGAAGTGAAGTGGTGTGTGTGTGTGTGTGTGTGTTGATCTCCATGAGCATCTAAAGTTGTTCCCGAATGTGTAGAAGCTCGATTCACCATAAGCAGACGCATGTCCCTAATTTAGGGCGAGTGGTTCCAGGAAAGACAAGACAGGAACAACTTCTTTATGTATTTTACCACTTGGTAGGCACATTTTCCATGATTATTTAGATACTGAATAGTTTCCATGACATTTAATGAACATTTCATGACTGAATAGATTTTATTTATGACATTTAATAAATATATTTCTTGACTG
Organism: Macrothele yani; assembly: GCA_039090855.1. Taxonomy (NCBI): domain Eukaryota; kingdom Metazoa; phylum Arthropoda; class Arachnida; order Araneae; family Macrothelidae; genus Macrothele; species Macrothele yani. The sequence goes on along the minus strand of CM077033.1, from coordinate 13,265,302 downwards.
AATAGATTTCATGACATTTAATTGCTAAAACCTGGAAAGAGCGACATCTTTGTTTATTCACTGACGCCACATATTTGGAGGATTTTCACATTTAATGAACAGTGCTTCTTATTTTGAAAATTTGACTGTTTTCTAGCAGTTTCTGAGGAAGAAATAATCTTTTTGTATGAGAATTTTCCTGATATTGATGCTGAATCAGTTGTAGCAGGTATAAAATCACATACAATTTTTGCAAACTTGAACAAATGTAAAACCGATGGGTGCAATGCAAGGTATTCATATAATCTTTAATGGTAGTCTAAGAACTCCCTTCCTACAGCTAGTGTCAAACATTTGGCACAATGTATTGCCTTTTAATCAAACCAAGAACCCATATTTATGAGTACAAATGCAATTTTTACATTGCACATTTATTAGATTTTAGCAGCAAAAGAATTTTGAAAAAAGTAACTTTGTATACTGTAAAGAAACACTAGAGAAATCAAATGAAGAAGAGCACTGCACATTAAAACTTTTCTGGACAACAGAATTTTGTTAATGCCATTCCGTTTAAGAATAACAGTTTTCACAAAAAAAAAAAAAAAAAAAAAAATATATGTTCACAGTTATTATCAAGAGAGAAATAGACATAATGACAAAATGGATAACACTGGGCAAATTAGGCCGAAACCTGTTAACAGGGTTTGTTGTATTTTCAGTTTGTTTGTTTTTTTGTTTTTTTTTTACAAAAAAAAAAATTATATATGTATCTACAGTGTATATGCACACTAACTTTGAAATAATATATTTTCATGTATGTGTGCAAACTTCTTCAAAATTGCATTAAAAAGCTCTAGCCATTTACCTCTCAACAATATTATGACTTTGCAGAACATTCTGCATTAGAAATTGCAATTATATGCTGTGATTACAGGCTAAGGGGGTAATGTTTCAGACAGAAGTAACCCAGTGATTCTGTTTTAGGCATTTTACTCCGCTTTTGTACTTAAATAAACATTTCGAATAATGGAAAAACCTTAACATGTGTAGAATAATCAAATCAATGAGACTTATTTACCCAATTGCCTGTGGTTTACTGGTCTTCTATGTAGCAAAATATTTCTGCCACAAATTCCATTTCAAGTGTGTTTTTTTATTCATGTATATTCTTTAAAAAGATGTTGAGTGTGCTTAACCGGAAAGTTGACATCTAATTTGTTTACTTTCAAATGATAACCAAAACCTTCAAATATCGTTGGTGACAGTTGATACTATCCACAGCCACAGCCCTTCCCCATTAGTGGAAGGGGAGTGCAGATGTTATATAAACACACAAAAGTGCACAACACTTTTATGATTGCTTTTTTGACTAATTTTGTCTCGCTGTATCAACAATCTTGCATAGGTAGCAATGTTAAGTACAGAGAATCATGATAACATGTTTTGGTAAAAAAAAACAGTTTCCGCATTTATGTTCTGTAAATTTATGTGACAACTTCCTGCCCTTTGGCCACTTTCATCCCATCTGTGCTCTGCCCCTTCATTAAGAAATGCAACAAGGGGCATATATAGATTTTGTCTGAGGGCGTGCCGTGCCAATGAAATGAAAAAAATTAAATCCACCAGGACAAAATAAAAGAGCCGCCCCGGTGGCGCAGTGGTCTAAGGCGTTGGCCTATGATTATTCGTCCGAAGGGGTCCGGGTTCGAATCCCGGTGAGGCATGGATGTTGTGTTTGTCTTACGGCACTGGCTCTCTCCCTTCCCTGGAACCAGTGACCCTAAATTAGGGACGGGCGACTGCTTATAGCCCATTGAGTTGCTCACGGTGGTCGTTAAACCTCCAATCAAAAAAAAAAAAATAAAAAAAAAAAAAAATAAAAGAATGAGAATAGAAAAAAATTGTAACGTAAATTAATGAATTTTTTTATTAAATTAAGCATTTTTGTTTCCAATGTAAGGCACATTTTAACAATAAATGAAACACATTTAAACACTTTTTTGGGGGGGGGGGGGAGTGGGCATAAATATGTGCCACCTTACATTACATAAATGTATAAAATATATAATATAAATACGCCCTTACATTACCATGGCTACGATGTAAACAACCCTGATGTTGGCTTTCCAGCTCAGCATACAAGATATATTTTTAGCGAATTTTTATGAATTATAAAAACGTAAAATGTTAATTCCGCTGTCGAAAATATTTATTTACGTAACAAAACAACGTAAAAGGGCGAAATAAAAGCACTAAGTTTTTAACGAGTTTTAAAGTCGTAAAACCCATGGCGTCGGTCTTGTAAAAAAACGTTAAATATCAATTCCGCTATCGGAAATAATTATTTACACAACAAAACGACTGAAATGGCAAAATAAACGCACTACGTTTATTTCCAAGTACAGCGACCGTCTTGTAAAAGGTACGAAGTTAGTAATATACAGTACTTTTCTGAGATATCACTATTTTAATGGTATTAACAAAACTTGATTGCAGCTATATTTTCAAGCTGCAGGATAATTTAGTACTGGCTGAGATTTGTGCGAACAAGCCAACAGCCAATTAGTCCCAAGTTCCCAATAGCCAATACTTAACACAACATTGGATCGGATTCAGTAATAACCCAAATGCAGTATGCAGTGAATAAACCGAAATATCAGTCTTATTGAGATCAGAAGTATTGAAAAATATCGAAAAATCAATTCGATATATTGATCTTTAAATACAGATATTTTCGATTCAATATATCGGTCTCAGAAATATTAAAAGATATCATACTTTTGAAAATATCGTCCATCCCTTCGTCTTGGTAAAAAAACGAGCATCCACCGTAAAATGACGTGACGACTCGCTGACCAATAGCAGAAAGCGACGCATGCCGCATTCCTTTTCTGTCATTATCGTTCATTATCTAGCCCGTGCCTCTTAGCAACGCCCGTAAAATTAATGTTTGGAACAGTTGTCCTACATATCCATGCCCGTCAAAATACGGGCATCGCCTTGAAACTGCAGAAACGAGCCTTGATCGTAAAAATACACGGGCAACAAGACTTTTTTACGGGAATTTTTAACAGTGTGTGCTTGCCGTGGTCTCGAATTTTCAGTCAACGATGACCTCGCCTCTTGGAACCGCTTACTCCAGTCTTTAACAAGTGAAAAAGAGCATGCAAGTTTTACATACGTTACTCAATCTGTGATGGATTTCTGTACTCCCCTCGACACCTCCCACGGTTAGAAATCGGATAATCGGTCTCTGTTCAACGTTCGTTGGTTTAATCATAACTGGTTGGACCGAACACTTGCTCGAGGTCCAGTAGAAAGGCCAACTGTTCCCGTCGTCGCGTTATCAAGCGCCTCATTTCACTGCGTCATAACACCAAGGTCGTACAACATACCATATGCGTCGACCCTGCCGCGGTAAACCCAATCTGCAGTTTGCCGAACTCGTTGCCTTGTTTCCTATTGAATAACCCTTATATATTCGTAGTCAGCTCACCATTTGTTGAGTATTACCGTAAGTTTGTTTGAAAATTTAACTGAAGTTGTCTATGAATGTTATTTGAAATCAAAGCAATTGGCTTTCAATCTAGAACGCACCAAAGACTTTTCCTGCACTAGATTTCCGCCTTTAGTGCTGTTGCAATAGCACTCTTACTGCAACTACAGATATTTGTAGAAATATTTGACATGGTGACAATTATGATGCTATGCACCTTTGCCAACAGCAGTAAAGTAAATCCCACGTAAACGTCTTTGATGTAATGAAAACGGATAACAGAAGTTGTCAGAATCATTGTTGAAATCTGATCGTCTGGTATCATCCATCTCTGACATATGGAAATGCTTTGGATAAGATGACGTCTCAGCAGCAGTTACGAAAACAGGGTTTAATTGCTACGGCAACTAAGGACAACACTACATAATGTAAAACGAAAATAATAATATTAAGATCGTTGCATAGCTGAAAGACACTAGAACTTCACTTTGATTTAAAATGTATTAATTATGCGTTAATATTTACTATAAATTAAAAAATAAATAAACGGAAATAAATGAGTCTGATGGCCTATATGCCTTCTTTTAGAATCGTGAGCCAGTTTCGAAATACCATTTTCCCCACCGATTCAGTTTTCTTTATCCAACATATTTCCTTTCACACTGGATTTACATTAGCAAAATCATCTGAAGGAGTGAGAAGTGATGACTACTTGTTAGCTTTTCTTTTGCACTAACAGTTATGCAGTGTATGAACATTTCGATTTATTGCAATACCTAGAAGGTAATTCAGAGTAGGAGTTCGAGAATAGAAAATACGATCTAGAACGTAATGATGCTTTAGAATCACGTGCATACTTTAGAGAAATTTTAGTTCATTTTGTTCGATCTTTAAGTGTTACGTAAGTATAATCAGCAAGTCCTATTTCCCGTATCTTCTTTGAGGTACGTTTGGGAGATATTCCTTGTTATGAGGTCTTTAGAAGAAGAAAAGATATATCTCATATGTTTTGGTTTTAGCTTTTGTGATGTATAACACGTCAAATTTTCAGTTACAAATATTTTTCATGGTTCAGATCTAGGGATGCGGGTTTTCGCCGCACTACACAGATTACGAAACATACTAACATTTCCCCAATTTCAAATCTGTAATTTATTTTAATATAAAATATTTTTCGACAAATAACTGAATGATAATTCTTAAATCGTTTTAATTTTCCGGAACAACTTTCTTAAATGTTAAAGTGTTTCCTTTTCTTTCATTGAATAGTAAATTATTTCAAAGCCATAATGAAACATAAAATTAAAGTATTCCGAACTTTAAAAGAGGTAGTATCACAGCAAATAAAAAACAACAGTCCAAAAAACTTTCGTAATGGAATTCAATTAAAATAGTCTGAATAGAAATGATAAATGCATTACTTCAGATCCAGCAATGTGAAAAAGTTTGGATAAGAAATATTTGTTCTGGTATTCAATTAACCATTATACACTATATCGACAATAGTAACTGGACACCCATTAAAAAGCAAATGAACGGACCCGCTACGTTGTTAAGATGCGTGGTAAAGCTGCAAACGGTATAAAAACAAGCCTGCAGTTGATAGCGGTCATGCCGCACTCTGAGATTGAGGGAAAATGTCCGGGCGTAAGAGAACTGACTTTCAGAAAGAAAACATTGTTGGGTGTTATATTAGTGGGTTGCATAAGAGAAACCGAGAGGCGTTTAAACATACCCAAGTCAACTGCTTTGGATGCACTGGATAAGTAGAAGACATATGGCGTGCCTGATGTAGCAAAATGTACTGACAGACCAAATAAATCAGTGATAGAGGACATCGAAGCCTCAGGAAAGTCGTTACAGCTAATTGACGGAGTACTGCAGAAAACCACAGTGTACAGGTGAGTAAAAATGCTGGAACATCGGTATGTACACGTAGCATTCTTAGAGAACTTCATTCCGCGGGTTGCCATGGTCGTGTGGCTGCTTACAGGCCTTTCATCTCCACTCGGAATGCTACTTGTCGTTTAGCATGATGTAAAGAACACTTATCGCGGATCGTAGATCAATTGAAACGGGTCCTATGGACTGATGAATACAGATACACAATCTATCAGTGCGATGACCATGTTTTGGTATGGCGGCATCCGGGGATTACTATTTACTGCTGTGTACAATTCTTACGGTCAAGTTTGGAGCTGACAGTGTACTCGTGTGGGGGTGTTTTTCCTGGTACGGTTTCGGCCTTTGGTTACCGTGGACAAACCTGTTAACCAGCACGTCTACCTCGATATTCTGAACAATTATGCCCTACTAACTGTGTGGTTTTACTATGGAAACGAGCCCTGTTTGTACCAGCAGGAAAATGAGCCGAACCATAAAGCAAGGATTGTTACGGCGTGGTTTGACGATAATTCCGTTTCGTGTGTAAACTGCCCAGCACGGAGCCCCGATCTTAATTCCATAGAGCACCTATGGTATGAATTTGAGCGCCGCATAAAAAGGTTTGGAACCAAGGATTACTACTAAGCAACAGTTAGCGGCAGCATTATGAGCTGAATGAAAGTGCATACCTATCGCTGTGTTTCAAAACCTTGTCGAAAGCATGTCTCGAAGGGTCAGTGCATGCATTAAGGCTAACGGTGGACCGGCATCGTACTAAAGTTTGTCAATAAATGATATGTTGTGTTTCTCTTCTAGGTGTTAGATGACTTTTGTCAATACAGTGTATATTTTACCTACGACGGACATCGATTTTGATCTCCTTTGTGAAACCTACAAAAATTCGAGTATAAAGGATTTGACTTTGATATTTCATAATTGTGAAAAATAATGTTAAGAACCCATGGACTACCATGTATTGATTATCACAGTGATGTAGTTTGTTCGTGATTACTTTTAAAGCAGTATTACGAATAGGGAAAACCATGAAGTGAAAACAAGATGTGTGCCGACCACTGTTGATCCACACGGCTGGCCACCCAAAATGCAACACCAAGAAGGACACGAGATAGCAAAGCCAGATTTACTGGTCACATAACAACAGATACAAAGCTGAAACGATTGAGCTTACAGGCCCGTGCGACCTGCGGAACACGCAGACATAAATAGCTCGTGTGGACCACATGTCGGGCTATAACGGCAGTTACACGCCGCGGCATCGAACGAAAGAGGCTTTGGATGTGGGCTTGGGGTATATCGGTCCAGGCTGTTTCCACACGTCGCCACAGTTCATCAGGCGTAGCCGCAGGTGCTGCTTGCCATGCCACTCAGTTGACGATCAGCGACCAGACGTGTTCGATGGGCGACATATCGGGAGAACAGGCGGGCCACGGTTATAGTGCCGATGTCTCGGTACTATAAACCGCTGTCCTGATAAGCCGTTTTTCCTTTTCTGTCGAACTTCCGAAACGTGCTGGAATGACTGCTTTATTCTGCGACGAGGCATCAGAAAGCTTCATACGCAAAGGCCCGGCAGCACAACGGATGTCTGTCAAAACGCCGACAATCAAAACACCGACAGGTCAAAACACCGACAGGTCGAAACACCGACAGTTCAAAACTCTGACATGTCGAAACACCGACAATCAAAACACCGACAAATCATAACACCGACAATGATAACACCGACAGTTCAAAACACCGACAATCAAAACACCGACAAGTTATAACACCGACAGTTCAAAACACCTGCAATCGTACCACCGAACGAATAGATGTGCATCCCCTTAGCGGTGAACGATGCAACCTTATTCTTTTCTATTCCGATCGACGGCAACATATATTTATTCCGAGATATAGCAACATCTGTGTGAATGTGTGCGTGGAATTGGAATCGGTCCAGGCTGCTTCCACACGTCGCCACAGTTCATCAGGCGTAGCCGCAGGTGCTGCTTGCCGGGCCACTCGTTTGACGATCAGCGACCAGACGTGTTCGATGGGCGACATATCGGGAGAACAGGCGGGCCACGAAAGCAGTGACACCTGGTGGGCCGTGAAGAATTGTTGCACGATGCGTGTTACGTGCGGGCGCTCATTGTCCTGTTGAAACGTGGCCGTTTGCAGGTCCTGCAGGTAAGAAAGGTGTACAGGCTCCAAAACGTCGGAGATGTAGCGGTGGCTGTTGAGTGTACCGGCGATGCGTACCAGAGGGGTGCAGATGTTATATCCAATTGCGCGCCAAACCATAACGCCTGGCAACGGACCGTTATAGCGATGCATATTGCAGGCGTCATACAGTCTTTGGCCGCCGTGCCGCCACACGCGGATCCGGCCATCGTGGTGTGGCAGGCAGAACCGGGATTGGTAGGAGAAGACAACGTTGTGTTATTCCGTAGTCCAGGTGCGGCGGTCAAAGGCCCATTGTCGCCACACTCGCCGGTGGTGTAACGTCAATGGTAATCGGAGCAATGGGCGCCGTGCGACAAGTCCCCGTCCCTGCAGACGACGTCCAACGGTACGTACTGTCACCGTAATTCCTGCGCTAACGTTCGTGTTGTGGCGGTGCTAGCCTTCAATGCTCGCCGCACAACATGACGGCCCTCTTGTTCGGTGGACTGCGGCGGCTGCGGCAATTGCTCACGTCGGTTCGTCCGTCCCTCCTGCACCCACCGAATCCATACTCGTCTCACTGCGACTGGATGTCGTCCCTCACGGGCGCCGATGTCTCGGTACTATAAACCGCTGTCCTGATAAGCCGTTTTTCCTTTTCTGTCGAACTCCGAAACGTGCTGGAATGACTGCTTTATTCTGCGACGAGGCATCAGAAAGCTTCCCACGCAAAGGCCCGGCAGCACAACGGATGTCTGTCAAAACGTCGACAATCAAAACACCGACAGGTCCAAACACCGACAGGTCGAAACACCGACAGTTCAAAACGCTGACATGTCGAAACACCGACAATCAAAACACCGACAAATCATAACACCGACAATGATAACACCGACAGTTCAAAACACCGACAATCAAAACACCGACAAATCATAACACCGACAATGATAACACCGACAGTTCAAAACACCTACAATCGTAACACCGAACGAATAGATGTGCATCCCCCTAGCGGTGAACGATGCAACCTTATTCATTTCTATTCCGATCGGCGGCAACATATATTTATTCCGAGATATAGCAACATCTGTGTGAATGTGTGGGAATTGGAATGCATAGGATTTGGATATGTCGATGCTTATGTGCTGCCCCTAGCGGTGAACAATAGAACTGCATAAATTTTTATTCCGACATCTGGCAACATATTTTAAAACGAGCAATGGCAACATCTGAGTGGATGGGTGGGAAGGGGATGCATAGGCATTGGATATGTGTAAGTTAATGTCTTCTAGCGGTGAACGATAGAACTTTATTGATTTCTATTCCGACCGACGATAACATGTTTTTATTCCGAGCGATGGCAACATCTGAGTTGATGGTCGGGCAAGGGGATGCAATGGTGTTGGATACGTGGATGCTTATGTGCTGCCCCAAGCGGTGGACGATGGAACTTTTTTGTATTCTATTCCGACCAATGGCAACATAATTTTATTCCGAGCAGTGGTGGGAACGGGAATGCATAGGTGTTGGAAATGTCGATGATTATGTGCATCCCTAGCGGTGAACAATAGAACTGCATAATTTTTTACTCGATCAGATGGCAACATATTTTGCTTCCGAGCGATGGCAACATCGTCGTAGATGGGTAGGAAGGGGGATGTATAGGTGTTCGATATGTGGATGTTTGTGTGCTGCCCATACCGGTGAACGATGGAACTTTATTGATTTCTTTGCCGACCGACGGCACCATTTTTTTATTCTGAGCCATAGCAACATCTGAGTGTACGGACGGGAATGGGGATGCATATGTGTTGGATATGTCGATACTTATGTGCTGCCCCTAGCGGTCAACGATGGAACTGCTTTTTTTCCGACCGATAGCAACATATATTAATTCTGAGCGATGGCAACACCTGAGTACATGGGTGGAACGTGAGATGTATAGGTGTTGGATATGTGGATGTTCATGTGCTGCACCTAGCGGTGAACGATGGAACTGTATTAATATCTATTCCGAGCGACGGTAACATATTTTGATTGCGAGCGATGGCAACATCTGAGTGGATGGGTGGGAAAGGGGATGCATGGGTGTTGTATATGTGGATGTTCATGTGCTGCCACTAGCGGTGAACGATGGAACTTCATTGATTTCTAATCCGACCGACGGCAACATAATTTTATTCGCTGTAATGGCAACATCTGAGTGGATGGGTGGGAAGGGCAAGGCATAGGTGTTGGATATGTGGATGCTTTTGTGCTAATCTTAGCGGAGAACGATGGAACTTTATTGATTTCTCTTCCGCTCGATGACAACATATTTTTATTCTGATCAATGGCAACATCTGAGTAGATGGATCGGAAAGGGGATGTATAGGTGTTGGATATGTCGATGCTTATGTGCTTCCCTTGGCGTTCAACGATGGTACTGCATACATTTTTATTCCAACCGATGGCAACATATTTTTATTCCGAGCAATGGCAACATCTGAGTAGAAGGATTGGAAGGGGAATGCATACGTGTTGGATATGTCGATGATTATATGCAGCCCCTAGAGGTGAACAATAGAACTGCATAAATATTTATTCCGAGGGGAGGTAACATATTTTTATTCGGAGCGATGGCTGCCCTGTTGCCCTTCTGTTGTATGTTACCAGTCTGGACACTCTCCGTTCCGCCAGAGGAGTCAATAGTCGCTGACGACCACACGTTGCACGTGGAGACTCAGTTTTTGGCTGACAGTCCAGTCTTTAAACACTTTAACAACAGCTGCTCTAGAACACTTCACGAATTCGGCGGTTTCGGTGATACTTGCTTCATGGTTCCGAGCTCCTACTATCATCCCACGTTGAAAGTCCGTCAAATCGCATTTTTTACCCATCTCGTCAGCAAAAAATCACTTCTACTACTATTCCAAGCACTAAGGTTTTCCTTTTTATATTAGTCTCTCCTCTGGAGGCTACAGCGTGCATCCATAGCTCATTTGCTTAAAACTGTCAGATGGTCAGGATAAAGTGGCCACTTAATGTATGTAGATGAACTGGAGGTAACCAGGGGCAAATGCCTAGACTACATGCAAACATAACTATGGCTGATCCTGTACTTTGGGATAGAATACTAGATTGTTTCCTGGAAGGTGACAGCAAACAATAAATTTATATTACAAATTATAACTATTACTTCCACAAATTAAATGACAATAAACTGACATTTTTTATCAATATATGGATAATGGTACTTGCCATGGAAACATGATTTTTGTCACATAAAAAGAAATAGCTGGTTCCTAAGATATTGAAATATTTGAGACACAGTGCCCTTGAAAATTGTATAGTTTCTTCCATAAGCATCGTTTGGTTGTTATCATTCCATTCTGTCACCCACCCATTTGTGCATCCACTCCAATGTTGCCATCTCTCGGAATAAAAATAATAAAGTTCCATCGTTCAACACTAGGGCAGCTCATAAGCATCGACATATCTAAAACCTATGCAACCCCCTTCCCACACATCCACTCAGATCCTGCCATCGGTCGGAACAAACATTAATGCAGTTCCATCGTTCACCGTTAGAGGCAGCACATAAGCATCGACATGTCCTGCATCTATGCATCGCCCTCCCCACTCATTTACTCCGTGGTTGCCATCGCTCGGAATAAAAATATGTTGCCTTCGCTTGGAATAAAATTTCATAAGGTCCGTCGTTCATCACTAGGGACATCTCATAAGCACCGTTTGGTTGTTGTCATCCCCTTCTATCACCCACACATTTGTGCATCCACTCCGATGTTGCCATTCTCGGAATAAAAATAATAAAGTTCCATCGTTCACCTGTAGGGGCAGCGCATAAGAATCGACATGTCTAAAACCTATGCATCCCTCTTCCTACCAATGCACTCAGATGTTGCCATCACTCGGAATAACAATGTATAAAGTTCCGTCGTTCACCGCTAGGGGCAGAACATAAGCCTCGTTTGGTTGTTGTCATCCCCTTCTATCACCCACCTATTTGTGCATCCACTCCGATGTTGCCATCTCTCGGAAAGAAAATAATAAAGTTCCATCGTTCACCGCTAGGGCCAGCACATAGGCTTCGACATATCGAACACCGCATCCCCCTTCCCAATCATCTACGCAGATATTTCCTACGCTCTGAATTAAAATAAGTTTCCATAAGTCGGAATAAAAATTTATGCAGTTGCATCGTTCACCACTAGGGCAGCACAAAAGCAACGTTTCGTTGTTGTTATCCCCTTCAATCACCCATCCATTTCTGTATCCACTCCCATGTTGACATCTCTCGTAATAAAAATAATCAAGTTCCATCGTTCACCGCAGGAGGCAGCATATAAGCATCGACATATCCAACACCTATGCATCCCCCTTCCCACTCATCCACACCGATGCTGCCATCGCTCGGAATAAAAATATGTTGCCATCAGTCAGAATAAAAATGTATGAAGTTCCGTCGTTTACCGCTAGGGGTAACCACATCCATCGATTGGATGTTGCCATCCCCTTTCCCAGCCACTCTTGCTGTTGCATCGCTCGGAATAAAGTTCTTCTACTCGCCGGACAATTATATTAATCCATATAATTGTCGGTGTTATGGTTTTCTCGGTTAGGATTTGTCGGTGTTCTGATCGTCGGTGTTATGATTGTCGGTGTTTTCATCTGTCGGTTTTCTGATTGTCGGTGTTTTGAACTGTCGGTGTTATGATTGTCGGCGTTATGATTGTCGGTGTTATGATTTGTCGGTGTTTCGGCCTGTCGGTGTTATGATTTGTCGGTGTTTCGGCCTGTCGGCGTTTTGAACTGGCGGTGTTTTGAACTGTCGGTATTTTGATTTGTGGGTAATTTGATTGTCAGTGTTTTGATTGTCAGTGTTTTGATTGTCGGTGTTTTGTACTAGAACCCAGCACAAAACACTTCCACTACTTACACCCCGCATTCTGTGCACCCCTTACAGTGCTTCTCGGTGGCGTGCCGGGCGCACATGATTTGCATATGCCCTGAAATGTTAATCGTTTGCATGTCCTCTCGTGGGTGACGCATGCTGAGAATTTCAGGCCAATCGGATGCTTCCTTCTTGGTGTTGCATGTTGGGTGGCCAGCAGTGTATTTTAAACGTTAGTGTAAGCTATCTCATACAGTACAAACCAACAGAAGGGTTATTGTAGCGCAACGTGCCGACAATTCAATGTATTAGACGTGTCATGACACTCAGTTTGTCTATCGATGCTGAAATTGTGGCTGCGCAGCTGCAGAACGCTCCGAGTTCCCATGGTAACCTCGGTTCTCTGTCGAAAGCGCCTGGAATTGGCCGCGAGCATCTGAACTGGAACTTTAATGATGGGAAAACGGTCGTCTGCTCCGATGAATCCCCTTTCTAGTTGTCGTATAAGGACGGTGTGGCGTGAAATTCACACCCCTGTACTTTCTTGAAAACTATTAGCGAACTAGTCCGAATAAATCTCCGACTCCGTTCTGACATGTTAATATCATTACATATTCGTGCAGACTGGTATTAATAAATATTAGGACGGCCAAGACCCATATCACGATGTATCGGATTACAGCTGGTAAGAAGCACAAGGACAGCAAGGATCCGCGAGCATAAAGATGATGTAAAAAATGGCTCACAGAAGACATCGCTTTCACGATATGTGATGAAAAAACGCATTATCCACTACGGAAAGAAGCCTCATTTATTGCAACTCCCAAAAATGATATTATTTACACAAGAGTTTAGCCATTTATAAATATGACCAGAAATGCTGCAATGATAGTGATCCACTACAGATTCCCTTACCGTGGAAAATACTGCTATATCAAAATACTGACAGCCAATCCGATGAAACGTCATGTGATGCCGACGTAGGCCATGAAAAAAAAACTCGGACATAACGTTCCTCCCTACACCTTTATTAGAAAAGCAATAACAACAAATGTCAAGCCTCTTGCCTTCTGACTTTTTTTTTACAGAATGACCTCAAATACTCTGAGGAAAATAACTGGAACTTATAATTTAAATGTTTTTTTGTAATACTACATTGCATATTACTACCTATATAATTAATAAGGGACCCGTTGATATGTTTAACTACTACATTGAAAATGAAATAACGAATGAGGCTTAAAAACCCTTATATGCTGCATATTTGCGAAAAATGTTGATCGTCTAACATAGCATTTATGATATTATCTTCACGTTCATAAATTATTGTGTGACTCAATAAGCAGGAACATATACGTTATATTACGAGGCTATTATACCTGTGTATTTTAAATCATTCTCTTCAGGCTGTTGTTATATTCATTTGACGATAGATCCAGAAGCAAATATTTCTTTGATTGTATGCCCCTATGCTCGAATGGTAAAAATATAACCAATTATCGTCAGTATTGGGCGTAAATCAATAGCACGCTAATTCTGGTAAGGTGCTCACTGATCTGTCTTTACGCACAGCCTGTTAAAAAAATTTCGTCTTTGACGAAAGCAGCCTCTCGGCGGAATAGGAGATTTTCGGTCATATCTTTAATCTGAATTTCTTCGAATTCCTTTCAAACAGGTCAAGTGTACGCGAAATTTTATACAATTGGTAGCATTTATATTTTCATTGTATATTTCTTTGTCCATTTCGGTAACCCTCCCTTTGCTTCAAAGCTCTGCTTAAATATTTTAGGAGATAATCATGTGCTATGCGATTACTTCTACGTGCTACTGATAAAGTGTACGCTGTAAAGGCATATCGAATGATTCTTCAATGTCAAAAATGTCGCTCAAATCTTTAGCAAAACAGTATGTATGTAAGGCACATCAACGTTTCAATGTAAAGTTTAGTGTGACAGAGCCATTTGACTTGTGTTTTACGGGAGCAGTACATACAGTTCCCAGAAACAAGTCATTTAAGTTGTCTGTGTCCAGGCAACCAAACTGCCTTCCGAGGGTTTTGAAAGCATTTGCGGTAAAAAATGGTTGCACATTGACCACCTATCACACATGTTGCCACGTTGACACTGCATCCAGAAAACAAATGTCTAACGCTCCCCATGAGAGCCAGAACATTTACTATGGTAAAGGTTCTGGTCTTTCAAGCAAAAAAAAGTAAACAATCAAATGTAACTCTTCAGTGCGAAAAGTGAACTTCTTTCGTGAAAATAAGTAATGGATTTGTCTTTATTTCTGATCTTTAGTAAACGATCTCTTGTGCTCTACTCTAATATTTATAGACAAGAAGTATAGTAGAAGAGACAAGAGCATATGTGTGCGCCTTACTATCCTACAAAAATTGCAAACACAGCCGAGTAAGCATTGACGAGCCGCCCCGGTGGCGCAGTGGTCTAAGCGATGGCCTCTGATCATTCGTCCGAACGGGGTCCGGGTTCAAATCCCGGTCAGGCATGGATGTTGTGCTTGTTTTACGGCACTTGCTCTCTCCCTTCCCTGGAACCAGTGACCCTAAATTAGGGACGGGCGACTGCTTATAGCCAATTGAGTTGCTCACGGTGGTCGTTAAACCTCCAATCAAAAAAAAAAAAAAAAAAAAAGCATTGACGTTAAACGGAGATACCGTGGAGTAAAATGGTATTACCATTTAATCTGCCCGATCAGAATAACACGCCTGAAGACTACAGTTTAGTGTTTCTGATAGTTAGGGGTTTGCTTTGAAAGATTGAAAGAACTAACAACTTATTTCACTAGCGGTGAAAACCGCTTCCTGGAAAACGGGAATTATAGCAAAGCTCAACGAAATAACATTTATTGTTATTAAAACAAATTTATTAAACATATTGTGACTGCATTTTAAAAACAAACCATTGACGGATTTGGTATTCCATGGTATGTCCTAGGGCAGAAATTGGCTTTCTGCTGTAGGACATATCATGGAATGTATTTAATAAATGTGTTTTAATAATAATAAAAAAAACAATATTTCGACGATGAAGTGTGAAACGACCAATTATTTAGTCTTTTCAAACTTCGTCATCAGAAATAAGGCCTTCTTTATTATCCACGACAATCTGGATGTTGATCAATTGGACAATAAAAATGAAGCAGAGTAATTTCTCTGATAACTTCTTATTAACGAAGTTCAACATGTTCCTTTTAAATGGAATTTAAATTCAAAGATTCAAAGAGAAGAGGAGCCAAGTGTTCGTGTTTTTTATCAAAAGCAAGAGCTATGTGAAGGATTTCGTTAATTAATCATCTTCTATGCAGCTATTGTTTGAAATGTAATACATATTTATTTTTTGCATATTACAACGGAAAAGAGTAAACAGTTAACTAGCTGTAATACTGTGAAAATTACTTACATATTACAACGGAAAAGCATATTACAACGGAAAAGAGTAAACAGATAACTAGCTGTAATACTGTGAAAATTACTTACAATCCAAGGGAATTAATTACGTGCATTGTTCACCCTGAATATATGACAGTTTGAATGAATTCCAATGTATTTTCGTTACGTGAATACTTTTTTCATTTGCATACTCCACATTTTTTTGGTAGCTGACGTATCCAGCAATTGAATCTCATATTAGATATAAGGATTCGCTATAAAAATTCTGTAAATAACAAGAAATTATAGTAGTGCTTCCGAACCACTTTTAAATAAAAAGAACGTTTTCAAACTATCATTACAGTACACTATATCTCGTTCTTACGAGAAATACTCCTTGAAATATTCTTGACCATTTCGAAAGTAGCAAACCATAGTTTCGTGATTAAGACGGTTCCACCCTTTTAGTCGTGATCCCAAAAGTTCTGCCTGTACTCAATGCAATTCTTGTACCGTGGATGATTTGAAGAAAGTGGCCTGGTCTTATGAATTAAGATCCTTGGTGCATCACGTAGACGCCCGAGAGGGGATACGCAGATTACCAACGGAGTCTATGGCACATTTATGCATTGTTGCGCAGAAACAGGTTTTCGGCGGCGGTGTTATGCTGTGGGCGATGTTTTCTTGGGGCACTTTAGGCCTCATTATCCCAATAGCACAATCCCGGACAGCTGTTAGGCATCTAAACATCGTCGCATAAAAAGTTCACCCATTCATGGCAACTGTGTTACCTGCTGGTGATGGCCATTACCAACAAGAAAACTGCGCCATGCCACACTACGAGGATCGTCAAGGAGTGGTTCGAGTAACATGCTGGTGCCTTCCTGTTAAGTCAATGGCCTCCAAACTCACCTGAAACTAACCCAAACAAATATATGTGGTTCCACTTGGAAAAGCGGGTTCTCGCTGAATCAACACCACCACGAAATGTACGAAAACTGAAGGACCTGTTGTTGACATTTTCGCACCAGATACCTCAAGACACCTATCGCTACCTCATTGACTCAATATTTTGCCAAGAGGCCGCTGTTTTGAGGGCTAAAAGAGTCCTACAGCTTATTAGGTTGAATGGTATAATGTAATGGCTGATCGGAGTAAATTCCGCGTCACAACATGCCCAGAAGTATCGTCCTCAAAACTTGAGTAGGGCTTTGTATTACAACAACAGAGGAACATGTCACCGGCAGCATCACGGTTGTAGAATTTTGCGATATCCCTGTAATTCAATTCAATTACCGTAGCCCCAATGTCCGTCCATACCTAAACCAATGTGTGGTACATACAAAAGGGACGGGAAAAGCATCATGAACATCTTAAAAAGGGCGTTTGGGATGACCTGCAGTTGCGGTTGTGCCACGGGCCGCAGCTTCTCGTCTTTATAGCGGTGCGCTATGAAGACGCTGTTGCGCTGATTGCACCCCACCCATAATTCCCCGTTGCCGTGCCTTGTTGTTCGCTTCACCATGGCGGAGAAATCCTTCTGTTGGCCACGTCGCCTTCAGACTTTCACAACCCGAATCATCCGTGGTGAAACAAAACCGCCATTCGCGGCTGAACATCACATTGTTTCGTCACCCCACGCAGCTGTGGAGCGACACCACGCCTATGGATGGTGACAATTATTCGCTGTTAAGAGTAGCCATCGCAACTAACGGCTGGACAGGAAACCAGACGCAGCCAATCGGCATGAAACTGTCCGCGTCGATATCGCAGCATCCAAGCCTCCCAGTACACTCCGTAAAATGTCACTCGTTGTGGGCTGTGCGTGCGATACGACATGACGTCGGGATGCGGCGATCGCTGCGCTCGGGCGTCTGTCTCCGTGCTCTGTTTCCTCTACGATTTTGCACAGATCCTTCCTGGGACACTGTCTCCCAATGCAACCGACTGTTCTGGCATCATGTTGTGTATCATCTGCAGAAGTACGCAAGGGCCATCCGGCGGTATGATGGCCTAAGAATACACCTGCGCTGAACACATCCATTAGACAAAATCGCGTACGACAGCGTCTTAACGGCATTGGTACCCCTTGTTTGTTCTCTAGACACGGTTATACCAGAACCACTCACTCGTAGCGGCCGTGACAAGGTTTCCACTGATGGCCTCGGGGATGGTTGTTCGCTTATATCCTGCGCGCTGTTCTTTCGACCGGGTGGCAAATGCAATCATTTGCAAAACTTGTACGTGTGCACCTACTCTGCAATTTGTAGGGCGCTGCGTTCAGGTCTTCGTGTTGTGGCATTATCTCTGTCAGGCATGTACATTTCCATTTTTTGTTTTCACGAAACAGCTATGGGAATAGGAATATCAGCATTGGGGTTGGAGCATATCTACAAATTCCACCTACATATGTGTTCAACTGGACTAATCTACACACAGGGTGGGCAAACATACTTACAATGGATAACATTTACCCCTAGCGGACAATCAAAGCCAGCCAGTTTCCTTGCTGCTGTTTTTTTTTGTGTACAAGATTCACCTATATATAGTAAATTTTATACTTAATTTTCAAAATTAAATACTGTAAATATGTTCTTTGGAAGAAACTGCAAGTAAAGTGTTTAGTGAATTTTTTTCCCCGAAAAGGACCATATTAAAATGAATTGTGGAATACCTCGTTCAAAATTATAATTATAATTTCTTCGTTTTTTAGGCTTTTCGTTGTTAAACATTTTCTTTCATGTGTGTGATATAAATTTTACGTCATTTCATACATTGAGTGTTCTAGTTTTCACGATCATATAAACAAATAAATATTTCATGGGGTTTATATTCCCTAAAGTTTTTTTGTTTGACATTTATTTTAAATTGGAATAAGTACCAAGCTGTTTTGTGTTTGGACCATATAAAAATTATGATGGAAAAAAAGTAGCCACCATTAATCATGATGTCGGCATGCCACTAGATGGTGTAGGAGCTGGTACGTACGCCGTTTTAAACAAGATACACACAAATTAGAGTATTTATATATATATATATATATATCATCATCATCATCATTGTCAACCATTATCAATCCACTGCTGGACGAAGGTCTCCCCAAGTTTCCTCCACAACGGTCTGTCTTGTGCCAGTCTCCTCCATGTCACCCCTGCATACTTTCGAATTTCATCCACCCATCTCCCATGTGGTCTTCTTCTGGGTCTTTTCCTGTCCCTTGGAATCCAATCTAAAATTTCGGCTGTCCATCGATGATCTGTCCTTCTGGCAGTATGTCCAGCCCATTGCCATTTCAGGGATTTAACTCTGATCATGATGTCTTCCACTCTTGTCATTTTTCGGATCCACGAGTTCCTCTTCTTATCTCTCCTGGTTACACCAAGTATGCACCTCTCCATGCTGCTTTGAGTTGTCTGCAGCCTTTGTATGTCTCTTTTAGTTAAGGTCCACGTCTCTGCACCATACGTAAGCACTGGAAGGATGCATTGATCAAACACTTTTCTTTTAAGACATAATGGCATATTGCTCTTGAAAATTATGCTGTTTCTTCCAAAAGCTCTCCAGGCAAGTTTTGTACGCCGATTAATTTCTTCATCAATGTGACCCTCACTTGATATCTGCTGTCCAAGATAAACGTACGTGTCTGTTATCTCCAGCTTTTCTCCATCAATCGATAAATCTTCATTTCTTGTAAAAGCATTGAACATCACTTTTGTCTTCTGAAAGTTCATTTTTAATCCCACTTCTTTACTCTTGTCAGCAAGTTCCTGGATCATACTCTGCAGCTCTGATGGGCTAGTTGCAAAAATTACTACGTCATCAGCAAAACGAAGGTGGGTTAGATAATCTCCATTAATCTTTATCCCCTTGTTTT